>CM024243.1:79474755-79634432 GCA_013421045.1 Propylea japonica
TTTCCGTCGGTCAAAATTCTGCGGACGCCACTGGAGCGTCGCTTCGTGAGTCTTCGTCAACCGGCCGCTAACTTCACAGCGGTAAGTATTTCAGCATGTATGTAAGCTGCCCGTTTATGTTTTATGTAATTTTAATTCAAAACAACATTTATCTTGTAGCTTGCACATAATAATGGGACTACGTAATGTCTCGAAACTAGTCGTCAATTTGTGACTATTTTAATGAAGATTGTGAAAGAATTGAACTTTTTTTTTGTTTATTCATTACAGTAGGATAATTTACAGGTATGGAAATGCACATCGAAAACATTCGATATACAAATCACGGAATGAATGGTCGATCCACTGCGAATAATGTATCTTTGGAATCGAATTCTACAGTCTAATGCGTCAGTTTGCCCGTAATACTCATTTAGGCCACCTCCAACTACATTTTTCGCTTTAGACCACTCATTTCGTCAGAAACGTAGCTCGTAAATATTCCGAAGATATCAATGTTCAACTAAGCGACATAATTATTTCTCTGATGTATTGAATATCGTATGTTTCAGATGTGTATTTCTATATCGGTATATGTATAAATATAGCGGACCAGACAGATGTTTTCCTACAAGATGAAGATATTTGACGCAATTGAAATAGATGAGTTTGTCGTGTTGATTAGACCCAAGCCATCTAAGGTACATAAAGAAAAATTCATTCAAGTGGGTCTAGTCGTTTAGGAGGAGTTCAGTAACATACACACTTACAGTAGAATTTTATATATAGAGGTTGGTTGAGTGATTAATTCATATAATTTTTTTCGTTCGGAAAGTTTCTCTTCAAAATTATCGAATTAATAAATGTCTCAAATTCCTCTGAATCAACATTATTTTCACTCTCAAAGAAGTTTCTGAAATATCCCTCTGTATACACGGCTGCACATTTTTCACTTCCCGAAAAATAATAGATCTTATCTTTTTATTCAACATACAATACATCACCGAACTTCTGGCTCTAATTAAAATGAATGAATGCCCCACTGAAAGTATCAGTTTCGTAGGTCCTATTTCCAGATGGATTATCCCTGTTCTTTTTGACGTGGTCATAATTCAACACCGAATGGTTCCGAAGATAGCATTCTGGCACTTAACAAGTGTAATTCTATTTCATTTCGACTACCGTAGAATGTATGCAGTTGCTTCGGACGAGATTTTGAATTTCTTCATTGCATTAATTGTTTCGTGGCGTGGCAATTTAGAACGCAACCATCTCAGCAATTTACTTTTCTTATTGTGCGAATATGGAGAAATTAATGGAACTAGGAACTGAATATGTTCTGACACTTCAGGATTCATTAACGCGAAATTGTCGCCACATATTGTGCATTACACGCCAGTCTCAATTCCGAAGCAAAGGAGAAAATGCATACAGGGTTCGACCAGAAATAGTCTTCTCTGTCGATCTCAAAATAAAAGCTGAGTTTAATGTTTACGAAATTGATCAATAATGATCCATTTGATTGGGTTACCGTGCATAAAGTATTCAAAAGCAATGAAAATTTATATTATGACGAATGTTTCTCTTATGCCGAAAAAATTTTATTCTCATGAATAACGTATACCTACTCAATTCATATTGAGAACGATGAAAAAACTTGTAATTAACTTGTTTATTGATTAAGCGATTAATAATCAAGTTGATCAATAGTTATTTGATCGAGTACTGAAGCGCTCACGCGTTGAAATGATGAATAATCAATTAAGGAAAAAAATTGGTTAAAAACTTTTTTCGTCGACTGCATAATGAGATGAGTAGAAGTTCATGATTGAAATGAATTAATTTGACTGAAGAGATACTTTTACATAACATACATTTTTATATTTCTATGTTGGAGTAGATTTGCGATATTACTCATATTGCTTCTGAATGTTCTGTGTGCGGTTGCTCATGACAATTGTTCATTAAAATACCATAATTTGAACATTAAAATGGATCATTATTGTTCAATTACGTTTTTGAGGTGGCGGAAAATAAATAATATGAAGGTTTATTTTTGCGCGGTGTTCCCACAGGACATATATTTTAGAATGACATCGTCAATTCATGGCACAGAAAATATGCTTCACTCCAGCATCGGGAGTGATTCAAGCAGTATTAATCCATTTATCTCTGATATGACACTTTAGTTAATGGACTATACAGGGTGTGTACTTTAGAAGTGGGCAAACTTCAAGGGGAGATTATACGAGTGATTCGCAAAAAAACAAATGTTATATAACATATGATCGAAATGTTGACGGTTATTCTTCAATTTAACATTTCTTGATTTCACGAAATATTTCGAGTTTTTTCCATAAAATGATCATTATTCTGTTAGCTACAAGATAAGAGATTATGTTTGCAGAATAAACTCTTATTGCGGGCGTGGTGAGGAGGTGAATATCACAATTCTGAAGTTAAGAAAATTAGTCCTATTTTTCCACTAAAAAATACTTCATTTAGTGTAATTTCGAATGAGATATCATCTTTTGTGTTGGCTGCTCATCCTTCGCCACAATATCAGATCTAACATGATAACAACGAAAAAGTCCAAAAATTCCGAACCTTAATTTGCTTTATGTTGAAGCTCTTCCTGATCGAATTTTAACGTTATTTTATGGAAATCATCAATTCATCTTGAATATAAATAATAACAAAAAAATTAACCTCCTTCTTAAATACATTTGACACATCGTTTTCGTACTGAATCTACAACTCTGCAAAGTTCACAGCGTTTCTGAAGCATTTCTAGAAAACACAATTCTATTCTGTGGATGAGATCCTTCCGAGTCTGAAAGCGATATAATGGGCTGGGCAGCCATTCATTTGAAACCAGACATTTTATTTTATCTGCAAGACAGGTGCAGCATTTCATCCTTTGTGTCTATCAATTTGCTTTGTATTAATCTGAGGAATTCTTCAGCATTAAAGTGATCGATGAGCATAGTTGATCCGAGAAGTTCATCCCTCATGACGGCCAACCTCACGTTGAGACTCAATAGTACGGTGTTATTAACCTAAAAAAGGCCTAACCTTGACATCCAAAGTAAAAGTTTTATTCCAACTCCAAATTGTTCTATATAACCCTCTTATTGTTTGGTAAAAAGTTACACCATTTTGAGCGTCGGGTTTGGGAGTGAGGGGGGTTGGGAATTTGAAAAATCACTGGTTTTTTTAGTTTTTCGTAAATATTTCAAAAACTAAGCGGTTTATCCTAAACATTGTTATTTAAAAAAATGTTCTACGTTAAATTTAAACAAGAATGGTCTTTTTCATAATCACTCTAAATTGTACGGTTCAAGAGTTACAGACGGTGTAAATTTTAACTTTTTCGTAATTTTGATAATTTTAAAAAAAAATAAGCTTCGTGAAAGAATGTTGCTATTTCAGTGTCTGGTGGTATGTTAGTGATAAGCCCTTAAAGGAACGACAACCTCACCACCTTTATCAAGGAGCACTCTTTTTCAGGGGAAAAGAGGCTTCCACGGGCCTAGGCCATATAAACTGTGGTACGGAGAAACCCACCCTGAACTTTCTACAAACATTGCAACATAAATTCACTTCTTAAGCATAAATATCTTTCAAATTTCGAATGTTCAATGTCTTTATTAACTTCACTCATCCTCCAGCACATTATCCTCCTCCTCTAGCTCGTCGTCTAAGATGTTATTATTGTCCATGTTATCACATGCTTGGCCTGAGCAATTGCTGCATATGCTAGTGCAGTTTAGACCACTCCTTCTGCATTCACAATTACGAACCCATTCATCTTTGCAAGTACCTACACATTATTCGTGAAAAACTTCTGGTCTTCAACAACCTCAAAGCCGACCCAGTGCAGTGGCTGATGCAGGAAATTACTTCCTACTTGCAATGTTTGGAGCCAAGAACACTGAAGATCTAGATTTTCTCTGCTACCAGTCCTACTTGAAAACGATTGCAAAGCAGCCTATACATGCATTACTGAAGTTAGATGCACTACCCCCACTTCAGGAGCGTCCAGACAGCATTCATTTAGTACCTACCACCAGGTACAACAGTGACTGAATGAAGATAAGGATCCACTCGAGTGGGGTTGGAAGAAGATTGGCGACCACCTGAGACCAATTACACCAATTCGTAATTGTGAATGCAGAAGGAATGGTCTAAACTGCAAAAGCATATGCAGCAATTGCTCAGGCCAAGCATGTGATAACATAGACAATAATAACATCTTAGACGACGAGCTAGAGGAGGAGGATAATGTGCTGGAGGATGAGTGGAGTTAACAAAGACATTGAACATTCCAAATTTGAAAGATATTTATGCTTAAGAAGTGAATTTATGTTGCAATGTTCGTAGAAAGTTCAGGGTGGGTTTCTCCGTACCACAGGTTTATATGGCCTAGGCCTGTGGAAGCCTCTTTTCCCTTAAAAAAGAGTGCCCCTTGATAAGTTGGTGAGGTTGTCGTTCCTTCATAGGCTTATCACTAACATACCACCGGCCACTGAAATAGCAACATTCTAAAACGAAGCTTATTTTTTTTTAATTTATCAAAATAACGAAAAAGTTAACATTTACACCGTCTGTAACTCTTGAACCGTACAAATTTAGAGTGATTATGAAAGGACCATTCTTATTTAAAATTTAACGTAGAACATTTTTGTAAATAACCATGTTTATGATAACCGCTTGGTTTTTGAAATTTTTACGAAAAACTAAATAAACTAGTGATTTTTCAAATTCCCAGCCCCCCACACCCCCAAACCCGACGCTCAAAATGGTTGTAACTTTTTACCATAGAATAAGGGGACTATGTAGAGCAATTTGGTGTTGGAGGAAAACTTTTACTTTGGATGTTGAGGTTTAGTCTGATTACCCGTCTACAACCAATGTTGAAAAAGTAAACAATAGTCGCAAGATGGTTTTACCACTGCCATGTGTTGTGTTAATACTATTATCTAGTTAGTAGTTATGACAGTAGTTGTCAATTATATTTGAGATAATAAAGTCTCCAATATTGTTATATTATATTATTTATTAATATAACATGGCGCAGTCGGTATAAGTCGGTGAATAAGTGAACGAGGTGATTTCTTAATAGAAACATGCCCAAAAGAAAGAGCAATTCAGTTGAAACTCTAGAGAATAATTTAATCAAATTGAATAAAAACTATGAAGAAAAAATTCAACAATTGACAGAATTCATGAATAAAATTGGCATTGGTAAAACGTCAAGGAATGATTCTAATATTGACATTGATAAAGCCAAAGACTCCAGTGAAATTACAAATATTACAAGCAGAAACATGGATCAGGATCAAGAACCTGCACGTCCAAGATTATGTCTATCTTCTGCAATACCAGGACCAGAGAAATTAATCGATTCTCTAACATATGCCCAATTCAAAGATTGGAGAACAAAATGTGAAAATTACTTCAAATTCCAAGATGTAGAGAATATCCCGGAATATCAAATGGTTGCATTACTTATGAGTTTCTTTTCTCAAGAAGTATCAGACATTGTGAAGTTCATTTTGAAAATTAATGTGAATAAAGCAAAAGTGCCAGAAATTTTGGATAATATCGAAAAATATTTCAAAGGTAAAGAAAATAATCGAATTCGAATGAGTCAATTTATGAATCGTAGACAAGAACCAGGTGAGTCATTCATATCATTTTATAGAGAAAAAGTAAAACTTTTTCAACTATGCGATCCATGTACACATTGCTATGAGAGAACTCTAACGGATCATATTATAGAAGTGTTATTCGATTCAGAAATGAGACGAAAATGTAGATCTTTACCAGATACCATCAAGTTAGAAGATATTATCAAAATCTGTGAATCGGAGGAAATCGCACAACGAGAAGAAAAACAATCTGAGTTATGTAAAATCAGTAGTAGAAATGAAATACCAAAAAAATGTCCGAGATGTTCTCAAAATTGGCATAAATATTTACGTTTGTGTCCAGCTAAGAATACTGTATGTGATAAATGCGGATTGAAAGGACATTTTTCGGAGTGCTGTCGAAAAAAGAAGATTTCAATTATCGATATTCAAGAAGATAAGTCATTAAATTTAACTCACATGTCTATATCGAGTATTAATCATGCCTATAAAATGAATCGTCAAATTGAAATTTCCATTCAAATTATAGGTTTTCAAAAACAGTTTACATACAGAGCGACACCTGATACAGGTGCAGAGGTTTGTGTAGCTGGTACAAATTTCCTAGATACAATGAAGATAGCAAGATCTAAAATACAAACATCCAAAATCAAACTCAATTCTGCTGATGGCTCAAATATAGTGGTTTTAGGTTCACTGGAATGTATAATCACTTTCAGACAAAGAACTTCAAAAATAACCTTATATATTTGCCAAAATGTAAGAGAAATTTTGATTAATAGACAGGCTATGATCGATTTAAAAATTATTCATAAAAATTTTCCCGAACCAATAGAAAATGAAATTTCAGTAAGGGCATTATCTATTGATAATAATTTATCAGAAGATCCAAGTCCTAATGAAATCGAAATAATTCGGAAAAAATTAATAAAAGAATACTCAGATGTATTCAATACCGAGGGTGAATTGAAAGTTATGAATGGCAAACCTGTACATATCCATTTAAAAAGAGATTATATCCCTTTTTCCATATCATGCCCTAGGAAAATTCCATACTCATGGAGAGAAAAAGTAAAAGATGAACTTAAGGAGATGACACAAAAAGGTATTATTAAACCGAGTGAGGATTCTCCCACAGATTTTGTCAGTCCATTGGTAGTAGTTCAAAAGCCCAATGGAAATATAAGAATTTGTATAGATTACACAAAATTGAATAAATTCATTAAGAGACCAATTCATCCTTTCAAATCACCGTGGGAAGCTGTATCCAACATACCCAAAAATTGTAAATTTTTCTCCACTTTGGATGCAAAATCTGGATATTGGCAGTTACCTTTAGATGAAGAAAGTCAGAAACTCACAACATTTTTAACACCATGGGGTCGATTCCAATTTTTAAGGGTTCCGATGGGATTAATAAGTTCTGGTGATGAGTTCTGCAGACGAGGAGATGAAGCATTAGCTGGCCTCGAAAATATTGAGAAGGTAGTAGATGACATAATAATTTTCGAAAAAAATTTCAGGTCACATGTATTGAAAGTTGTTGAAGTATTAGAACGGTGTAGAAAGATGGGAATAACTTTAAATATAGATAAATTTATGTTTGCCAAACAAGAAGTTCCATATGTGGGTTTCATTTTGAATGAGAACGGAATAAAAGCGGACCCAAAGAAAGTTTCTTCAATAAAAAATTTTCCAAAACCCGAAAACATTTCGGATCTCAGGTCGTTTCTCGGACTAGTGAATCAATTAAGCCCATTCACACCCGCATTAAGTACCCTGACAAGCCCATTGAGAAGCTTGTTAAAAAAAAGAACACTTTTATATGGAACAATGATCACACCTCAGCATTCAAAAAAATTTGCGATACAATAACTGAACCACCAGTACTTGCACAATTCGATCCAGAATTGCCATCTGCACTTCATACAGACGCATCTCGTTTGAATGGTATTGGATATATTCTCATGCAAAAACATGAGAACGATACATGGAAATTTGTACAATGTGGTTCAAGATACCTTTCAGAAACGGAATCCAGATATGCAATGATAGAAATTGAATTATTAGCTATAGTTTGGTCTATTCATAAGTGTAACATTTATTTGAAAGGATTAGAAAATTTCAAAGTTGTAACTGATCATAAACCTTTAATTACAATTTTGAATAATTCAACACTAGATTCTATAGAAAATCCAAGACTCCAAAGACTGAAAGAAAAACTAATTGGATATAGTTTTTCAGCTGAATGGGTCAAAGGGAAATGTCATTTCATAGCCGATGCTCTTTCACGCCATCCTATCTCAAAACCAAATAATGAAGATTTATTAGCAGAAGATACATCTGAGCATATGAGATCATTTGTTGTACAGCAAATATCTAAAGCCGATGATACAGATCCTTTAACGAGATCCTCACATTTGCAAGATCCTATTCTAGAAATGATCAAAAATATTGCACGCAGGGATGAGGATTATCAAAATTTGAGACATCTGATCAGATGTGGATTTCCCAGAACCAAAAATGAACTTAAAAATGATCTCAAACCATATTGGAATATACGAGATGATTTATCATCTGAAGATGATCTTATTCTAAAAGGTTCCCAAATCGTTATTCCAAAAATGGCTCGTAAAATGGTATTAGAACGTCTTCATGATTCACACCAAGGCATAGAACGTACACGACGAAGAGCAAGGCAAACAGTTTACTGGCCTTGTATAAACAATGAAATATCTAACATGATTGAGAACTGTGAAAATTGTCAAATTCTTAGACCTTCTGAAAGGAAAGAACCATTTTTGGAGGAGCCCAATCCAATATTTCCGTTTCAAGACGTGTCTACTGACTTATTTTCATATGCAGGTTACCACTTTATGGTATATGCTGATCGCTTTTCGGGATGGCCAATCGTATGTCATTTTGGAAAAAGAGATCCTAATACAAAGAAAATTATCGATATTTTGAGGACTTTATTTTCAGACACTGGTATTCCCATTCGATTGAGATCAGATAATGGACCTCAGTATAGTTCCTATGAATTTAAAAAATTCTTAGATAGATGGAATGTATCTCATGTGACATCATCTCCATACTATCATCAAAGCAACGGACATGCAGAAGCCAACGTAAAAGCAACGAAACATTTAATAATAAAGTGTTTCGAATGTGGAAATTTGAATGAAGAACGATTTTATGCAGGTTTACTCGAATTAAGGAACACTCCCCGAGAAGATGGTTTATCTCCAGCTCAATTATTATATGGTCGCCCCATCAGATCCTTACTTCCAACGAATTTAAAATTTTTCGCTGAAAAATGGAAAAAAAAAGCTGATTTTTGTGATATGAAGGCATCCAGAAATACGGATTATAAAATAAATGTGTATAATCGAGGTACTAGAAGCCTTCAACCTCTTTCTATTGGTCAAATGGTTAGAATCCAGGATCCACTGTCCAAACTATGGGACTCTATTGGTAAAATTATTGAAGTGGGCCAGAATCGTGATT
This sequence comes from Propylea japonica, assembly GCA_013421045.1. Taxonomy (NCBI): domain Eukaryota; kingdom Metazoa; phylum Arthropoda; class Insecta; order Coleoptera; family Coccinellidae; genus Propylea; species Propylea japonica. The sequence continues at coordinate 79,483,896 of CM024243.1, forward strand.
ACACCATAATGAAACCAAGTGGTCGCGTTATCCGAAGAAATAGAAGATTTCTTAGAGAAATCAAAAAGAAGAAACTTTCTGATGGGAGAGAAGAGATGGATGAATGACTTGGGAGGAGATGTTGTGTTAATACTATTATCTAGTTAGTAGTTATGACAGTAGTTGTCAATTATATTTGAGATAATAAAGTCTCCAATATTGTTATATTATATTATTTATTAATATAACACCATGCATGGTTATTTCGTAAATTAATCAACCTGATTTCGTGCAAGAGGCCTCATCAGTCCATAATATCCTATGACCCCCCACTCTCCTAAATTACTCTGACACCACCAACAAAATGTAAGTCTGATCACAATCATCTACAGGTAACAGATGAATTGATGATTTTCATGAAATTATATTAAGATTCAATCACGAAGAGCTTCAATACAGAGCGAATTTAGGTTCGGAATTTTCAGACTTTTTCGTTGTTATCATGTTAGCCATGATATTATGGTGAAGAATGAGCAGCTGAAAGAAAAGTTGATATGGCATTCGAAAGTACGCTAAATGAAGTATTTTTACTGAAAAGAAAACGTGTGCATAATTATTAATGCTTCATCGAAAAAACCATTGGAAAATTAGGGTTATTTTGACCACAGAATCGTGATATTTATCTCCTTACCACGCCCGCAATAAGAGTTTTTTGCACAGAAATTCTCTTATCTTTTAGCAAATTTATTGCTCCTTCTGAATATGAATTCAAATTTGATGAGACTACCAAGACAAATGAATAATAATCAATCTAGAGAAAAAACAAACAACTCGAAATATTTCGGGAAATCAAGAAATTTTAAATTGAAGAATAACCGTCAACATTTCAACCATATGTTATATGACATTTCTTGTTGCAAATCACTCGTATAATCTCCCTTGAGGTTTGTCCACTTTATAAGTAGACACCCTGTATAGGTTAGTTGGTTTTTTTGAGAGATACCCCAGATGTATCTACAGATTTTACTTCTCATCAAAATATCGATTGCCGAAGCATTCCGATAGATTATTTGTCTTATCATTATGATCATACTCACTAGATGTTGTTATAAGAATTGTTGACAATTTATTCTACCTCCCTCTGAATTATTAATTATGTTAATGATATTCTGGTTTCCATCGGAAATCCAGTAGGGATTTTTCAAATAAAATTATACATCACGAATATCGTGAGAATCGAAGCTTTCCATATATTTTCGAAAATAGATTTACCAATATTCATGGAATATTCATCCAAACCATACCTGAAAAGAACGGAATAAAAATGTCATCAGGTGAATAATTTATCAATAATTCTATCACAATAATTGTTCGTTTCACATAATTATCCGAGTATTAACTATATCATTTGGTAGTAGATATTCAGCAAGAGTGAACGAAAGCTGTTACGAGCTCAGTATAAAGAAACGAGGTCAAAAATTTCTAAATTTCTGATTAGCCTTGTTTGAGGAAACTATGATTGAACGCAGAAATCATTGAAAATATTTCTTCTGTCTTATCGGACAGAAGAAATATAGTATACAAGTTTAATAAGTATATAAGTATAGTTACTTCATGATTCTAGAAAATTTTCAGTTCAAACTGCACACGTAATGACAATTTTTTTAATCGTCATAGCGAAAACGCCCCGGGCTCATTCCAAAAGTGGACTGGCTGATCCGATTTGAGAAGATATTACGGCCCAATTTCGGAGATATTCATAAACTTGGTGATATTGGAGATATTGTCTCGGATGTAGTTCAATGTAATATCGAGGTATTCATACCCAAGAATTGTTTCTAATATATTTAATATTTTGGATGAGCATTAAGCATCATATGTTGAAATTATCTATTTTGATGAGTTCCACTACAACCTGTCACGAAAACAGGCTTCAAAAATATACAGTACATTAAGGGCTTTTCGATTTTTCCCAAAAAAATTAAATAGAACAGCTTTCATATCATCAACTGAAAACGCCAGTCGATATCAAAAACATCTGGGCTCCAATAAGGGCTGCCGTTTTTTTTCTCACTAGCTGGCTACTCTGTTGCCTGAGGTATTGTTAAAGTTCGTTGTACTGTCATAGATTCATTATTATTATAACAAGATCCTATTTATTAGTGTTCGGTGTTTTAGTCGTGTGAAAAAAGTATACATTTGATTCCTATATCATAATCTGTGAATACTGTACAATACCGAGCATGCCGCAGGGTTGTGCAGTTCCGTATTGTTCAGAAGAAAAGGAAGGACATAAGTTTCCGAACTATAAGACTGTCCTAAAGCAGTTGATGTTACCCCTTCAAAACATTCACGTGTTTGTAAAAAACATTTCAACCCTGATGATAATACGTGACCTAACGATCCTAATACAGAAAACCGTGAGTACCTACCTAATAATCTTTTACATCATGTTGCTTCAGACACTTGAATTAAACATTTGAATGAGAAACATAGTTCTACAATTCGTAATCTACTGTAGAAAATTTTCAGCTATTCCTAAATTAAAAACTGAGAACAATACCTAGCCAAGAAAAGTGAGAAGAGATTCAAACAAAATACTAGCAGAGAGTTCTTGAAGGCAGAAAGAAACTTGAAAATGCAAGAATCAGTTTGACTGCAGAGGAAATCAATATGTAGTCAAGAGAGCTGCTGAACTTCTATTTCGTCGGGACATGAGAGTAAAAGAAACATATTTCGAATTGAAATCTTATTGGTGCAATTTATCTAGGATTTTAAAACTATAAACAATTTATGTGTGTTATCAATCAACTCACCAACTCAAGTAAAACATTTACTGTTAATATATATATCAAAGACCAGTGTAAATTAATAAATTACACTACTTTCAAATGAAAGTCATTAGCTATCATACTTCTGATTGATCTTTGAGTTTTTTCTTTTCTTACATCCTGTTTTATCTATATATTCACTTATAATTATAAATGGAAGGATAATGTGAGAATTTATTGTACTACTCCAAGTTATAACACTTTTGAGCTATCACAGTATGATAAAAAGCAGTCACTTTTGAAATGATAACCTACTTCCGCAATAAACTTATTTCAACTCATAATACTGCGTTTTCACTGAAATTATCATTCCTACCATAGTTTTGGAGTCTGTAAAAAGAAAAACCAAAACGGTAAAATCAATAAATAGTAAGTAAAAAGTAACTTTCCACAAAAATATAGTATATATAGTATATTGAAACAGTAAACGAACTCACCTCTGAATTAGCTGTTCTTTTAGCCCGCTTCTGTGGTAGGTACCAAACTTTTTTAACTCGGCTTCCAAAGCAGTGATATTCAATGATCCATAATTCATATTTTCTGTTTTTATGTGAATCTCCTCACACCCCCGTAAGGATTGAAAAGAAATAATACAGATTCACAATCACGTTTGAATATTTGACAATTCAAATTATCGACGACCTCACGCAACACTAGCGCCTCTAGCGGCAAATTCATATGCGGTAGCCCTCATTATGTCTGAAATGTCGATTGCTCCCCGCGAACTGGAAAAAATGACAAATCTAATCAAAAATTTATGAAAGCTGCCTTTCTGAGAGTCAAAAGTCTAACGTATTTTCTTGGTGCCGGTTGGCAAATATGAGTGAATAGCCCAAATAATATACCAATGAATGTTCCATCATCAAGAATTTCAAGTCAAAAATCATTAATGTAGTTCATATATCCTTGTCAGTTTTTTTTCACATTCTCAATATCATTCCGTTATAAGATAGATTCAGCAAAACAAAACCTTGGAATATAAAACCGTACATATTTTTCAGTGAAATTTATCGTGATCGCGCAGAGAAAGCTGATTTATATCTAGTCCCTTGTGGACACTGAGTTGGTCCAGAATATTTTATTGATAATTCGCTGGCTAAGAAAAGTGCAAGATTATGTTGTGAAAATTGGAATCTTCTACTTCTACTGAAACTTACAGGGCTAGTAATTAGTATTTACATTATTTTAATGAAGATGAAGTATTATGGACTGATTCGGGGAGGATAAAATTCAATACAAGTGTTTTAAGTGGAAAAATACTGAGTTTGGTTGCATTTAATCGAAGGAACGATAACTCCTCTAAATCCGGATATATTATTATGTGTGCGGAAGGACAGAGAGATCCGAAGGTTCGAACAACATAGTTTTTTATGTTTGCAAACAATTGCTGTCAATTCGAAGCTCCATCAGATCAACGGATGCCTGAAAATTCACAAGGGGATAGTGTGTGGATCTTGCAAATCAGGAGCTACAGGATAGTGTAAACACATTTCACCAGTGTTGATCAGATTAGCGGGGGTGTGGTGTACAATATTTCAATTTCTCCATGGAGTAATCGTGCCGAAGTATAATAATATAATATTCAACAGAAATATATTTGAAATGTTTCACGAATGATTTGAAATGTATATGAACTTCTTACAACAGTAGTGTGGCAGACATGCTTTGTCTTAAACGAAAAGGCTTAGTAATATTGCCTGACCTACTAGAAGCATATTTCCAGATATCGAAAAATGAGGGTGTTTCAAATTAATTTTCATGTTTATTCAAAATTGAATAATTGCAGAATGCGCACTGAATTCTTCTGGGTATTTTGACATTCAAGAAGTGTGATGTATGACATCTATAAAAATAGCTTCGTACGCGATAGAATAACGCGTTCAAAATGTTTTATGGAAATCAGCGTACTGTGAAAATATTTTTAGAAAATAACGTGAATATTATAGTTAACATAATCGTTGATTTGAAAGCACTATTGGTAGAGCTATTAAAAAATTTCAAGAAACCGGTTCGGTGGATGATCTGAAAAACTAAATCAAACCGAACTTTCATGAAAAAAGTGATTGTCCTGCCTAGTTTCAGGCAGTTTCATGATTCGAATTCATGCTTTCCTCCTATAAGTTAGTCTCATAACTACAGCTGATTGAATGAAAATATTTTTCTATTCGTGGAGGATGATCTGACAAAATTCGTTTCTTTTTGAAGAGGAGTTGCCTCAAGAAACATGACAAAAATAATTTACAACTTCCCGAAATTCCCAAAGAGAATAATAGAAAATATAAAATTAGTAAAGTTAAGATATACTCAGTGCAAATCTCTCAGAAATATTAGACAAATGGTTGCAGAGAATCTCACCAGGGTGGGTATCACAACTCTAAGATTCCCAAGTAAGTGTTATTCTGCACATGATGTAACACTAATTCTTGCGGCTTCATTACCTGTTCAACAAATAGTAGGTAATACGCATTTCTGTGTTTTGGCCTGAACAATCGTAATAGAATACCAAATTATTGCTATTCGATGGCATAACTTCTACCAGAGTATCTCACATAAAAAAAATAAAACTAGTTGAATCTTGAATTTTCGAGAGCAAAAATAACAATCTGTACAAGAGAAGTGAGCCGAAATCAAACACCAAACGAGTGTTCAACAACAACCTGAAACCAAGAAATATCTCCTCATTAAGAACAATGAACCTCTAAAAGGAACTTAGCCGCAAATAAGGGAGAATGACATTATATTTATGATCATTTAGGTAGAGCCAATAAGCCACCCTGTTAATACGTTCTCAGAAAATGACTTGGATGCGGTCGTTCTCCTTTACTGGTGTCATAAAAGAGATGCAGAGCTTTATGAGAAAATGAACGTTTGCCGTCTTGGATTAGCTCTTTTGATGAGGTAAATGACAGTACGAAATGGCACTATGAAAAACCCAATATTGTTTCGGTCCACCGAACATAAAATGAAATTCAATTCCTACTCTCCGAATATAACGAGGAAAAATTCTATAAAAGGTCTGACGCAAAATCAGGATCTTTCACTCCTCAAGAATGTTATACGAGCCTTAATATTTCAGTTTCTCCTTGGTGGTTTTTTAAGTATTTCCGAAAATCGGTTAATCAGTATGTTTTATGTGAAAATCCCGATTTCCATTACTAGCTTTAATTGTCACAAGATAACCTAGTCCCTATTGATTGTGGTCTATTGCCACCGCAACTTCCTGCACTGCGACCAATGAGGTTTTGTGCGTTAACATACTATACTATATTTCGCTAGAGCATGAAGTGAGTAAGACTTTAGCCCCTCCTTCTCCATAGAACATTCGTTCGTTGTCATACATACCCGCGCGCGATCGGTATGTGTCAGAGCAAAGATTAGGGACGACTTAATCTTTGTGTCAGAGGTTTATTGGACTTGTATTATAAGAGAGATAGATGCCTACTCTGCAGTCTGCCGCCTCCACGATAAAGAGGTCGTAGCGATAGGAGGGGCTAAGGGGTTCCTTCACTTCATACTCTCCTGAAACTATATTTTGTAATTTGTAATTTCTTTCGCAAAGCTGATTATTTTCCTATAAGTCTTCGCCGTATGTATGGCGTCAAGGTTGCGCCACCCAGAATATTAAAGGTTGACGCTCACTTGGACGAGACGAGACAAAGCGAAGAGTTGTTTTCCGCAGGCACTGCACTGCACTGAATCAAATGGGTAGACGCTCACTTGGGAGGCGCGAAGCGAAGATCAGAATCGTTAGGCGCGAGGCAGATTAGACGCGCACTTGGACGAAGCGAAGCGGTCGGAAGGAACGCGTCGTTTTCCGCTGGGATCTTTTGCATTGAAATAAATGGGTAGACATCCACCTAGGAGACGCGAAGCGAAGATCAGCGAGGCGGCGAGTCGTTGGTCGCCAGGAAGATCTTTGGGGATTGTGAGCGAAATTTCTCGTGGCGGCAAGTAGGTATCCGACGGCCAGGAAGTTCGGCGCGCTGTATTTCCAATTTTGTACTGTGAATGTGAATTCAAATCGTCTGAAGGATAGGTATTTATTATGTAAATAAACACAAATATTGAAGAAACCTTCTTCCGAAGAAATTAAAATATCTGATAGAAATTGGAAAACTGTGGAATAATTCCTTTGAGGGATATATGATATGCAAACATTGAACTTTCGATTACTACTTGCTTTGTTTTTTTTAATAATCGGTTAAAGAGAAAATAAGCATTTCGCATCAATTATTTATATTTAATTGTATTCCTGGATGAAGAACTACGAGGATTTCATTGGAAAATTCCCAATTAAAACATGATCATGACCAAAACACGATTCTTACAAATGTTTCATGGCTGACCATGACTCCGGACCCCATCGGACCCGAAATTTTTCTGAAGTACAGGACTAGAACTTTTTCCTTTGAAAATTGTCATTCTGTCATTCGGTGGACCCCCCGAAATTTTTTTCTAGCTACGGCCTTGTGGCTGACTATACCCAAAAGTAACCAGGACAGCGCCAGAGATTTTACTGCCCCGGCAAAAGTATATTCAGAATAAATTGAATATAAATTAGTCTGATTTGAAGCTTATACAGGTAAGCAGTATGCAGCAAGGTAATAAAAAATGCAACTTCCCAGAACTTATTACTGAAAATTTTTCGATATTGTCGTAGGAAAAGTATTTTTTCTGGAATCACTAGAATGAAGGAATTAGATTAATACTCAATTTTTTCAATCGGTTAAAGAGAAAATAAACATTTCGTATCAATGATTTTATGTATAGTTTAAAAAAAAATAACTCTCGGTTTTTGTCACCCTCCGCTTCTCGTTGGAAGACAACATAACCTCGATCTAAAATCTAGTACTTTTTTCCCTTGTATAATACATATAAATATGTATAACTTTTCACGAAATTAATCCGGCAGAAAAGTGAGTACTTTTTTCCCGGATACATATATAAACTCACTTTTTTCCCGGGGAAAAAAGTGATTTCGAGAAGAAAAGTTATATTTTGTAACTTGCCAACAGAGATAAAATGTCGAATTTTTCCCACGTCACATATTTTTTTTTCATTCCTATATGAAGGTGGGACGACGAAGCTATTAAAACAAGATTATGACCAAAAACACGATTCGAACCATAGCTCTACCCTTGTTCATTCGGGTATCGGCATTCAGCATGGGTAATAAAAATTTATTGCGGCCCAAAAATGGGGGAATTTCTTCCGATGGCTGATCGTCGCATCGCTTCGTCCAAGTGCCGGTCCCAGGCGAACTAACGCGTCGCTTCGTCTCGTCTCATCTCGTCCAAGTGAGCGTCAACCTTAAGTCTGTTTTGCGCCAATACATTCCTTGGCATAATATGTGCTCGATGGTTTCTGCGACCGAACGGCATAACCTACAGATATCAGAGTTTTCCTTGCCGATCTCTTGCAGGTGATATCTCACAAAACAGTGACATATGAGGAGTCCAGCTCATTGAGGCTTCTTTTCTGAAGAAGCGATCCGTCTACTTGCTTGTCTTCGACCTGGTGTGTTATTCGGTTAAGAAAATTTTTTTTCTTTTATCACATCCTCAACCCCCGCCCTAATCCGTATGGGTGAAACCCAACATGCCATGAAGTGTGATCTATATTCCTCCTGCTTTTTAATGATTCCAATGATAATTACTAGTTTTGTCCTATATCAGTTAACCCTGTTTTATTTCCTATTTGTTTCAGTGCAGTCTTTCAGCATTTGTGCAATAGTACCTTGTATCGTATTCAGCAATTCTTCACTAATTAAACACATTGTACTTCCCAACATTAATATTTTTAATAATCGAGGGCACTGAGAGATTATACCATGTTAAAAATGATTGTTCACAATTGAACAATTGAATTATACAAAATCAACTTTGACTAATCAAAGCATGGTTAGTATCCAACTTAAGTTCCATCTTGAACGCAGACTCAGAATCAGATTTAAGTATACAATTTACAATTTTCTGAAACAATTATGCTCAACTTATTTGTTGTGGGTTAGAATGGTAATATTGTTATCGACTTGAATCCACTTTCCGAAAAGAATATCAAAATGTCTGGTACCTGTTCATCAAGATCCAGACTAAAATCAATAGAGGCATTAATAACAGGCATTGAAGGTAATTATTCATTAAATCTTTCAATATGAATAATTGGTTCCCAATATTCCTCTTCAGTTGTTAGAGTGCACATAATTGAAACACATAAAAGACAAGAAAGTGAATTCGAAAAGTGATACTGTTCTTTCTTTTTGAATAACTCTTAGATAGTGGTTCAAATAAGGTGTTTTTTGTTTTCATGCATCAGTTTTCTCGTTCATTCATTTCAATTAAGCCCCATAGAAATTTTATGCACTAACACTTTCAATCGTATCAGCAATTTTTCACTTATTCTATGAACATAAAACTTAAGTTGTTTTATTCACATTCATACTCTCCGCTCATCTGAAGATACAACAACCTAAGTGCGTACATTGTACCCAATTCAGTAAAAATCAACTACAAACAAATCCATCGTCGCAACTTATTCATTTATAGCTTGTGAGATCAGCACATGATAAGTTATCAAAAGTTAACTAGGTATTTTTTAGACAAAGAGTAAAAATCAAGTTAATTCAATTCCCCTGTATTATACTTTTACACATACTGAAAAAAAACTAGACATATCAAATACTTAACTGCTCTTATAATAACACATCGATTTATTCTCATCAAACTTGAATAATGCTAACATTATTTATAGACCGATTCAAATTACCATACACCGAAGTTCTTCAGCCCTCATCGAACTATTTCCTCTATTTGTGAATCATGTAGGTGTAGGTCCCTCAATTAAATTTTGTATTGATACATTGATTTTTCTCATTCTTTATTGGTAATTGTAATATAAGAATATATTTTTCAAACCAATTTGATGGCTCAAACAAGTTTCAAAGTACATTATTCCATTATTTTAAATTTGTTTTGAGGGCACATTTTCCCTGGCTTGCCTCATAAGATGAAACCTGAAATAATATCAATACTCGAAGAGATCCTCAATGATGAAAATTAGGGATAAAGTGACTTTCAAGTAGCACAGTAATAATTGTCCATTTTCATATCATCATTGAAAGTGAAATATTTCCATCTAACGCAAATCCGTAGAATAATCTCTTACTTGAGTTTTAATTGAGAGTCCTATAATTTCAAGCTCTAAATAACATTTAAATAAGTAAAAAAAAAACCGAATGTTTTCAAATGTCATGCTGACATCTGACGAAAATGTAAACAGATTGTGTCTGTCCAATTTAAAAATCCCTACTGCTCTCTGATTGGTTCAAGAGCTGAAGACTCGGAAAGCGGAAGGACTCGGGCATACGGTTAAGAATAAAAATTATGAGTCTGGTGAAGGGAGTGTTTGCCATCTCATTTCTCTGAATGGTCTAATAGGCAGGTACCCAAACTAGAACATGCTTGTTGTACTTCGCCAGTATCGTGAGGAATCGTTTACAGCACCAAATGGTCCTTGTTTTACAATAAGCGGCCATCAATTGCCTTAGTGCTATCAGACTATCAGAGGCAATGCAAAATTGGCGTCGACATAAGATAAGTCTTCATATGAATGTTTGACCAAGGGGAAGACACTGGTTTTAATTTCGGTTCGTCTCGTTCATGTTGTATCATTCCTCTTTGTTTTGGCCATTCTGAAACCTACTGTTTGCCCGCTTGTTTCAAAGGAAATTGCTTTATCGCTCATAGCATAAACACTCATAGTTCTAATAACATCACAATCCCTACCTGATTGAAGTTTACTAAGGAACCAACTTGCCTTGGTTTTGGCTAGGTGCAAGCAAGTTTAGAATGAAGAGTCTGAAGTGGTCTTACATGACTTATTTGTTCCTAATTTGATTTGGCATCGTCTGATTTGCATTTCTGAAAATTTTTTTGATAACTTGACCATTATATGTATATTTCTGAATTGGATAGGTGTTTACGTATTTGAACCGAAACAGATTGTATTGAAATTTATTTTTTAAAATTTTGGTTAGAGTTGCTGGGACCAGATAGGTTGTTGCTCCTTTTTTTGCATCTTTTGAACTCCACTGATAGCGAATCGACGTCGTCCCAAAAATCTTTTGTTTGCTTATTCAAATTAGGTATTATCAGTATTTTTTTATTTACTATCCCTTTAGAAGCGCTATAAAAGCCCTAATAGAATACAATATAAGCTGAACAGAGTAGAGGTGAATATAGTTCGTTAAACAAAAATAATTATATTCCATAATATGTGTTTAATTAGATTAAAAAGAGTTTGAACAGTATCTCCGAACATATGAGGAAGGACTCCAATTCCAAACATGAATTTCTGACTAAATGGCTGTTTCCAATCTCCAGTGTCAATGTTTTTTATCAGGATCATTCCTTATAGTCTCTCAACAAATGCTCGGATATAAAATACGAGTAATGAGACACATTAATTCATCCGGGAGTTCCTGAAAACTTTACGCATGAATTACAATTGCAAGTAGTCGTTACCTATGTCTCGACTCCCGAAAACTTTTATCCAATATTTCCCATTTTATCTTCAATTCCAGCAAACTTTATCCACTGCGAATTGATTGGAAATATGAGACACTTTTCCAACTTGCCCAATTTCTCTTTTGAGTTCATCCCTAATGAACAACACCTCAGGACCGATTCTTACCAATGATGAAAACCAGGAAAGTTGACAAACCTGTTTCTGTTTGTTATTGTATTGTACTGTTTTCATTTCATGCCGGTGAACGTATCTTTGGATATTTAACACAAAATGACTCAATTGTATTGTTTTTTAATGTGTATTTAATTTATTTTGAATCTTCTGACAAATAAAATCACTGGACAAAAACTTATTTGACTGAAACCGATTTTATTTTAAATGTGAGTTCAGAGTCAGGACATTTTTCGTTTTAATATTTACAATGTTTCCACCTTCTAGTATGGCTTTGAAAATGACTGTGTAGTGGAAATATGTCAGCCGAAAAATAAATTTATTCAAATTATAGTGTATTTCAGATTTTAAACCTTCATTTTATATAGATTTTCCATTATGGGTTCTCAAGAAGTTATATAAAGAGGAGTCTAAACAGTATTTCCGAATACATGAGGGAAAACGCCAATTCCAAACAAGAATTATTCTCTTAATGGCTGTTTTCAATCTCCACACAAATATTTTTTATCCGGAGGAATCCGTACAGTTCGGATATAAAATACAGGTAATGAGCCACATTAATCAATCCAGGAGTTCTGGAAAATTTTAAGCTCCTCATTGCAAGTAGTCGTTACCTATGTCTCGACTCCCGAAAACATTTTATCCGATATATCCCATTTTCTTTTCAACTCCAACGAACTTTATCCACTGCGAATTTATTGGAAATATGAGACACTTTTCCAACTTGCCCAATTTCTCTTTCGACTTCATCCCGAATGAACAACTCCTCAGGACAGATTCTAACCAATAATGAAAACCAGGAAAGTTGACAAACCTATTTCTGTTTGTTATTGTATTGTTTTCTTTTTATAATATAATTTCTTGAATATTATATGCGATACAATCTGTATCTCAAATATAGATACATATGTTCATATAATTTATAATTTTATGAAAATATAATATCACCGTTTTCATTCCATGACGGTGAGCGTATCTTTGGATATTTAACACGAAATGAATCAATTGTATTGTTTTTTAACGTGTATATTTTGAACCTTTCGACAGAGAAATTCACTGGACAGAAACTTATTTGACTGAAACCAATTTTATTTTATAAGTGAGTTAAGGGTTGGAACATTTTTCGTTTTAATATATACATTGTTTCCACCTTTTAGTACGACAGTGAAAATGACTGCAAAGTGGAAACATGTCAGCCGAAAAATGAATTATTTAAAATTTTCGTGGATTTCAGACTTTAAATCTTAATTTAAACACATTTTCCACTATAGATTTTCAAGAAGTTATATCAAGAGGACTAAGAGGAGTCTGAACCGTTTTTCCGAAAATATGAGGAAGAACGCCAATTCCATACAAGAATGATTGACTAAATGGCTGTTTTCAATCTCCACACAAATATTTTTATCAGAATGAATCCGTACAGTCTCTCAACAAATGTTTGGATATAAAATACCGGTAATGAGCCACATTAATCAATCCAGGAGTTCGAGAAAATTTAAAGCATGAATTACTCCTCATTGCAAGTAGTCGTTACCTATGTTCCGACTCCCGAAAACTTTTATCCGATATTTCCCATTTTCTCTTCAACTCCAACGAACTTTATCCACTGCGAATTGATTGGAAATATGAGACACTTTTCCAACTTGCCCAATTTCTCTTTCGACTTCATCCCGAATGAACAACTCCTCAGGACAGATTCTTACCAATGATGAAAACCAGGAAAGTTGACACAGGAACAAAATAACCCAATACTTCTTGACTTTTATAATGAACTCGATATCTGAGCTCCCTAGAAAGAAGGAAACTTATTTTTCCGAACTTCTCTCTGACCCACTTCTAATAAGTGCCGTACGAGACGAGCTTCAAGAAGTTTTTCTCGCCGATACTTTTCCGACTTGTAGAATAAATACTTCCGGCTCTAATAGGGCGAATAATGGGCTCCGAACAGGGAGTCCATTAGCTTGAAAAACAAGTGGTAATTACGTGCTAACCAGCAATCAGAATACGGTGAAATAGTATACCTCCAGATTCATTTATGTCGTTACATCATTGGCACATCTGTAATTAACAGGATTCGGCACTTTCGTGAAAACGCCATGTTGGTCTGACCATCTATAACTATTCGACTATTAGCGTAGAAAGGGTGTGAATTCTGACACCCCTTAACCCTTTTTCGCACTACGCTGGTAGTTTAGTCGAGCCACTAAAATTTAGTAGTTACTCTCCAACCAATCGTAGTTACTCGTTCGCACTTTGTTCGAGTTAAGTTTACAAGTGAGTAGCGATTTGTACGATGAACAACTCGCAACGCACGAACTCTGACGTGATTTCTTCGACCCAGCAAAACGACATCATCGCGGCAAATGATATCACTAATGAACTCGAATAAACTGAATACTGATCGGTTCGGACCTATCTAGCCCGTGAGCGAGTGAAGAGTATCGCGTGGTGGGGTACTCTACTCGCCCGATAAAATAGAACCAAATGGATCGACTCGACTAAACTACACACTAATATACCCGACTAAATTCTTGGTGTTCACACACGTTTAGTGACTAAATTTTTAGCTCCTCGACTAAACAACTAGCGTAGTGCGAACAAGGCTTTAAGATCGGCTAGCGCACTCTCTACTAAGGGGACCATTCACTCATCCCGGATAGCAAGTATCAGGGGGATCGAGCTCTAGGGTCTTCAGTGTTCTTCTTCTCGTGAGTCCTGGTTTGGTCGTCCTTCGTTGCTTGGTCCTAAATTTCTCGGATGATGTCCTGGTAGTCGGCTTTGCGATGTTTTCCTCCTCGGTTGTTCTTGGTGTCCGTCGCTACTTACAACCTTCCTTGCCGTTCTAGCAGTGCCGAAAAGTACTGCTTTTGCATAAGTTTCCTAAAGATTTTCATCCAAATCTAGCTCCTTGAGGTTGGACTTGATATTCTTAGGAATAACTTCTGTGGTTGATATGAGAATAGGAATGGTTCTGGTAGTGGACATTCCCCACTGCTTTTTGATCTGAAGTTCTAGATCCCGATATTTCGATATTTTCTCAGCGTACTTTTGACGTAAATTGTTGTTATTTGGGATGGCTTCGTCTATAAGGATTGTTCTCTTCTCCCTTTTCTTGACTAGAATTATATCTGGCCTATCTATTAGCAACTCTTAAGTTTGTTGTACTGTCCGTCTCAGTATAGCCTGTACGGATCGTTCCCCAGTATTGGTTGGGGATGATACTATGGAATTATTTCAGATTGCAGAATCTTCTGTTCGATGACGAGCTCCTGATGAAGTATTTTACAAACTGCATAACGCCGACTCTTATATTCATTTCCAGCAAAGATTTGGCAGCTTCCTGTGATAAGTTGGATTGTTTCTGATGTTTGGCATACCTAACGGCATCTATCGTCTAACTATAACTATAATTATTTTTTGAATTGGGGTCGGTATGGCTAGGTGAGTCCTCAAGGAACTGTGACCATATAATTTTTTGTTCTCTACCCTGCTTATTCATGTAAACATAGGGAGTTCGTCAATGTCGTTGATAAAGCCGACAACCGTCTCCTGGGAGCCTTGGCCATTGCTTCTTGGGTGTGCAGGACTGGTTTGCCCATATGAATTGTTTTAGGACACTTGCATACCGCAAAGGCTGCAAATCTCATCTGCTTACTTTTCGACTGGTAAGGTACAAATAATGTTTGTACTGACAGTGCCTCGTCAGCAGTCTCATCATCCACCGAAGCTTAGCTCGTGACAGTTTTATGAGCTTTTTGGTATAGGTCGGTTTTTTTGGACTGACTAGGTTTAGAATAATAGTTCACTGTGTATAGGTGGTTATTACATCTTGTGATTAGAAGATAAAAAAACACTTTGTTGACACGCGTGTTTCGGGTTTTATCCCATTTTCAACCTTTCTGTAATATATTGTGAGGCGTGGAGTGCTTGCATTCTTGATAGTCGAAATTGATTCCTCACATAACCCTTGGTGAAACATGATAATTGAATAATAGTTCACTGCGTATAGGTGATTACTTCATCTTGTGATTAGAAGATAAATACACAGTGAACTATTATTCAATTTATCATGTTTCACCAAGGGTTATGTGAGGAATTAATTTCGACTATCAAGAATGCAAGCACTCCACGCCTCACAATATATTACAGAAAGGTTGAAAATGGGATAAAACCCGAAACACGCGTGTCAACAAATATTTTAATAAAAATTGTGAAACTTTGTCAAGTGTTTTTTATCTTCTAATCACAAGATGTAATAACCACCTATACACAGTGAACTATTATTCAATTTATCATGTTTCACCAAGGGTTATGTGAGGAATCAATTTCGACTGACTAGGTTTAGGGCTATTTCTCCAGAGGTTTTTTCTAGTATCTAACTCACATTACTAGACTGCTGCTCCATATTGTTTTTTTTCAAGCCCCCTGTAAGGCTCAGGTCCAGCAGGTGTTAACCTTATTGCACTTTTTGCAAGTTCGGCTTTTTCATTGTCTCCAACACCACAGTGCCCTGGCATCCATAGTAGAGTATTTTTATTGCCTCTTGCCAGTTGCCTTAACCATCTATAACTAACTTTGAATATGCATGTCAAACGAAATCAGACATCTTTTGAGGCCTAGAAAATTCAATCGACATTTCTGATAAAAGAAACCTCTCAGAAGAAAGTGGGAGCTTGTGAGTTCCTATAAAAAAGTGTAAGTTAGGACTTCTTTGTTTTAAGTTCGTTGCACAAACAATAATGGAAATAATGACCAAAGTTGAAATTTCTCAAATGTCAGATTTGGCTAATGATTCGAAAACAAAAGAGCAATGCGGTGGACGGCATTGTAAGTTTTTCGAAAAAGAAAAATAACAATGTTCTATTCATTTTTCTCTATCTCTCAGGTTTTCAGAAATAAACGACTCGAAAAATTCAAGGCAGTTTTGAGATTCCAAAAGAAGAGTTGAATTCATGAATGAAAATGAACTCGGAATAGAATGAAACCAATAGTTTTCAGGATAATCGAATTTGATTCATCGTTTTTCTCAATATGAATAAGCGCACAAAAGCTCCAGACCTCACGTCAGGGCTTTCTTCATTTTGAAATATTTTTTGGGCCGATTTTGTGATAAGAACTGCTTTTCGCGATATGGCCGAAAACCACTTTTAATGAATCACCCCGTGTATATTATACCTAACAGAATGTTGCTCTTCCTTTAAACTTGAATTGTTGAAACCTCATCATCTATGTACCTATACCACATTTTACCAAAGTATGAAGTGAGTAAAAATTTACCCTCCTTCTCTATAAAACATTCGTTAGTCGTCGTTCATATTCGCACTTGACCGGAATATGTCGGAGGATTATTGGTTCAGTAAGAGAAATAGATGCCTACTGCGTGGGAGGATTCCCTGACTTCAATCAATAACAGTCTTCGTGTTCTAAATGCTCGTTAATGGGCCAAATCAGCCAGTGGTTTCGGAGTTATTTACATGTGAATTTTTCCATTATTTTTTCGATATTTCCGAAACCACACATCCAGTTTTGTTGGAGAATAATGACGCACAAAGTTCGGCAGAATTTTTTAAGGATCGTGCCATTAGGAAATTTGAGAAAGCCGTTGTAAAAATAATGAATTCGAGATGTTCAAATTTAATTTATCGTTCTCCAATATCAGCAAGCGCGCAAATACTCCTTCAATTTATTCTGTTTAAGTATATAGGTATATTGATGATGATGATGAATGAAGTGTCCTATCAGCTAGTCAACCTGGATCGCTTTTTTTTATTCAAACCAAACCTATAGAAGCTTGTATAGAAGTGTTGAATTGTGTTTCATCAAAGGGTAAATATACGTACATATATCACTACCCAATTTAGTCTACTTTTTTGGACAGCTCTGGAATAGGATACCTACAAAACATGTACATATCTCAATTTGACTCCAACAACCAACTCCGAAACACAATCACCTTATCAAGTTTTTACTACAATTCCAACCTCAACCCTGCAAAGTTCCTTCTCACTGATTACATCTCAACTGACATTCTAAAATTATAGCGTTCGTAGTTCTGAATGTGAATAATCACTTAGTTCTACTGATCTAGAGCAGAGGATAGGAGTTATTCATCTCTTAACAGCATTTCGAGCAGTATTTATTTTAATACAGGTTAAACAGATCTGCATCTGACGAAAAAAAAAACTCAAAAAATTCGCCGTCCAAGTGCTGGAGAAAAAAGTTTGTGTTTTTTCAATGGGATACCCTATATTTTTCATCATTGCTTCTCAGCTGCATATTCACCCAGTATCATCCTGTAACAATATCTTTGAAACAGATAAGATTTTCGAAAAACCGGTTACAGGATGATACTCTGTGAATCTGCGGCGGAGAAGAAATAATGAAAAATATAGGGTATCCCATTTAAAAAACACAATGTTGTCTCTCTAGCACTTGAACGGCGAATGATTTTTAAGATAAGATGGAAGCAGCGTATAGGTATTAGAAATTACAAAAACGAATGTTTTGGAATTTCCGGGATATCTCCAACAGAAAACGAGTTATAGCGAAATATTTGAAAGAGTATTTTTTTAGAAACACCCTCGAGAACCAATTCAGATATCTGGGAACTGTTTGCTGCCAATTGATTATTTTGAAAAAGAGATCGGGAGTCTTTGAAATTTTTTTCTCTAACCCTTATGGTTCTCGAGATGCTCTCAGTGATCATTAGATTGGGGAGACCCTGTACATGACATTGGAAATTTCGCATTTTTAACAATGTTTTCTTTCGGAAATAAACTGGATAACACCAAACACCATAATAATTAAAACCCACCAAAATCATTAGTAGAGGGATTTTTATGGGTCAGATGGGATGCAACAAAGACTGGACAATTAATAGAATCCTTTCTGAACTGAAAGCGCGATACATGTTTTTTTTTCACGACAAATATTGAATTCCCGAATACAAAAACTGATGTGTTGCGAAATTTTTAATGTTATGTACGTGTCATATTGAAACAATACAACACAGATTTTTCTATGAAAAAATAGAGGCGTGACGACTTTTTTTTCACGACAATCAGGCTCTTTCCACAGATATTCCGTTCAATACCTAGATGAAAAACACGATGTTGCCGAATGTTGCGCAATCTACCTCACACCTGAAACCTAATAATTGAAAAGTCAGATGGGCTTCGAACCATTTAGATGATTATTTGTGGATGGTTATTTTCTTTCACTATTTTAATATCACAAGAAGGTTAACATCTTTTACTGAATTTATAATTTTTTTCCTACTACCACAATTTGTGAGATGATCTAAATCGCCATAATGTTGAAGTATTTCGTCGAAAATGAAGTCGTTGCTTGAGGTTTATACTGAGAGCATGTCATATTATGACACCCCACCATTCAACCGCAAGCTCAATTTTTTTGCATACCCCACATTCATCGCCTGCCGATTTTATATGAATAATAATAATTTCTGATACTCAAATATTCCTCTGAAGGCTCAATATCATTCCTATTTCAATACGAAATCCATTCCTATATGACAATTTAGGATCACAAACGTGCTCACCGCCTGTCTTCTCGTGACACGTTGTCCTCTTATTACATTCTAGAATACGATCAACAAGTTTTGACGTGACAACGATTCACTTCGCGACTGTGGTGCATGAACAAAAAGTTTGCCGTACGAAAATGGAAAATCTGTTACGGCTTGCTTTCCGTAAACTTTAAATGATACGGAAATAGTATGATCCGAGATATGATCCGATACTTTACTTTCATCACCAACTTCATCGACTAGAATCATGCAACGTATACTCGGCAAAATGAAAGAAGGAAAAACAGGAACAGTAACATTAACTTGTTGGTAATGTTTTCTTAAATAGTTATTTAATCAACTGGTAGATTAATAAACGAGTTTATTATAAGATTTTTTCGTCGACCTCATTATTAATTAAGAATAAATTCTTGATTGAAACAAATTCTCATTTGCACTAGACATACGTTCGACTTATTGAAATTTCTATGTTTCTATGTTCGAGGTTTTTTTATTACTCGTATCGCTTCTGAATGAAAAATAGCATGAGTTGAATATTGAAATGGATCATTAATGTTCCTATTTTGATGGATAACGGAACATAAAGTATTCAGAGGCAATACGAGTAATGCTTCAACTCTACTGAAACTTCATAACGAAAAAATTTATTTTATGTCGTACATACAGGGTGACTGGTGACGTAAGGGACAACGGCTAACTGGAGATAGAGGACCTCAAACTGAATGAGGATTGGGGTTTAAATGTCCCATAAGGCTATTAGTTTCAGAGATACAGGGTGTTTTTTGCAAAAGTGCTAAAACTATAAACTCCCATATCTTCGTCAATATGGGAAAATTTTCGCTGATATTTGGCAAGCTTGTTAATATACATATTCTCCATCGGATCGACAAGAAAAAATTCCCAAAAATTGCAGGTCCGTATTCAAAAATTTCAATTTCCGTGTCAGGTGAGAAATATCACTCGGTATATGAAATAAAAAAAATTAAATTGGGAAATTGGAACCTGCAAAAAACACTGAGTAAAAATCTGTTTTTAGTTTTAATGGCACAAATTTTTTAAAGTTTTTTTGATATGTTGAAAGTCGAAAATTACAATTTTTTCATATTGAATTCAAGAAACACACTATTCCTGAAAGAAAAAAACATTGAATTTGAGATGCTCAAATAATCCTGACGCATTTTGAATATTCCTTTACATCTTGAAATACTTTTTCATCAAATTTTCAATCAATATTATAAGAAAAACAAAAAAAACAATACAAACACAAAAAGATTAACAGCAGCACATATGGTTCATAAAAAAATCAAATAAACAAATGCTTGATATGCGAGAGCCATTCCCCTCACACACTTATTGGCTCTTTTGAACAATTGAAGTACGTTTCATATCCACAAGATGAAAAATTACTCTTGATAGAACAGTAACACTAGATTTCAGCTCGAGAAAAGTTGGACTTTCTTCTCAGAACGCCGGAACAATAATCCATCTGATACTTATTCTTTCAAGAAAATTTATTCTTCATAATGCAATGATTCATGAGAAAACAACTAAGCAGATGCTGGAAATCAGAACAATTTGCTTCAACGCAATTATTGGCTCTCTTGAACTCTAATGATTTCTTTCTCTTTTGAGATGAGAATTATTCTGAGACCAAATATTATATCCGTTCATTTTGCGCAATCCAAAAACAAGTATCATCTACATATTCTTCATTCGTGAATATTGAAGGCATTTTTCAGTAGATAAACAAACGACACAATTCCCAATAATTCATAATCAATGAATGTATGAATATAAACGTCATTTTTTGAAATAAGCCTACTCTGTGTAGTAGGATGTATTTTATTTATAATGAATAATAAACCTCTTATTCTAAAAAATCACTTGTTTACCTAATATTCTGTTTGCATTAAAGAAATTCATATGCTTTTCAAAAGAGATGAAGTTGCTACACCTAAGTACATATTAGAGGAAAATAAGTCCTCAAAATTCATACATTATTTCATTGAAGAATAAATTTTGTTGAAAGCATAAGTACCAGATGGATTATTGTTCAGGGGTTCTGAGAAGAAAGTCAAACTTTTCTCGAGCTGAAATCCAGTGTTTCTGTTCTATCAAGAGTATAATTTTTCATCTTGTGGATATGAAAAGTACTTCAATTGTTCAAAAGAGTCATTAAGTGTGTGAGGGGAATGGCTCTGGCATATCGAGCATTTGTTTATTTGATTTTTTTATGAATCATATGTGCTACTGTTCCTCTCTTTGTATTTCTATTGTTTTTTTAATTTTTCTTATAATATTGATAAAAATTAATAAAAAAGGAGTTCAAGATGTGAAGGAATATTCAAAATGCGTCAGGATCATTTAAGCATCTCAAATTCAGTGTTTTTTCTATCAGGAATAGTATGTTTCTTGAATTCAATATGAATAAATTGTAATATTCGACTTTCAACATATCATAAAAACTATAAAAAATTTGTGCCATTCAAACTAAAAACAGATTTTTACTCAGTGTTTCTTGAAGATTCCAATTTTCCAATTCAATTTTTTTTATCTCATATACCGAGTGATATTTCTTACCTGACACGGAAATTGAAATTTTTGAATACGGACCTGCAATTTTTGGGAATTTTTTCTTGTCGATCTGATGGAGAATATGTATATTAACAAGCTTGCCAAATATCAGCGAAAAATTTGCCATATTGACGAAGATATGGGAGTTTATAGTTTTAGCACTTTTGCAAAAAACACCCTGTATCTCTGAAACTAATAGCCTTATGGGACATTTAAACCCCCAATCCTCATTCAGTTTGAGGTCCTCTAACTCCAGTTAGCCGTTGTCCCTTACGTCACCAGTCACCCTGTATATCTCTTTTCCAAAATAAAAATATATTTGAATCAAGAATTTCATTCAATCCATAATGAGGTCTACGAAAAAATCTTGTAATCAACTCATCTATATGTCAGGATTAAGTACTAAAATTCAACGTAATGGGTGAAACCGAAGTTTTTAGAGGTCATTATGAGCAAAACAACGACATTTGAAAACATTGCCATGATTGCACGTGGGTAACCTTTTCGTGGTTTCATTTCACTAGCGTTTCGTATTGTGTTTCTGTTTACCTATTTTGTGTGTGCATCTTTTGAAATTCAAAATGGTTCACGGAGGAAATTGTATGGTGATGAACTGCAAAACAATAATCCTGAACCTGGGGAAATGGAAATGTAGTTATTGAAACTCGTATCATGCATCTCTGTTTCTCATTGCTTTTTAATTTCCGTGCTCTCAGATGGATATAGTTTACTGGGCGAAAAGATATTGATCTTAGCAACTGTAATAAAATGTGCGGTGAGCATTTTTCTACAGATCAAATAAGAACAAATGAAGGAGCACTATCCTGTTGAAATTTCCATTTTCAAATTGTGGTTTATTTTTAATTGTTTTGATAATTCGGTAACTGATATGTGAGGAAATTACTCGGGAAATTATTGATTTGTATTCAATTTCATCATTACATTTTCTGTGAGTAATGATTTCTAATAAAACTATTGCAATACAATATCGCATTTTTTTAAAATCAATTCATTTTAAATAATTTTGAGATGCAAACTAACATCCTGAACACGAAGCAAAGCACTATAGCTTTGTTTTATCGATCAGAATGTTTTTTTCTGGGCTCGACTTCTAAATTTAATGTAATACGTAGGAATAATTCAATTCGTATTTGGCGCCCACTGTAACAGTTTTGTGTATTGAAAAATTCATCCTTTTCAGAGCCATCTATGTGTCAGAATTAATAACTAACGGAAAAACGTAGTCGGATCTTAGTGCTAGAGTTGTAGGGGCGTCTCCTATCTTTCTCTCCTTAATCTTCGTTGAACGAAGTATCGAGAGGATACCGTCATTTAACACCACGGTAGACCGTCTTCGGTTGTATTAATTGAGGTTCTTTGAACGTTGACGAGATTAGCTTCGAAAAATGAATCTGATATTGGTTGCTGTCAATTGATTAATAATTTTTTTTTCCGCCGACCTCGAAATAAAAGGGGATTTTAAAGCGTAAATTGATCATTAATGACCCATTCTAATGCTCAATTTTTGGCTATTTTGATGTGCAATCCTCATGGCAACCGTTCAAAAATTATTCAGAAGCACTACGAGAAATGTCAAAACTCTATTGACATATAGATACATAGAAATTTCAATATGTCAAATGCGAGGCAAGTGTAACTCTTGTGCAGAATGAGAATGTATTCCAATCAAGAATTCATACACAAATTATACTGAGATCGTCGGAAAAATCTTGTAATCAACTCGGTTATTAATCGAGCGACTAATGGTCTTGAACTATTAACACGTTCGCTCCGCTCACGCATTAAAATATCTTGATTATTAGTCGCTGTCTTTAATAACCTAGTTGATTGAATAATTATTACTTTCTGAGTATATATCATCACGTGTGGCACACAATATTGTAATGTGCTGGGGCTATTCGCATTAAACAATGGGTGAATTTACATTATCATTATTCATATTCGAAATGAGATTCGGAACGAACTTTTCATTCTTCGCTTGTAACAAGGATGCCATAAACGGAAGAAATAATTTTTACACAATACTTATTTATAGAAATTCCTGTAAGAAGTTAGTGAAACCAGTTGTAACAACATGCATCGTGAGAAAAAAAAATATCATTTCATAGGTGTTGAGGCAAGACCAATTTTAAATATTTTAAATTGATGTTAAATGAAGGCTGGCACTTTTTAGTGAAATCTATTTGACAACTAACCATTTTTTATTGTTTCTCAATGTACAATGTTTATTAACAACAGTTAGATATTTCACACCTGTCAGGTGTTTGCACCAAGGTTATGCTGGGAAAATCTTTACTGGAACTCGTCACGAATTTTGTGACCCAAAACTCTGAGATGACAAATTTTGTCCATCCTGTTTGATACCTATAGTTTAATTTCGTCAGTCGGCATCTGAGTACATAATAAATTCTATTGTCAGAATATTGATAATAATCGAAGGAATTGGCAAATTGCTTATGCCCGATTGCTCCGTTCGTCTAAGCAACGTTTAAGCTCTGAAATGACGTTTCATCAATGGAATAAACGTTACTTAAGGGCTTAAACGTTGCTTAGACGAACGGTGCCATCGGGTATTAGGGTTCATGCAATGGTGAATATACCTAGATCTTTGATTTTCTTCCCAAGTTATTGCTGATCTGTCCCTACCCCTATAAACATGATCATCATCTGTTACATGGAGGAAACATACTAACATCACAGAATTTATTGTGTGCTAACATGTTCTTTGATATGGGTTTACCAATTCTCAGTTTGAATTACCATGTGTTCTCAGATCGGTTGAAACTTTACTTCTTGACATGTCTACTACCAAAATATTGAAAAATACTCCATAATCTATTGGAAAACGAAATGCTTTATCAGCTGCATCAAGAAAATAATAGAAATCGACATTTGAATCTCCTCTTGCCCAAAAAAACACCGAGTAAAGTGACATTGTTTTCAAAACGCTTTCTAACAAAATTCAAAATTTGGATACTGAACTAGACATTAAAATATCAACAAAGTTGAAACATTCGTTACTCGTTTCTCTCGTTACAAAAATTACCACCAAGGGAGTTATCATTTTTCGCCATTTTTGACTCAATTCACTCGTATGCGAGCTGCCTTCATCGTAGTGAACCTATAACCAGGTTGGCCGAAACTAAGCGATGAAATAAACGATTGTTATAGGACAACTCGACAACTTCGCCGTCAACAATATTCAACACACCTGATTAATGATTTGGTTACTATCGGATCTCGAAGTGAACCGTTAGTTTTTATTTTGGGTTACTCGAAAATTAGAAAGAACTGACAAAGAGTTGCTCGTATTACCATACATCTTCAAGAACGTATAATAATCAAATCACTTTTTCTCGTTTTCAAATGATTATAAAGTTTCGCAGTTCGAGAGCTCAAATATTTCATGAATTTCAGAAGAAAACTTACCTTGTATAAGAAGAGCCAGGAAGGCGAAAACCAGCGTACAGCCCATTTCCTTCGACGGGAGTGAAGACAAGGCCAAAACAGGCGATAGTCCTGAATTAGAAGGCTTCTTCTTCAGCAAAGTTGCTCCACTCATAAAACACAAAATGAAAACACACTAGCACCTAGTCTTTTTTCGTTTATAATTAGTTTCACCAAGTTCAGTACATTTCTCCTTGGGGCAGGACACTCGAAAGTTCAAACTTGATTTCTCATTACACACCGATCCTTCAAGAAAGTTTCCCGAATTAACCTGGAAAGATATGATGAAGTAAGAAAACTGGCTGAGAAATTTTTTTCATTAGGACGCTTGTGAGTTAATGAATAGAACTTTGTGCGGAAAACTGTTTTCCGGTAGTTGTGCTTTGAACACAAGTGAGTGAAGGGTTGAAACTGCAGAAAATATTTCCCTTACTGAGCGCGGATTTTAATTGGAATGAAAAAAATAATTAATTTCTGTGAATTGGCAGTGTTGTTTCAGAAAAGCTCTGCCGGCTTTTAAATTCCCAGCTCCAATTATCGCGATGGTTTATTAAAAGCCATATATGGATAGCTTTATTTGATATATGACAACGAAAGGTGTCAAAAACAGGGAAATATAATTCTTGATCAGATCCGTTTGTTGGAAAACAATAATATAGTTTTTATTGATTTTAGGTACACCGTTAGTCAGGATATACGTCTCCATTATAAGTGTCTATGATAATTTTATTCACCTTCGATGTACCTAATACTGAAATGATCCAGTTTTTCAAGAAAAAATTCAGGAAAGCCCTGAGTGCTCGTTTTGGTGCATAATGAGGCTATTACCTCAAAATTTTGTATAGAACTTGAGATTGATACCAAATATCTCGCTGAATATAGGTATAAAAATACACGATAGAAATAATACTCTGGAAATTATTCAAAAACTGAAATATTATGTTAAAACTTGACAAAAAAATTTAATTCTAGGGTTCTGAAGATGCAGTTCTGTTGAAATTCTGCGTGAACATTTGTTAATCAATTTTCTTACACAAACTTAATTTCACCTGAATTGAACTTATCATGGAAATATGTAAATTTTTCTTTTCAAATAATGCAATCTTCTTGAAATTTCGCGTGAACGTTTAGTATATCAATATTCATTTAAAAAAAATTCACTCGAATCGGTGTCTTATTATGGAAATATGGAGTTTCTTCTTTTCACTACTCTAATTGAATTTTCTATGATGCTGTTCACACTTTGGCTACAAAATTCAAAATTTCATTTCGATTGATTTCGTTTTGTCTGAGATATTGAGGAACAAACATTTTTATTTGCAATATTTTGTGGAACACCCTGTACGATTTGTCTGGTTAACAACATTGACTAGGCATTTGGGAACCGAACTCACCCTGAAAATCTCAAATCTCTAGGACAATTCGTTCGAAAGTTATCGTGCTAAGAGCCGGCCGGCCGGTGGGACGACCCTACGGACAGAATTGAATGTGACCACGAATTCATCATCAGGGAGTTGAACCCCATCGTTTTAGGCCATTCTGGCTCAAAATTTGAAAATAACAGACATCTGGGCAAAACAATAATTCACTCGTTTAAGTAGAAAGAGGGCTCAAAAAAGGCTATTTTTTCTCAGGCGAATATTCTCGATTAATTTCAATACTTGAAAGAATTTCCTGACAAACATTAATAAATCATTTTTTTTCAATTTTGACAAATAAAATAACACTCCCCAAAACTCATCGACGTTTTGATACGTCTTCCTTTTCGTAAAATGAAATATTCGCAACTGGTGATGAAAAGTGAATTTCACCATTGATTGTGAAAAATACAGAATCATTGTGGGACTGAACTACATTCCATGTTCAATGATTGAATATGGCACTCTTTATTGTTCATGATATAAATGGAATTATAGATAACATTCCTTTGTTTCCGCTTTCAGAATAACTAAAATGAAAATATTTTCAGCTATATACAGGTTTCAATTCATGAACCCCACTTCACCAATTTAGTAAATATTCAGTTTATGTTTATTTTGAACTTGGATACCTCATTATGTTGGAAGTAGTAAATACATAAATGCGGAAAATTCAGTTATAATAGCTATGTAGAAACTGGACCGACTACAGCCCGAGGCATACATTAACGAATATCTCTTTTAATTTCAAGAGGGATAACCTGATATTTTGTAAGGATGGAAAAGGTATTCAGGTGATCTTCATAATCAGTATTTATTTCTCAGTCTCAGCTAGATATACAATTACAGTAGCTCACGGACTTGACGAGGATCTGTACCTATTTAATATGTACATATAATGTAAATACTAACATGAAGTCATAATCACTATTTAGTGATTATTTATAAAGAAAATTTCGTTCGACTTATTATGCAAATTATGAAATGAGTATCCCTAATTTTTTGAGTCGTTGAGCCACTCCGCTCCACTCAGTTGATGGTTAGTGATCTATTGGCTCGTCTATTGGTTACAGGGTCTTCGTACAATATGCATAGTTTATAAACAGGAAAACTCCAGAGACAACAAACACTTGGAAATTGCTAGGCATCTTGTTCAGACATACATTCTGCAGATACATTATTCCTTATTCAGAGTATTCGATTAAATTAGGTGGATGATCCACCAGTTTCAACTGAAAAAAACCATTGAGGGGGGCAGGTGAACATCAAGTCTTATGCATAGATACCACATGTCGGATCATGTATGAAGTGCAATACCATTTTTCATTGAAAAATATCACTAATAAAAAAAAAAAAATGCCCTAAGCAGGCGCTTTTGAGCGGTCGTTCATTATAGTGAAGCAATGAGGCTATCACCCAAAATTTGTGAGAGAGGTACTAAATATATGTATAAATCCAAAATCTCAGCACTATCGGAATAATATTCTGAAAATTTTTCAGAAACTGAAATATTTAAAAACTAGACAATTGAAAAAATAAATTCAATGGTTTTGGTGATGCGATCCTCTTGAAATATTCCGGTAACATTCAGTATATCAATCTTCCTTCACAAAATCGGATATCTGGTATGGAAATAAAGACATTCTTCTTTTCAATATGCCAGTTGAATTTTCTATGATTCAGTTATTGCTACTCACTTGAAAATTCACATGAACATTCAGTAAATCAATATTAATTCACGAAATAAATTTTACTATAATCAGATATCTCGTTATTGAAATATGCAGTTTCTTCCTTTCAAATTACAATTAAATTTTCTATGGTTCTGTTTACACTATGGCCACAAAATTTCGCATGAGGCTTATTATGAGCATCTTACATGTGGTCGCAAAATTTCATTCCGATTGGTTTCGTTTTGTCTGAGATTTGAAGAACAAGAACTTTGAATGGCCATATTTAATAGAACACCCTGTACGATTATGCTGGTTTACAAACTCAACCTTGGCATTTAAAAAAACACACTCACCCTGAAAATGTCAAGTCTCTAGGACAATCTCTTCGAAAGTTATCGTGCTGACGGCAGGCCGGACTGCGCCACGGACAGAATTTAATTTGACCACGGATTCGTCATCAGGGAGTCGAACCCTATCGTTTGAGACTATTTTCGGCTAAAAACTCGAAAATTACAGATTTGGCAAAACGATGTAGCACTCATGCAAAACGAGCTCTCAAAAGGTGTCAGTTTTACGTCTTTTGGTGACAGAGAATTTCCTACCTCTTTTACATACCTAGCAACAAAATTTTTAGCGAAAATTGTTTTCCGATAGAATTTTGCGTCATTTATGATCTTGATGACAAGTTTTGCGTTTGATTAATAAAAAATAAAGAAAGGGAATCTCACCGTTGAAAGGTTAATTATTATAGTTTCAAAATTGCAACTACGAAATAGGTATTAGGTTATGAGGTACATTTGACATGAATGATAACGAAGAAACTCATTCAATTGAATATTCATCACTAAACATAATGCACCACCTGCAACAAAATTGAATGTAACATTCAAAACATGATGTTCAATGTTTTGTGCAAAAGATAAGGATTTTTGTTCTTGGGCGGTTAAGAGTGCATGTCAAAATTGCAACTCAAATGTACCCATTTTTTTAATTATGATTGACCATTGGTTCAGAATAGATCCGAGAATCGATCTCTGATATCCCTATAGCAACATCTGGAAAAGTTCAAATAACTTGATTAATTTTTGAGCGCTCGTTTTATTCAGACGAGTGCTATATCAATTTGCCCAAATGTCTGTAATTTTTTAAGGGATTGTCCTAGATACTTGAGGTTTTCAGGGTGAGTTTGGTTACCAGCGAATTCGTAATGGTTATTCCATAAATATGGCCATTAAAATTTTTATTGAATATTTCAGGCGAAACGAAACCATTTGAAATTAAATTTTGCGGCCACTTGCAAACTTTTCATAATGAGCATCGTGCAAATTTGGTGGACGTGGTATTAAAACAGCCATAAATATTCAATTGGAATTTTGGAAAAAAAATCTGTATATTTCCATAACAAGGTATCCGATTCGGGTGAAATTCATTTTGTTTTGAAGATTGATATACTGAATGTTCATGCAAAATCTTAGGAGGATCGTCACATCAGAACCATAGATTTCAATATCTTTTAATAATTTCCAATATATATTATTCCGACCGTGCTGAGATTTGCTACATCTCAAGTCGTATACGTAATTTAGAGGCCTTTTTTAGGCAAAAATCAACCAGCGCTCGAAAGCACCTGCTCAGGGTTGCTATTGAATTTTTCAATTTCATTTCGATACGTTCTTAATAATTTGCTGAACGCTGCATACAAAATATTGTTTTTCCATAACAACCACCACTTACTTAAAAAATATAACGTAGTAATCCTTTAAATTCCAACGATGCAAATATGCATGAAAACTAATAATCAGATCATAAAAACTTCGCAAACGCGCGCAATTTTCGACAATATTTCTCACGATGCCGGAAGCGCGCTTTCGAAACTGCGGCCTTATTCAGCGCCTACTTCCTACCGAGAACGCGGAAGAACTACGGACGCACGGTTACTTCACACGCGACAATTCAGGCGCATGCGGGGTGTTCTTCCTTATCTCCACGAACAACACCAGCCAGAAAGGATCCCGATGGATCTATTCAAATTCGGCAGGGCGATATCCCGAATCTGATGCGTCTCTCTTCACCGCTCCTTCTTATTCAAATTGATCCTGCCAATCGGATTAAAAGGATACAATTATATTAGTTCTGTGGGGGAAGTAGTTTTTTGGGGTTTATAGCCGCCTGATTGATGGGCGTATTTATTTGCTGTTATGAAATTCATTCGGTTATATGGAGAGAGTGTTTCAAGGACTTTTCTATTATTCGTTATTGATTACTGAAAACTCCCTCCTCAAATTCTGAAGTACAAAGATGTATTGGTATACAGATAGCCTAGGCCAGTTCCATGTATAAACAATATAATATTGAGATACCATAGCAACGGACAATAAGTCATTAGAATTGTCAGTGTGAAGTTGACGTGTAAGAAGTTCTAGAGTTACGCTATAAAAAAGTAAAAAGATACCCACCGAAATTGTAGAAATCAAAAAATTTGAGTATCGAGCTACCATCAAGTACTTGTATTTAAAAGGTTAAGAGGTAAGCAGATTTACGATGAAATGCTAAATATCCTTGGTGTCAACGTCCTTCGTATGCAACCGTGAAAATAGGACTGCAAGCTCCACTCGTAGCTATTATTTGAAATATCCAAACCACAATGAAGAAAGGACATAAGTCACAGCTCTGTTCGTGGATATACAAAAAGCATTTGATAGCGTATGGCGTGAGGGTGTTCTGTATAAACTCCACCAATTGGGGCACTCCAGTATACCTACAAAACAATAATAAAAGATTTTTTTAGAGACAGAACCATTATGGTAAAGATCAGCAAACATATCTCGTTACCGCTCCTCAACAAGGCGTTCCGCAGGGCTCTCCGTTATCGCCCCTTATACAACATCTATGTGTAAGACATCCCCAAAATAAGACAAGATCTTGAGAACTATATCTCTCAGTATGCCGATGATACAGTAATCATCACACACAATAAAAACCTAATGGAAGCTATAAAAAAACAAAAGATCTTTGTGACAAAATCATGATGTGGATGAGAAAATTGAGAATCCTGCCAAATCCGGAGAAATCCAAACTCTTTAAATTTGATCACAAACCATTTAACACATCACCAACGATAAATATGCTCCAACAAAATATAAAACCAGTGCAACATGCTTAGTACCTACCTAGGAATTACCATAGATAATAAGATAACTTCGAGACACATTCCTACAAGAAAGAGAAGAAATAATTGCTAGATCAAAGCACTTCAGGACACTCACATACAGACACTCCATAACAAACCTGTGGCATAAAAACAGAAACGAGAAAAAAAGTTTCAACGGAATAAACATCGAAGTGGCAGAACGCAGCAGCGATGAACACAGCAAAATATAGTCACCAAAAAACCCACGTTGCCCGCCGAACACCCTACTATATGAGAATGGAGATAGAACATAATTAAGTAGATTAGAACATTAGGACGGAATTTGTGACACCCCCACAACCTACAAATACAACATAGCACCACATACAAGAAAAGATATGCAGACAACACAGAATAAAGTACCCAACTAAGCCACGCCACTAAGATGCAATATAGACCTATCAAACACAACTGTAGACATTAACATATAGAATTACCTTTTTTTATACATTGTCATATATTATTATTTTATTTTTTCAACCGATATCTTAATTATTTAAGATAATTAATGTAAAAAATGTAACATAACTCTGGCAGAAAGACGCAAGTCGTTAGCCATTGGCCAAGCAATAAATATATCTCTCTCTACTCTCTCTTCTCTCTCTAGGACTGCAAGCTTCGAAAGAGGTAAATTTATTTATTTATTTATTTATTAGGGAGGAAGACACAAACAGGTATTTCAACCCAATACAGTATTCACAACAATTCAAAAAGGAAAAAACTTGATCATCATACAATCATCATTATATAAACCTAACCTAAAGATCCCTAGTGTACATTACTTTTAATACTTAACCTAGAAACGCGAAAAGAAAGAAATAGTTCCTGCTCTCCAGAGAAAAAAAATGCAGAGAAAACACAAATAATAAGCTAATAGGTACACATAATAAACTTATTCTTCCAACAATTTTTCAAGTTGAACAGGGAAATATTGAAAATAATCGACTCAAAAGACATGTCATCAAAGTTGACATAATCTACACATGGCGAATTTCTTGTACATTGAATCTCACTAAAAGGTATTGCAAATAATTCTTTAATCTTGACTTTTTTCTCGGGACCCTAAATTACACCAGCCTAAGAAGGCTCGGGACTGAGAGGAACCACCCCCACTGGGTCAGCACCTTGTCGTGGTGTGGGGGCTTGTAGTAGCTGCATTGATACTCGGAATCTCTGCGGCTGGAACTCCGGTTCCTGGCAGGGCCAACACCCATGTCGATGAGATTCCGGAGGAGTGGCGAAACTAAGACTGACCACCCCAAGCCAAGGTGTGAGATATCGTGCCGAGGGCTGAATGGCACCTGGGTGAAGTGTGTCGCGAACGATTCCCTGGGGAAACCGGGTCGCATCCCCTTGTAAAAGACCTTCCCCCAGTATCCAAGCTCTGCTGGGGGCGACCACTTTTTCTTAGGTTACTCGTGGGATTCACATGGAAAAGGTTCAACTTAATGAAGCAAAGGGTGCCAAACACCCCGACACCAAAGGCTCCTCTTCTGGAGGGGCTCGTGGTAAAATCCCGGAGAAGACTCCGAGTGAGGGCCCTTCAGGCAATGAAGGGACTTCACAATCGGGGCCTTCTTCGTGGCCCGCTGTCAAAAGGCGGAACCGCACAGGTGCGGAGAAAGGAGGCGAGGAGGGCTCGCGCGGACTCAACCCGTCAAGTGGCGGGAGAGTCGGCAGTCGGGAACTCCCCCTTCCACGGGCTGGTGGCTCTAAAAGGGACGCCCCCGAATCGGTCACTCCACCCTCGTGTGAGAGGCCTGCGAAGAAGGCTAACCACCTTCCGGATAGGCCCTCTTACAATGAGGTGGCGAGTTGTGCCCTTGAAGGTGGCCCTCGTTCACGAGGATTGGCCAGACAGGGCGCTCTCCAAGGAGGACCTCAACGCTGTGGAGCTAGCGGTGGCTGCCGGGATGGACAAGATCCTACCTGGCATGCCCTACCCGCGGTTCCAGGGTGTTGAGCTCAACCACCAAGGTGCAATTGTCACCTCCTGTGTGGACAGATTCAGTGTGGACTGGCTGTGTACTAACCTGTCCAGGCTGAAACTTCCGAAGGTACTCCGCCTCAAAATGATTGAGGTGAAGGACCTGGAAAGACCAACGAGAGTCAGTCTGATGGTGAAGGTGCTCAAAGCTCATCGCCAACGGGACTGATTCTCAGACGGATAGAGATGTCGACTCCGGCTCTTAAGACTAGGGCTGGAGAGTCTACAACCGGAGTGATGGGCCTGATATGGTGCAAATCATTCTGGGGGTGGACAAGGCATCTCTGAAGTCTTGAGGAATGTCAAATTCCAAGTCGGCATTGGAATGAGGATGGGTACCTTCAGGCTCATCCAAGGTCCAAGCCGTAACACGTGTGCCACGACCTCCTCGAACACGAGGGCTGCTCCAAGTGAGGGGACCCGTGAGGAGGTGGAGGGCACTCGGATCATGGAGGAGGAACCCTCCACCCGACGATGGAGTCGGGCAGTCCGATGGATGTGGACTCTGTTGGCGCTCCTGTCGGGCTCGTGCCGGGGGACCTGTTCAGGGCTCTGCACCATCGGACACACCCGTTGATCCTGCGGGATCTGCTGATCCTCCGGGATCTGCTGATCCTCCAGGATCTGCGGGTACAACGGACAGTTGGCCGACTGAGGATTCATCTCTCCTCATGGCGGCCAACACATTTGTAACGCAAATAAACTTGCACACCATTGCATTGCGGCAACCGATATTCTTCGGTTGCAGCTGGCGAAGGTGCAGACATTCATAAACCTGATTCAGGAGCCCTGGATTAGAGGTGGCGAGGTGAGGGGTCTCTCCTTCAGTGGAAGTAGGCTCTTCTGTTCGCCCAAGGACACAAATCCGAGGGCGTGCATACTCGCTTCTTCTGACTTGGGGGCTCAATTATTAACAAATTTCTGTTTCAGGGATCTAGTAGCGGCCCGGTTTACTGATTTCAGGGGACCGCTGGAAAACTTGGTGGTATGCTCGGCATACCTTCCATACGACTCTCCGGATCCACCACCATCGAAGGAGATGGTGGAGCTGGTGACATTCTGTGAGCAGAAAGGCTGGCCCCTGCTCATTGGATGTGATGCGAATGCGCATCACATTCTGTGGGGCAGCACTGATGTGAACCCCAGGGGTGAGGCTCTAGCTGATTTTCTGTTTTCAACCAGTTTACACCTTCTCAATAAGGGTGACGAGCCTACCTTTATCACGTCAAGTAGAAGGGAGGTTCTTGACGTCACTATGTGCAGCAGCTCCATCGCTGATTGCATAATGGATTGGCGTGTAGCCACGGAGGTGATCTCACTGTCTGATCACCGGCACATCTGCTTCACCATCAGTGGAAGCAGCCCGACAAGGGATCCGGTAACTTTCAGGAACCCCAGAAAAACAGACTGGTCCAGATATCTGGCATTCCTCTCTGAAAACCTGGGACAGGTGCATCCCAAACCTAGGACTTCGAGAGAATTGGACACTGCAGCTGAAAAGCTTCAGGAGGCCATAATCTCAGCCTATCATAGCAGTTGCAGTCCCCAGGTTCGTAGACCGAAGGGTCAAACGAAATGGTGGACTCCTGAAATTAATGATGCCAGACGCACCAGCAGGCATCTCTTTAACAAGGCAATGAGATCCGGCCTTGCAAGTGACTGGGACGACTATAAGTCGGCACTGAGAGTGTACAAAGGACTTATAAGAAAGTCTAAGCGAGAATCTTGGAGGCGCTTCTGTAGTGATATTGAGGGTGCGCCTGAAGCTAACAGGCTCAGGCGGGTCCTCTCTGCCGGGGCCCTCCGAGGATTGACTACTTAAATCTTCCTAGTGGGCAAAAGACGGGCTCAGAGGAAGAAAGCTTAAGACATCTCTTAGAGACGCATTTTCCTGGCTTCTCTGAGAATGTAGACACACAGGGTGTATGCCATCGACGGGCCTCATACGAGGACTGGAAGCTGGCTGCACGTGTAGTCACACATTCTCGACTTCGTTGGGCGATCAACGGTTTCGAGTCTTATAAAGCAGCTGGTGAGGATGGCATTGTTCCGGCTCTGCTATCCAAGGGCTGGAAGTGCTGGCCTCCCCACTGCTTCACGTTCTCCGTGCGAGTCTGGCTCTAGGTCACATTCCATTGTCCTGGAGAAAGGTGAAGGTAATTTTCATACCCAAGCCTGGAAAACCATCGCATACAAAAGCGAATGACTTTCGACCAATTAGCCTCTCCTCGTTCTTAGTCAAGACACTGGAGAGGTTGGTGGAAAGATACATCAGGGACGATGCTTTAGTGGCTATACCACTGCACCCCTCCCAGCATGCGTATCAGCTGGGCAAATCAGTAGATTCTGCTCTTCACTCAGTGGTTAACTGTATTGAGGACGGAATACATAACAAGGAGTACACCCTAGCTGTATTTCTTGATATAGAAGGTGCCTTCAATAACACTGCGTTTGGTGTGATGCAATCTGCGTTGGCCAGACATGGTGTTCCGCCTACTCTTTGTCGGTGGACGGGGTCTCTGCTTGGTTCACGTAGCATCGTGGCTCGGCTGGGCGGCTCGACCATAGGGGGCTCGCCAGGAAGGGGATGTCCGCAGGGCGGTGTTCTGTCTCCGATACTGTGGAATCTCGTCCTGGATGAGCTCCTGGTGGAGTTAAGAAAGGCTGGGTTCGTTGTGGTGGCCTATGCGGACGACCTTGTTATATTAATCAGGGGTAAGGTGATCAGTGTCATTGGGGATCTGATGCAGAATGCTCTGCGACGGGTCGAACGATGGTGCTTGAAAAACGAGCTCTCGGTAAATCCTAGTAAGACAGAGATGGTTCTCTTTACTAGAAAGAGGGTGCCTAGCAACTTACGACTTCCCAGTCTGTTTGGAGTTGGGCTCACTCTATCCGAACAAGTTCGTTATCTCGGGGTGATATTGGACCGCAAACTTTTGTGGAACAAACACGTTGAGACTCAAACGAATAAAGCCAATGTAATATTCTGGTCCACTCGGAGGGTGCTGGGTAATGGATGGGGCTTCAAACCGCACATTATGCACTGGTTGTATACTGCCGTGGTGAGGCCTATCCTGACCTATGCCTCTGTGGTGTGGTGGCCTTCTATGGAGAGGGCCGTCAACCAGAACATTATGACTAAATGCCAGAGGAAAGCTTGTTTAAGTATTACAGGCGCTCTGAGGTCTACCCCTACAGCAGCGATGGAATGTCTGCTGGGTCTCCCTCCTTTGCACTTAGTTGTGAAGGAGGTGGCTATGAAGACAGCTCTAGGAATCTGGGAACGGGGACAATGGCGCGATGGAGGACTCTTCACTGGGCACGCGAGGGCCCTCAAAATGGTTAAGGATGCTCACGCTCCCCTTCTCCAGAGAGGTGACCGCGCGGGCACTAGGTTCTGCTTCGACGAACCCTACAGGGTAATTGTTCCCGACAGAGACCTATGGTCTTCATCAAACAGGCTTCTTAGTCCAGAAGGTCCCACCTGGTTCACTGATGGCTCTGTCACAGCAACAGGGTCTGGGGCCGGAATCGTGGGTCCTCACTTTAATCAGGCTATCCCTCTGGGGAAGGACTGTTCCATTGTGCAGGCTGAGCTATTTGCGGTTCTTGCATGCGCACTGGAAAACATTCGCAGGGGATACTCTGGCCAGCACATTTATATATGTTGCGACAGCCAGGGAACTCTGAAATCTCTATCTGATGTTAGAGTTGATTCTCTTTGGTAGAAGAATGCAGGAAAGCTCTGCGTGGGCTGGGCTCTGATAACTTTTTGAAAGTGGTCTGGTGTCCGGCTCATGCGGATATACCTGGTAACGTCAAGGCAGATGAACTGGCTAGGCGGGGAGCCGGATTAGCATTTGTTGGTCCGGAGCCTTCGCTGCCAATCTGTCGCACATCTGTCAGAAGTTTCTTCAGGAACTGGCTGAACAGGGAATTTTCCTCGGAATGGAGCGCAGGGGTGGGCCTGAGGTGGTCGAGGATTCTCATTGAGAGACCGTCCTCGCGATCTGAGGTCAATAGGCTTCTGCTGCTGGAGAGGAAACAACTCAGTCTGGTGACTGGTGCATTGACTGGTCACCTGTTTAACAAGCATTTGAAGAGAATGGGATTGACGAGCTGCTCCCTATGCCGGTGGTGCAGGAGTACTGATGAAACGGTTGAGCATATTTTGTTCAACTGTGAAAACCTTACTGAGTTAAGGTCAACACACCTAGGAAATCCAACACCTTCTATTCCTATGGTGAGAGGGACCACTCCTGGCAGGCTCGCGACATTTCTGTCTTCGTGTCTGAGGAGCTGAGTCTCTGTAGAATGATGCGGGTGAACAATGGGCCACTAGGCCTCAGTTCGGCCGGTAAGGCACCGCACAGAGAAGAAGAAGAGAGAACCATTCGAAATTTTGTACAACAAACATAAATCATTTAATTTTCTACGATCTTCCAACCTGATTAAATTAAACCTTTGTTGAGCTTCTACATAATCATGGTTATCAATTTGAAAGTTATTACGAAAAGCAAGGTGTTTCAAAAATTTATGCTGCACGCTTTCTATCCTTTTTATAGCATTTGTAATGAGGGTTCCAGATTGGAGATGCGAAATTGAGCCTACTCATCACAAAGGCATGATATAATGTTAGAACTGATCTATTTCTCCTAAATGATCTACCATGCCGAAGGACAAATCCCAGCATTCTATTCGATGACGAGATGATGTTCTCTATGTGCTCAATGAAATTTAATTTGCTATCCAGCGTTACCCCCAAATCTCGAATACTACTTACTTGCTGCAGCTGAATTTAATCTAACGAATAAAAGAAATTTATGATGTTCCTATTTCTTGTAAAAGTTATTTTGAAACATTTATCTAGATTTAAAAACAGAAAATTTTTCCTACAAAATTCACACAGTCAATCTAGATCCTCCTGAACCGAATACAGTCCTCGACACTATTAATTCTCAGAAATATTTTCAAATCATCCGCATATACTAAAATTTAGTGTAACGAAAACAGGATGATATATTGTTTACATATAAATATCCCATTGAAGATGATGACCGATTGGGAAGGCCTGTTTCTGTGTCAGTTGTCGAAAATATCAATGCAGTTCATGACATGATTTCATCAGAGCGTCAAATTGGGCTAGAACGGATATCTGAAGCACTGCATAATATGTCATACGAAAACGTTCATCATATAGTTCATGTCAATTTGGACATGAGAAAAATTTATGCAAATCTGATCCCCATTATGTTTAATGTTGATCAAAAGCAAGCAGAAGTAGAAGCATCGCGTTCAATCTTTGCTCGATTTGTAACCGATGTAGACTTCTTAAACCGAATTGTTACTATGATGATGTGATTTTGTGGATATTTTAGTATGATTTTATATAATTTTGGGTTTATTATATTGAAAGAATTATTTCACTTGATGTCAACTTTTAGTATATTTATATATACAGCCTATCTATTACGAATTATTAAAATATGACATAGATATTAACATAGAGTAAACATTGAGTTTTATATAGAGGCAAATGGCCTACATTCAACACACCCCCTTAAAACACAATGTTTCATTCAGTAAAAAAATATTATCACTAACCACCATTATCTTTAATTTTAAAAATCCACTGGCTAGTAAGAACTTCTTTTCCTTTTGTTGTCTTGGGATCAACCAGTTTCCACGTATTAGTTTTCTGTAATGATTGTTTTTCCTCTACAATACCTTTCTTCCACTAATGTTTATCTAGTTCTAGACCATTCATATATAGGTACTCCATATGTTAGCATGGCCATTTCATAATAATCATATCTCTGAGGTCCTCTTAGGTTTTTTCTATGTCAGAAATTTCTTGATTCTTGATTCTCTTCTTCATTTTCCTGATTCTCTGTAGTCTTTGTTTCTTCATTATCTTGATTCTCTGCAGTCTCTTTTTCTTCATTTTCTCGATCACGGGATATTACATGTTCGATTTCTTCTTCTCTGAATTTCTGATCCTCATCAGTGACCAGTTGTTCATCTGCGACAATTAAATTTCTTCTTTTTATATCTTCCGTCATTTTTTTTATGCCGCTTTTGTTTTTCTTTTTCTGATAGGAATAATTCTTCCTGTGGTTTTATTTTCATCTCGTATAAGCCATTTTTGGACTTTTGTCCTTCTAGAATAGTAACTCCATCTTTTAAGACTTTAACACTGCTCTTTGTAAACAGAACATTACAGTTATTTTCTGTTATTGCATGAACAGACATAACATTCCTGCTGAGTTCTTGTTTGGCAGTTCTAACAGTTTCATCATATTCACTTATGTTTTGCAGTAGATTTGCTTTATTACACATGTGTCCAGTACAGGCACTATCTACTACTATCACCAAATCTTCATTTTCTTCTGTCATGTGTATTTCAACTTCATGAGTATGATTTGTCTTCCTTCTTTCCATTTCTTCTGTGGTGACATCTTCACATGTATCAAAGGAGATTTTACCATTATTGTTATCTCTGCCATTATTCTGTCTGTTGAATTTTCCACCTGGTTCGAAAAAACAGTTTTCTTCTTCACGGTTTATCTTCTTGCATATCGAACAGGCTTTATTTATGTCGTCCTTTAGACAATTGTGCTTGAACTCCCGTTTGTTTTTGAGAAAACAGTCTTCTTCCTTGTGGTTCGTCTTTTTGCATATAGGACATGGTTTAAAAGTTTTTCTGTTCTTTTTTTTTTAAATAGTTTTGAAGGCAACACTTTCATCATTATTATTTTTCAGTTTTGATTCTTCTCTGATTAGTCGTCCAATTAAATTCTCTATAGTTTTTTCTTCTTCTCTTGTTGATTCCCATGCTGTGGTAAAATAGTTGACTTCCTCGGGTAAAATAGAAAATATTTTTGGTATGAGCATGTTGTGAGTAATCTGTTCTTTTTTTAATTTATTCAATTCAAAGGCAAGATTTTGCAAAGAGCTTATGTTGCTAGCCATATCTTTTGATCGATTATACTTGAAGCTGTATAATTCTTGAAGCAATTGTTGTGCCCTCTGAGAAGAGTCTCTTTAAATATTGATTTTAGTTTTTCATACATTGCATGTGACGTTTCACAGCACAAAACATGGGTTTTGACGTTTCTATCAATGGTTTTTATGATATAATATCTGGCTTTACTGTCTTTCTGCGTCCACTTCTTCATGCTTTCTTCCTTGTCGCAATTTTCGAGTTTTTTAGTGCCATCGACAATGTCGATTAAGTCTTTTGTGGCGAAAAGTATTCTTATCTCGAAGTCCTACATAGCGAATGACGCTGAGTCTTGAAGAACAGCGAGGTCTTTTATATCTTCATTTTCCTGAGTCACCTCGGAAGATTTCTTGATATTTTATCTTTATTTGTAGAGATCTGGGTCCGTAAACTGTGATTTTGTGGATATTTTAGTATGATTTTATGTGATTTTGGGTTTATTATATTGAAAGAATTATTTCACTTGATGTCAACTTTTAGTATATTTATATATACAGCCTATTTATTACGAATTATTAAAATATGACATAGATATTAACATAGAGTAAACATTGGCAAATGGCCTACATTCAACAGATGAGACTTGGGTACATTTCTGCATTCCTGACCCAAAACAACAAGCGATGGAATTGTGACACTCTGGTTCTCCAAGACAAGAAAAATGAAAGAGAAAAGACGTGGAAAGCTATCCAAAGGTGTTGCAGGACAACACACCAGCACAAAACTCTCATGTTGCCATATAAAAAATTCGTTATTTAGGGTAAGAATTATTAGAACACCCCCCTTCATTCACCAGACTTGGCCCTGTTCCTCTTTTTACTCAACTGAGAAAAAGTTCAAAAGACCGTGAATTGTCTACCAACGAGGAGGTTATGAAAGCCGTGGAGGTTTGGTTTGCAAAGCAAGAAGAAACATTTTTATTGGCCCAGAGGGGTTGCAGGTTCGCTGTAAAAATTTATCCAATCAAGAGAAGAATATGTTGAGTTATGAAATATTTTGACATAGATTCTTCGTTTGGTTCTGTAGTAGGCTAAGAATTTTTCAATAAATTCTCGTATTATAGTGAAATTGAGTGTGATTGCTGAAGGTATGAAACAATCAGTTCATCAGGAGGGAGTATTTACACTTAAACCTTACCTAATTTTTTCATATATCCAACGGAATGTTCGTTTTCCGTTTTTCAGTGCGGTGTACCGCAGGAGCAGGGGACAATACTTGGCC
Source organism: Propylea japonica (assembly GCA_013421045.1). Classification (NCBI taxonomy): domain Eukaryota; kingdom Metazoa; phylum Arthropoda; class Insecta; order Coleoptera; family Coccinellidae; genus Propylea; species Propylea japonica. The sequence continues at coordinate 79,525,489 of CM024243.1, forward strand.
CTCTGTTTTTCATTGTTCAAGTGAATTTCATCTTCTGTTTGAGCAGCCGAAGAGAATTAGTGTCCTTGGCCGATAAAGCTGGTCAAAAAGTAGCCATGAACTTTCAGTCTAATTATTTCAGCAGTGATATACCTACCCTTTACATGGGTTCTTGTTTGGACTGAAGTGATAAACACATGTTTTAAATTCTGTTTCAAACCACTTAGAAATCTGCAGGTTTGTCTCTGTAAAACTCGATAAATAGACGCTGCTGAATCTTGGCAGACGTAACCATTTTTGACGACCATTTCTTGCATAAGTATGTATTGTTATGGTATCGTGTAATTCTTATTTTGATTTAATTGTATTTGTAATTGGTTTCGAAATTACACGATCCAAACAATTTCTTGAGCTATTTTATATTGATTTATATGACTCTAATCAGGGTGGATTCTAGAAAAAAAAATTTCGTGACTTTTCACTATTTTATTATTTTCTAACTGACAAACCCTTTCCATAGTAACAAATATTAATTTTTTTATCCTGCCTACTTATAAAACTCTTAACTAAATACTTGATCCATATCAATTCCCCTCAAATTAATTTGCATTTTGCTAAATTTTGAATAAAATTTGGAAAAATGGAAATAAATTTCAAATTGCACTGCTAATTCTTCTTTGGTGTTCATATAATAAAATTATTTTGAATATTTGTTTTCTTAATCTTTTTGATACTCTTATATCCATAATATATGCCATTCCCCTCATTTGGATGAAATTCAAATCAAATTCCCTTTTTAATTCCTTCGATTGTCTGATGAATGATCTCTTTATGATTTTTTTTATAGGTTTGTCATAGACTTCTTCAACAAATTCTGACACTTCAACTATTTCCGTTTCTTCTTCATAAAAATTTACCATACTCTGAACAGTCCTTTCAACTAACACCACATTGCAATCTGGATAAACAATATTATTATCCATTTCTACCACTTCTATATTGGTTAATTTTCCCAAACTAATTTCATTAAGATTTTCATTTGCAAGTTTGTTCCCCTCAACATTATTTTGTATTTCGCTTTCTTTTCTCTCTCCCATTCCTTCAAATAATTCATCCATTTTCTTTTCCATTCTTTCTTCACTTTCCTCCATTTTCCTTTCCATTCTTTCGAATATTTCATCCATTTTCCTTTCCATTCTTTCGAATATTTCATCCATTCTTTCTACACTTTCCTCCATTTTCATTTCCATTCTTTCTAAAGTTTCTTCCATTTTCCTTTCCATTTTTTCCATTCTATCCATTCTCTTTTCCATTTTTTCCAATTTTTCAAATAACCTTTCCAATTTATCATTTTCCATTACTAGAAATCCAGCCCCACGTTGGGCGCCATTTGTTATGGTATCGTGTAATTCTTATTTGATTTAATTGTATTTGTAATTGGTTTCGAAATTACACGATCCAAACAATTTCTTGAGCTATTTTATATTGATTTATATGACTCTAATCAGGGTGGATTCTAGAAAAAAATTTCGTGACTTTTCACTATTTTATTATATTTCTAACTGACAAACCCTTTCCATAGTAACAAATATTAATTTTTTATCCTGCCTACTTATAAAACTCTTAACTAAATACTTGATCCATATCAGTATATGTTCTTTGTTCATTGGTGACGATTCCTCCTAAGCGAGCGCCACCATTTCCACCTAATCCTCTACATTTCACGAAATATTGGACTTCTTCTCGTATTATTAAAATTAACTTTATTAATGGATTTCTCCATCAGTGTTTTCTCGTTCAACAAGAGTAAGTGAATCGGAAACATATTCAGAAAAACACACTATTGCAAAATTTTTATATTTTATTCTATTGGCTACCGGTTTCGGCTTAGGCCATCTTCAGGTCAGCGTCTATGGAGTAGGTATAAAATTATTATCAATACTGTTGAAATTGTTGAAATCTACAAAAATACAATATATTTCCTTCAAGAGTGTTGAAAATAACTTTTTTGATTGTTCTTAAAAACGGTGTTGGAAGGCAACTTAACATTCAAAAATTGAGGGATAACACCATGTAATTTGCATTTTTGTAGAAAGTCTATGTGTTGTTGATCCAGAGACATCATGCTAAACAACACAGGGTCTTCCTACAAAATGCAAATATCATGGTGTGATCCCTAAATTTCTTAATGTTAAGTTGCCTTTCGACCATCAAAGAAGAAAACAACACCATTTTTAAAAACAATCAAAAAAGAACACTCTTGAAGAGAAGACATTGTATTTTTGTAGATTTTAACAATTTTAACCATATTGATAATAATTTTATTCTTCATAGACGATGGCCTGAATGAAGTCGAATTACCTTCACTATAAAAACTATTTACAATAAAAATCTCAGTGAAATTAAACTCGAATTTGTAACAGAACAGAATGTAATCCGTTCAACCAAAAAGGTTTATATTTGGCAATATAAGAGTATGTTATATAATACTACATCAAATTCCATAAAATCAGATTTAGTGTAATTTCACAGTATGATTCTTGTGAATTTCCATTTCGGTAAAAAACTAAAAATTTACCTGTGGAACACATATTTTTTGAAATTACAACTATTGAAATGGTATTATGTATTTTAAATTTTTACCAAATATTGTGTGAAATTATATACAGGGAGCAAAAATTCAGGGAATTGTTCCTTGGACTATTCTAAGAATATTTTGTCCTTTGATGATTTTTGAAAAACCTCTTTGTTTCGAAGATACGGGGGAAACAAAATTTTAAAAATAACATTTTATTATGAAAAATTACATGAAAATTTAACTTAACCTACAAAAACTGTTGAAAACGACCACCTCTAGCCAGCATACAAGCATCCAATCTTCTCCTCATTGACTGCCGAACCCTTTCAAAAACACCAGGATCATTTCTTATTAAGTTACACCCAGCAATGATCCGATTTCGCAAGTCTTCCACATTTAAAAATAAATTGTACATACTTAGTAAACACAGTGCAGTACGCATTTTTATTTAAACTATTATTAATTTTAAAAATATGAAAAATGTTGTTCGCCCTGTGTCTTCGAAACAAAGAGGTTTTTCAAAAATCATCAAGAGACAAAACATGCTTAAAATAGTCCAAGGAACAACCCCCTGAATTTTTGCCGCATGTGTAGGAAACACCCTGTATACAGGGTGATTTTTTTTAAGTGTTTCATTAGACGTTTTCGAGGAAGGAATTGTAATACAGATTCAAGATTTTGGATTTTCGTTTTAGAGTACATAAACTTTAATTGTAAAATATTTTCAAGAGGAATATACTTCCGGTTTCACCGGAAACGAATGTAACTTTGTTATTTCAAATGCAACACCATGTATATTTATACATATTCAAATTCTTCGTTCAATTCTACACTGATTTGTTGTATGGTATGTGCAAGCGGTTCTTGAATTATAGGCTGATAATCAATTTTTTTGAAGAAAAGGTTGTCACAAATTAGTTTCTATATCTTCAAAATTCCTCATTACAAGAATTTCTTTTGCGACAATGGAACAAAAGAAAGTACGTTGATACTGTTTCTTGTTTAACTTATGAGGAAATATTATACAGGATGTCTGAAAAAGGGCCCCAAAGTGCGCCTCAATAAAGCTATAAAATCTCACTTTTTTCAAATGGCAACGCTATAATTTCGTAATTCCAATCGATTGCCTGTCAAAAATCAGTTAGGGTGTCCCGTACATTTCATGCCTATAAAATCAGTAGTTTTGCCGTTATTGAATAAAATTCGAATTTAAGGATCGAATCAAGGTTTCTTAGTCTAACCATAGATTTATTAGGATAGAAGTTTTCAAGAAGGCTATGTCTGTTGATTTATAATGCATTGTAGAGAACTGTCATTTATACTTTTTTGATTAATCGGGCACTATGCAAAATATGAATTACAATAACAGTGATGTAGTGAATATGTTCTTCATTTATGGTGAATGTAACAAAATATAAGAAAGGGCAGTCAGAACTTTTAACGAAAGAAATCCACATTCACCACCTCTAACAAAATCGAAGTTTAGGAATTATCAAAACAATTTTCTCCGTAGTGGAAGCATTCACCCAAAACGGAATCGTGTGAATACAGTAACAGATAATGAAGAAAATCAAATGAATTAAATTATATAATATATATATAATTAAATAATTAAACCAAGAGGTATCATCAGATGTACAACAAGAACATCTCTCACAGAAACTATCTTAATTCTCTAGGGTTTTCCGAAAAATTTTTCCAACTTGGCCTAGTACTGATACGCAAACGCAAGGCGCAGGCTCTGTAAGGGCCACCTTACACGGTCAATATTATTGATTCAATATTATTGACACAATATATGGTAAAAAACGGCAGCCCTCACACGATTCAATAATATTGTCCAATAAAGTGTCAGTTTCAATTGTGAAGTCAGGGAGGATGGATCTATCGTTTTTAATAGGATCTGCTTTGGTTCTGATGCTTAGTCTGAATATTCTGCTCGGCGTGCACTTCTTGCGCCCAGCTGGTCTTTAATTTAGCTCTCTTCGCTCACTTCACTCTGCATCGTGATCTTTTATTATCAGAGCGAGCAAGAAGATCAGATATATTTGCTCCCGCTCAAAAGCGAGAGCTCTTCCAAATGTCATTTTTTTCTAACCTAAAAGTTAGTTTAGGACAGTTTAGATTAGTTATTTATGTTCTGGATGTTTTAACGAAAGATGAAACTAATTTTGTTGTTACAATATGTGGTATCGCGAAAGCAGACACACCGTTTCAGAGCGAAAGACTGCAAATAATAATTTTGAGGTTACGAATTCTTTGACTTGACAAGCCTTTGCGCTTGAGCGTTCTTTTAAGGGAGACGAAGCGAAGAGTTGTTTTCCGCAGGCACGATTTGCACTGAATCAAATGGGTAGACGCTCACTTGGGAGGCGCGAAGCGAAGATCAGAATCTAACTAACTAACTAACGCGTCGCTTCGTCTCGTCTCGTCTCGTCCAAGTGAGCGTTAACCTTTATAATTTTCACTCTACAACAAATGTCTTGACGTCACAGATAATCTTGCTCGCTCCGCAGATCATATTTTCAGACTAAGCAAATATAAGAGGAAAAAAAGGAGGCAGAGAAAAGTGTGGTTGAAAAAAATGGATAAAAAACGATCGAGTCATGGACATGGGGAATTGTTTCGAGAACTCAACGGTGAGCCAGATGACTACAAATATTTTTTAAGAATAGATGAACAACTTTTTCAACAACTTGTTGCACTCGTTTCACCATTTATAATAAAACGATTATGAGGAAGGCTATTTCACCGGCGGATCGACTTGCATTCACATTAAGATTTCTAGCAACTGGAAACAGCTTTGAAGATTTAAAATGTTCGTCTCGCATTTCTGCAACAACCATAAGCGAGATAGTTGAAGAGATCTGTGATGCACTGTGTTTATTTCACAATATTCTTACCCCTCACACGGTGTCCATAATATTGACAGCGCCTCAATATATTGACGGAACTGCAATAAATATCAAATCGATTTGATTCTTCTCAATATTATTGCCATCACTGGCGCAGCCAGGGGGGGCTTTGGGGCTGCAGCAACCCCCCCCCTCCCAAAGATTAATTTCTTCGTTATTTATTTCTTCTTTATTTTTTTGCAACTTTCGTTATTCACTGTATCATCAAACATTTTTCAGTTCAGCCCCCCCCCAAAATAAAATCCTGGCTGCGCCACTGATTGCCATCAGTATTATTGTTTCAATGCACTCCTTATACGTTCAATATATTGATCAATAACGATATTGCTTCAATAATATTTACCGTGTAAGGTGCACCATAGACCTAATAAGAATGGACACCGCATGAGAAAGAGAGGTCACTGGTCGAATGTGGTGGAGCTATCGTGGGCAATGTCATACTTGTTCTATGGACAATGTCAGTTGAATTATATTCAACGCATCAACTCCTTGTGGGCAAAGCAAAGTCTATGGTCACATAAATATTTGTTTACATCTTCCATAAGTTGCCCACAAACTTGGTTCATCTCTTTTCTTTTCGATAAGATCGCATATGTCTTTCTCTCACTAATGTAACCAAGTGTTCGATCTTCTGTTAAGTAACGTGATTCTGTATCCATAGTAATTATATATCTATGAGGTGCACTCAATACTCGAGGAAATTGGGTGAATTTACCAACCCGTCGTGAATAATTTTAATTTTCTGCTAAAACAGAAATTTACGGGAATTCTTGTAATATTTTGAAAACTTTTTTGAATCTCAATAAACTATTTTGAATTTCTGTAATGTTCCGCAAAATGACAAGAAATCACATAAAAACACCATTTCACAAATTACAGAAGGTAAAATTACGTAATTATGATTTATAGTGAATCATATGTAAATTTGCCCCCATTTTTAACAGTGTACCTTGTTTCATGGACCAAATGGTTAAATGTGACTTTTCATCCAAAGCATATTCTTTCCAGAATGAAATTTTAAATGGAAAAACAACAGAATTAAATCTGCAGTAATGGTGTGACAAAAAGTTCACAGGTATTATATAGCTTTCTTTACGTTTCGACGAATCGGGGAAGCCAGAAAAAATCATGCTGTTTCCAGCTTAACTGAGAAAAGGATCATTGCTATTACAGGGTTTAGGACGGCGACATTTTTATTGAAATTGATGCCTGGTTTGAATGGTTATTTTCCGTTTTCGGGATCCCTGTTTTGGTACTTCGATTACCTACCTCCAATCTCATGACATATGTTACACATGTTAGGAAATCTCTGCACTTTTGAAGAGGTTTACACCAGAAAACTTTGCTCTCATATTTTGGAATAGAATTAGTTTATACGTTGACTAATGATTTCTTTTCGTTTTGTTGAAATTATAGAAAAAAATGTTGACTCAAGTTTGTTCATTAATATTAATAGAGATTAATAGATTTAGTTTCATTTGAGTACATATTTCACTACTCAAGAGAACATTGCCACATTAATGGTCAATTCAATACATAAAATTAATTCTTTCTTTTCGAACAATATCAGATTACGTAAGTGAAGAAACAGAGACAATTAGTTGATTTGAAAAAAGATTAAAGTTTTTCCGTAAACAGTTCCACATCTGAGAGATGATAATAAACGTAGACACTAAAAGAAACCTCCTGATTCTTACGAAAATTTTCATCAAAATCTATCCAATAATTCTCGGAGTCCATTCACATAAATGTCTGGAATAAACTATACAGAATTGCTTTTGCAAGAAGTTCAACTTTTAATGATTGGAATTGATTTTATTTTATATGAAAATTCAGGGTTGGATCAGTTTTCGTTTTGATATTCACATTGTTTCCACGTTTTAGTATGGCTTTGAAACTGACTGTATAGTCGACACATGTCAGCCGGAAAACAAATTGTTTCAAATTATTGTGGACTTCAGACTTTGAACCTTTATTTTATACAACACTACAAGACTGAAAAAAGCAAAAGTTAGTTTTCCTCCCAATTTCAATGGAACACAATCAATTGACATACTTCCCTAATATAAGTTTCACAATTATTTTCAGTTTAAATCAATTAACTTAATATTGACCTAAATCAGTTCTCGCAATTTACAAACCAATCAATATTTTAAGCAAAGGAAGGCGAAAGATAGAACAATCTGACCAACATCCTACCCAACTTGTATTTCCAGCAGGAAATTTGTACCCTTGCCCGGCAAGGAGATCATATTCGATCGGATTCTGAGGCAAGCATTTGAATGGAACTACAGCACTATAAGTAATTCTAAAAAATATGGAAGTGAGTATTCCTCCCAATTGCATTAAAACAGAATCAACTGACATACTTTCCTTATGCATGCATTACAATTATTTTCAGTTAAACAGCAAATCAATAAAGTTAATATTGACCTAAATCAGTTCTCACAATTTAGAATCTAATCAATATTTAAAGCAGAGGAAGGCGTAAGATAGAACATTCTGACCAACATCCTACCCAACTTGTATTTCCAGCACTCTAGGTAATTTGTACCCTTGACCAGCAAGGAGATCATATTAGATCGGATTCTGAAGCAAGCATTTGTTTGGAACTACAGCACTATAAGTAAGACTGAAAAATATAAAAGTAAGTATTCCTCCCAATTTTATTAAAACAGAATCAATTGACATACTTTCCTAATACATGCATTACAATTATTTTCAGTACAACAGCAAATCAATAAACTTAATATTGACCTAAATTAGTTCTCACAATTTACAATCTAATCAATATTTAAAGCAGAAGAAGGCGAAAGATAGAACATTCTGACCAACATCCTACCCAACTTGTATTTCCTGCACTCTAGGTAATTTGTACCCTTGCCGGCAAGGAGATCATATTCGATCGGATTCTGAGGCAAGCATTTGTATGGAACTACAGCACCATAACTAAGTCTAAAAAATATGGAAGTGAGTAGTCCTCCCAATTGCATTAAAACAGAATCAACTTACATGCTTTCCTAATGCATGCATTACAATTATTTTCAGTTCAACAGCAAATCAATAAACTTAATATTGACCTAAATCAGTTCTCATAATTAACAATCTAATCAATATTTAAAGCAGAGGAAGGCGAAAGATAGAACATTCTGACCAACATCCTACCAAACTTGTATTTCCAGCACTCTAGGTAATTTGTACCCTTGCCCGGCAAGGAGATCATATTCGATCGGATTCTGAAGCAAGCATTTGTATGGAACTACAGCACTATAAGTAAGTCTAAAAAATATGGAAGTGAGTATTCCTCCCAATTGCATTAAAACAGAATTAACTGACATACTTTCCTAATGCACGCATTACAATTATTCTCAGTACAACAGCAAATCAATAAACTTAATATTGACCTAAATCAGTTCTCACAATTAACGATCTACATAATCAATATTTAAAGCAGAGGAAGGCAAAAGATAGAACATTCTGACCAATATCCTACCCAACTTGTATTTTCAGCACTCTAGGTAATTTGTACCCTTGCCGCCAAGGAGATCATATTCGATCGGATTCTGAGGCAAGCATTTGTATGGAACTACAGCACTATAAGTAAGTCTAAAAAATATGGAAGTGAGTTTTCCTTCCAATTGCATTAAAACAGAATCAACTGACATACTTTCCTAATGCATGCATTACAATTATTTTCAGTTCAACAGCAAATCAATAAAGTTAATATTGACTTAAATCAGTTCTCACAATTTACAATCTAATCAATATTTAAAGCAGAGGAAGGCAAAAGATAGAACTTTCTGACCAATATCCTACCCAACTTGTATTTTCAGCACTCTAGGTAATTTGTACCCTTGCCGGCAAGGAGATCATATTCGATCGGATTCTGAGGCAAGCATTTGTATGGAACTACAGCACTATAAGGAAGTCTAAAAAATATGGAAGTGAATATTCCGCCCAATTGCATTGAAACAGAATCAACTGACATACTTTAATAATGCATGCATTACAATTATTTTCAGTACAACAGCAAATCAATAAACTTAATATTGACCTAAATCAGTTCTCACAATTTACAATCTAATCAATATTTAAAGCAGAGGAAGGCGAAAGATAGAACATTCTGACCAACATCCTACCCAACATGTATTTCCAGCACTCTAGGTCTAGGTCCTTGCCGGCAAGGAGATCATATTCGATCGGATTCTGAGGCAAACATTTGTATGGAACTACAGAACTATAAGTAAGTCTAAAAATACGGAAGTGAGTATTTCTCCCAATTGCATTAAAACAGAATCAACTGACATACTTTAATAATGCATGCATTACAATTATTTTCAGTACAACAGCAAATCAATAAATTTAATATTGACCTAAATCAGTTCTCACAATTTACAATCTAATCAATATTTAAAGCAGAGGAAAGCGAAAGATAGAACATTCTGACCAACATCCTACCCAACTTGTATTTCCAGCACTCTAGGTAATTTGTACCCTTGCCGGCAAGGAGATCATATTCGATCGGATTCTGAGGCAAGCATTTGTATGGAACTACAGCACTATAAGTAAGTCTAAAAAATACGGAAGTGAGTATTCCTCCCAATTGCATTAAAACAGAATCAACTGACATACTTTCCTAATGCATGCATTACAATTATTTTCAGTACAACAGCAAATCAATAAACTTAATATTGACCTAAATCAGTTCTCACAATTTACAATCTAATCAATATTTAAAGCAGAGGAAGGCGAAAGATAGAACATTCTGACCAACATCCTACCCAACTTGTATTTCCTGCACTCTAGGTAATTTGTACCCTTGCCCGGCAAGCTCATCTCATTTTCCGTATCGATTTCATTTAAAGTAGACGTTTCCAATTTTTACCGTGTCGACTTCTCACCTCCACGAGAGCGGACACTTCCGTGAGATATCCTTTCGGGCCGAATAGGAGGAAACCAGTTAAACTGTGTCGGTTTAAGTGAATGAGATATCTACCGGTAAGTCTGGACAGACTTTTCTCATTCCAGACAAAGTAGTTGTGAATTTTCCAAAGAATCAATGAGTCGAGTAGGTAGGCCACTGAAAGAAGCACGGATAAAACGTACAGAAAACTTTTTTAGATAACATGGTAGATTGCTAAGGGGATTACATTACACTGCAACCTCGAGGTCTATTGTGCCCTTAAGCTAACCATGATGAAATCGAAGTTCGAGAGAGATGAACTGAAGATCTACTAATTAAATTTGATAATCTTTCGTCCCTCTATCAGGAATCAGTATAAGGGTGGTGATCTGATAATCGAATTTGTTTAAAGAATCAACTGATTTATGTGCTTCTACTTCTTCATATTATATTCAACAGAATCTTCATTCCTCACAAAATGTTCAGCAGGAATATCTGAAAACAACGAACCAAATAGAATAAACTATTCAAGGTAGTAATTTTGAATGATAATTTCGATTCTTCTTATCCACCTCAGAAAAAAAATCAGATACTGAATTAATATCCTAAAAGCAGTGGCGTAACTAAGCCATGGAGCGCCCCCCCGCCAGCTGATCGGCCGGGCCGATTGCCGCTGATTGACAACCCGTAAAGCGGAGAGCGCTTCGCGCTCTACGACGCCCCCCGCACGGCGGGGCTGCGGGGGTGTTATTTACGCCACTGCCTAAAAGCAAACCAGGAATCTGTTGAATGAGCAGCTGATAGAGTAAATGATCTTATACCCTGAGATTTAGAAATTTCATTGTAATTTTTTCTTATCCTTCAATTTACTGCGGTGATTTAAATAATCTTCATGTTATGTGTGAATATGCAGTGAACGGAGAAGAAGGTTTAGCATTGACAGAATGCAATTTTTCAGGACCGAGGTAACCTACCCCATTTTCGAAGCAAAATCGAAAAAGAGCTAGTTCCTTGTGGTACACATTCCGGCCGACTACGAGTAAACCAGGTAAACTGTGTCGGTTTTAAGTGAATGAGATGATTAGCCTGGACAGACTTTTCTCATTCCAGACAGAGTAGTTGTGAATTTTTCAAGAATCAATGAGTCGAGATGAAACACTAAAAAACTTTTTTAGCTTACCTTGTAGATTGTTAAAGAGGTTACATTTCACTACGACCTTAATGGCCACATACTGAACAAGGGCTGCAAGCGTTTCTCGATTATGTGACAGGTGCCTTCAAGTAAATCCAAGTAAATGCATATCTCTAGCAATACAAACTATCTCCAAAAAGATACAAGTAGTGGTTGACCAATATTGCCGCTTTAAAATAATGGAATCAAAATACCCGCACTCAAAAGGACCGAGTAGGAGTACCTAGGTATATTATTTACTACTGATGGGATGAAAAAAGAAAACAGCATCACTAAACTGGAAGAAGAACTGAAAGAGATGAGTAAAGCACTGTTGAAACCCTAACAAAGACTTTGTGCCTTAAGGTTCGTTCTACTACCAAAAGTGTATGGTTTTATGGGATACATAAAGATAGGGAACCTTAGGGCATTGGATATAATATCAAGAAGGTTTGCCAGGAAATGGCTGCACACAACGGCTATTTCCATGCAGCCGTACAGGATGGCGGCCTGGGAATCCCATCACGATGGAAAGGTCCGCTCCATCGACTCCAATCTCGGAAAAAAATCGCAAAATCGGATTATTTCCGAACAACGTCAATGTATAATTACCAGCAACGAGAAATCAAGACCGACTGAAACACAAAAATACAAGGATTAAGAACATGTCATGCCAAGTCCCTGGACAGCACAGCTGGATTGGTGACCCCTCAAGATTCCTTTCGGGTAGAGACTTGTGAACACCTGCAAAGTGAGGATAAACGTGCTACCGACAAAATCAAGAACATCAAGAGGTAGAACTCACAACAGGTTTTGTAGGCGATGCCAGCTCCCTGAAACAATGAATCAGATCTCCCAAATATGCCACAGAACACATGAAACAAGAATAAAGAGACATAATGCCATTAAAACTCACCTGGCTAGAAACCTAGAGGATAATAGATTCAACGTTTGACGGAACCTCACTTGACCACCGCCGGCATTCGAAACTTTACATCGTGGCCACACTGGAAAATACCACGCTCGTCATCTATGCCCAAATAGTCGATGAGCAGGCTGACCTGGGGAAGGAGAATAAAAAAATCCATTATTATGGTTAAGTACGTAATTGTAAGACCCTTGCCAACACTGTCAACATGGTCTCCACCCCTTCAAACCTATTTGTCATCTCGAGTACATGCTTTTGGGTTGGGAAAAAAATAACGAATTATTATGTCTATTCAGTCAAAGCACCCTAAAAAGCAACACTAAGTCTGGATACAGTTGAGTGAAGCAACATAGTATCATCACGTGTATATCTCGATAGTCTCGAATATCGATTAAATAAAGATTATATAAGCAAATAACTACAGTCTACAATCGTTTTCGAAAGGGAAGCCCTCCGACAAAACAAAAATATTCAATTATGCTAACAACGAACTCGTGCAGTAATTCATTAACACAAAATACAAATCAGCAAATATACTTTCCTTAGCTGCAATCATCTCCTGGAAGGGCATTTGGTGTAAGACCCCAGACGAAGAAATGCTGGGGCATGGAGCCATCAAAAAGGAAGAGCTGAAGCCTCTCCTCGAGAGCCCTCATTAGAATCATGGTAACCTGGAACAGATGCAATTAAACAACATTGGTGGGACGGTGGAGCATGCAGGAAGGTGGTTTGGATTGTTAGAATTTTGGACTTATCATGTGGTTTTGTATTTACTTATAGTTTGTTTTCATTGTTATATTTCATTAATTCATGTTGGTACTCCTGCCATGGATTTATCTATAAATTAGAAGTTTTCTAATAGGGATACAATTCGAAAACTCTTTCGCGAAACGTCCGTTCAAATATTTAATATTTGAATTAATCTGTTGTCACTTTGGACACTTTGGTTGGGTATACCCACTGTTTGAAGGATGTCTAATTGTCTACTTTCAAAGTGGACAAACTTCAAGGGGCAATTATACGAGTGATTTGCAACAAAGAATGTCATATAACACATGTTCGAAATCTTGACGGTTATTCTACAATTTAACATTTCTTGATTACACGAAGTATTTCGAGTTTTTCCTCTGAAATGATCATAATTCAGTTTTCCTCGTAGTCTCATCAAATTTTACCACATATTTGTAAACGGCAATAAATTTTTTAAGTCTATAAGTCTATGTGCAGAGAAAACTCTCATTGCGAGCGTGGTAAGGAGATGAACATCACGATTCTGAAGTTAATAAAATAAGTCCTATTTTTTTCAATGGTTTTTTCGTAAGTAATATCATGAGGGCATCTAATTTTTCCGAAAAGAATCGAAAAAACACCTTGCTAAGTAATATTTTGACAAGAAACATGAGTGCTGGTGCCAACAAAAATCCGAGTCGAAGACGAGGATTTTTGCACCTGCACGAATGCTTTTTGTCAAAAAATATTACTTTGCAATGTGTTTTTTCGATTTTTTTCACAGAAAAAATTAGATGCCCGAATGGTATTTGACAAGACTATTTCCTGAGTGACAACAACTGTGAAGTTTTGCCGCGGGTAAACGCGAATAAACTGCTGACAGGTCCTGCCAAACAGTTTTTCCACCTAGAAACCATTTGTAATTCAAAATTGCGCGTTTCTGATTGGTGCAAATTACGACGAGGGAAATAGTCGATGAAATATAAATAATTATGTACACGTTTTCTTTTCAGTAAAAATATATCTCCTTACCACGCCCGCAATAAGAGTTTTTTCTGCACAAGGACTCTCTTATCTTGTAGAAAATTTATTGCCCTTTCCGAACATGTGGTCAAATTTTATGAGACTACAAGGAAAACTGGATAATGATCATTTTAGAGGAAAAACTAGAAATAATTCGTGAAATAAAAAAATTTCAAATTGAAGGTACGACATTTTTTGTTGCAAATCTCTCGTAAAATTCCCCCCTTCAAGTTTGTCCACTTTGAAAGAAGACTAGATTTTTTGTGATATAACATTGCTCTTCAGTTCAACAAATAATCATGAAAAAATATATTTTCAATGAATTGAATAGCTCTGCATCCCTTTATCAGGAATTGGTAAAAAGGTGGAGATATTATAATCGAATCTATTCAAAGAATAAACTGATTTTTCTGCTCCTTCTTCAACAAATTTAACATTCCTCGCATGTACATGGACTAAGTATTTGCTAAAAATATCTGAAAACTGAGAATAAACTATAGTAAATTTTATTTTATATTTACTTATCAATCAGACACCGAATGAAAATTTTAAATGCCATCTAGCTAGGAATTAAAAAACTGAACATCTAGTTGACCGAATGATCTTATACTCTCAGGCACAGAAATTCCGTGATATTTTTTTCCTTCAATTTACTGTGGTGATTTGAATTGCCTTCATGTTATGTGATGCAGTACGGTGAATTAAAAAAAGTTTTGGTATTGACAAAATGAATTTTCTGTATAAGATAAAAATGAACGAAACTATATAACAATTATAAAGCAGAGGTTTTTGGGATCAAGTTGATAAAGATGATGATGAAATCGAAATAGAATCTATTCGAATTCTGAACTATCTGAAGAAACATATACATATGTAGAGGGCCTACTGGGAGGAAATAATCGAAATAAGTTTTACAAATTTGCACAGCCAAGTAACAACTCTAACGTCGAGGTGTCTCAGGTGCGAGATTTTAGTGGAAAATTGTGCACAACAAATGAAGAATCTGCGGAAACTTTAGCTTGTAACTTCAGTTTTTTTTCTGTGGTGCCTAGCATTGCATCTCAACATGTATAAAAACTGCTTGACGTTGCATTCAGTTAAAAATTGGTGTCAAAACATTTGTCTGTACAGGATCCCGCCTTTACACCTGGTTCTGATGGACTATCAACGTATTTATTTAGGGTGTGTGCACGTAATTTGTCCTATCTTTGTCACTTAGGTATATACAGCGAGTCTGTGATTTTCCAACTGTAGCCAACGGATTGGTTCGTTTCATCCACAACACTTATTTACAAGAAAGGAGTCATGTTTGCTACCTGAAAATTATAGACCCATCAGTTTGACCTCCGTCACAGCAAACGTTTGTGAGTAGATTAGTAGATTATCGCTGAACATGTATTGGAATTCGGAAGGGCTAATAAACTTTAGTACGGCGCTCTACCTGGGCGTTCAATTATAACCAATTTGTTTCGATGTGTCAATGACTGGACTTTGGCGTATGATTCCTACTGGTTGAAAGCTTTTGACAAGGTTACACATAGAAGATTGTTGTAAAAGTTGAATAAGTTTGGAATCGGAGGAAAATTTCTGAAATGTACTTCTTTGTTCTTCGAAAACAAAGTTATGGTGTAAGGGTAGATGAGTTACCCAGGGTTCAGTGCTTGATCTCTTTCCGTGTTCCTACAAACCATTGATTTTGAATAGGGATAATGGGCTCATGTAAATATAAGGTTAAGAAAAGCCTTGATGTGATGTCAGAGGTGAGAATTATTCGTCTCATTTTTTTATTCAAATCATGAACTTTTCAAATTTTGAAGTGGTCTCACGAGCGACCGAACTTAATCACAACATCTTCAAAACCTGAATTTTCAAGTTAAGTTCGGAGGAGTATAACAAATTTTAGTTAATGAAACTGTCACCTAAGTATCACACATCGACCGATTCGTGAATATTCTTGTAGAAACTAATAATTCTACGAAAATAATAAATGTCTGACTGAGTTAATTTTCTCCCTTCATTTCGGCTTGTCATATCACACATTGGATTCGAATCAAAGATTAAGAACTTTCAGTATGATAATGATACTCTCGCATTTATCAACTTTATGAAGCATTTCTGAATAAAAAAATTCTGAGTATTTTTTGTAGTTAACGAGGTGGTTGGTTGAATTTGTATGGAGAGCCCAAGTTTCAGCTGAAAGTTTACTGACCCTTTTCTTATAGACAGATTTATTCATTCTCCATCAGCGAGACCCACCAAGTCATTACAGACCACTTCTGGATCAATAGTCGAAGCGCAAAGAAATTTGGGAAATTATCGTGTGCAAAATGTCTGTTTTTAATTTGCCTACAATAAAAACAACCACAAAAATTTTCAAACAGCTCTGAGCATGTGCTTTTGAGTGCTGGTTCATTGGTGCAGCAAAATGCTATTACCTCGAAATTTTTTATGGGACTTGATATTCATGCTATAAGTATATGTATGCAACATCTCAGTTCGATCGGAATTATATTCTGGAAATTATTCAAAAATTGGAAAAAACTAATAATTAAAAAACATTGAATTCTATGGTTCTGATGATGCGTTCCTGTTGCAATGATGCATGAACATTCAATATATCAATCTTCATTCACAAAATAGATTTCACTCGTATCGGATATCTTGTTAGGGGAATAAAAAACTTTTTTTTCAATGATCTAACAAAACTTTCTATGGAGGTTAACACTACGGCTACTAAATTCCACATGCGTCTTATCATGAGCATTTTGCATGTGGCCGTAAAATTTGTTTTCGATTGGTTTCTTTTAGTCTGAGATATTGAGGAACAAAAATTTTGTATGGCTATATTTAACCACGGCATCTGGACATCAAACTCACCCTGAAAATCTCAAGGATCTAGGACAATCCCTCCGAAAGTTATCGTGGTTACGGCCAGCCGGCCGGACTGAATTGAATTTGTCCAGGCAGTCAAATTTTATCGTTTGAGACCACTTTCGGCTCAAAATTCGAAAATTACAGACCTTTGGACAAAATGATTTAGCACTCGTTTAAGTAGAACGAGCGCTCAAAAATGAATGTGAAATGTGATTTACATAGATGAAATATCAGTTCGAAAAAGCTATTTATGATATGAGTGTTAAAAGTGACGTTTTATTTGTGAGTGAAACGAACAAACTCAAATCACTTTTAATACAAATACCATACAATGTTTTTTGTACAACTGCCCTATTTTGATAATGAAATGGGCGAATTTGCAATGACAATAAACTTCAAAATGATATGAGTGTTGAAAGTGACGTTAATTAACGTGGAAGCGTGTTAATAGTTATTTAACCAACTAGGTTATTAAAGACAGCGACTAATGGTCAATATATTTCAATGCGTGAGCGGAGCGAACGCGTTAATAGTTCGAGACCATTAGTCGCTAGATTAATCCTAACCGTGTTGATTACAAGATTTTTCTGACGATCTTAACATGAATACTGTATAAATTCTTGATTGAAATACATTCTCATTTTGCACAAGACATACATTTGACAAAATGGAATTTCTATGTTTCCATGTAGAGTTTTGACATTTCTCGTAGTGCTTCTGAATACTTTGTGTGTACGGTTGTCACGCGGATTGCACATTAAAAAAGATTAAAAAATTGAGCATTAACATGGGTCATTAATGCTCAATTTCATACACATTAAAATCACCTTTTATTTCGAGGTCGGCGGAAAAAATATTTTTAACAAGCCTCCACGTAAACAATCAATTTTAACATTGTTTGCTGTCATTAAAAGTGTCATTCGTACAAAAAAGGATTTTGCAAAATATTTACTCACAGTAGATCAATTGCGTCAGCTCTACTTCCTAAGGATTGAAATCATCAAACTTATTTATCGCTCATGTTTATGCCATCGACGACGTCTAGATGAAAAATTCGATCAAACCCCCTTCAGTAACATCGTGAATCATAAAACTGCTCTCATTATTCGGCAGATATTCCCAAGGACCAAAAATTTCCATTCCTGCGACTTTTCCGTGCTCTTACTCATCGACTTCCGGCAATTCCGATCCGGCTCGAAGCACCATGGCTTTTCAATCAGAGACTTCCGACTGCTAATAATATCCAGTATATGGGATCCTCCCTCGCATAAAACTGCTTTCTTTACGAGTTGCGACGGGTGTCGAATTAATTCCATACGAAAGATTTGAATGTGAAAGAGCCTAATACGGTGCCGGTTCATTTGTTGTGAGGGAACGCGAAAATAATAATGTTTCTTTAGGATGTTGAAGTTTGACTGAAAGGGGAATGTGGCAAAGTTTATCGATCACAATTCTGAGTTATGAGAAACAACTTCTCGAAAAATTGAGACGTATGACGTGAATGTTGAACTGATGGAAATGGGTGCAATCAGATGGTTGTCTCAGGAAGGGATTACATAAGAAATGATACCATAAAACAACTAATAGGAATTGAAGGCAGTATAACACAAGATATAGAAAACGAACAGTTAAAGTGGTATGGACATGTTCTGCATATGCCTAAAACGAGACTACCCAAACAACTTTTGGGGTGGCAACCACCAAGATCAAGGAAGAGAGGATGACCTAATCTGGAATGGCAGATTGTTGTACATAAATCCATGAGCGAAAGATACCTGAAGCAAGAAGATTACAACGATCGAGTAACATGGCGATTATGAGGCGTCGGACAACGTAGAAAAAACGTACTAAACCGGCTCAAATATTTATGACGTCGATGTCATTCTCTAAAGTAGGTAAAGGAGATTCTGATTTATCCTATTGATTTTCTGAAGTGGACCTTAACCATAACCTCAGCAAAAAAATATTGGTAAATGTCGAAAATTAGGTACCTTTCCAAGAAATCTGATTTGGATTTAGGTTGTCTTAGGTTCGGTTCGCTCGTGTTTGTTTGGTCCGTAAATGATTTACCGGGTTGCTTAAGGTATAAAATAGTTATCATATATCTCGATGATACTTCATTTCTGGTAACTGCTGTGGATTCGGGAGACCTCAAAAAAATATCGGAACGACTCATAAATGGTTTCAGTCCATAGTATCGGGTATCAGGTCGAATAAATTACATGCGAAAGATTTGAATGTGAAAGAGCCTAATACGGTACCGGTTCATTTGTTGTAAGGGGACGCGAAAATAATAATGTTTCTTTAGGATGTTGAAGTTTGACAGAAAAGGAAATGTGGCTGAGTTTATCGATCTCAATCCTGGGTTATGAGAACCTTGTTGGAAATATCCGAATAGTCTGGACAACTGAATGTGAATGTTGAAGTGATGGAAATGGATGCAATTATAGAAGATGGGTGTCTCAAGAAGGGATCACATAGGAAATGATAACATAAAATAACTAATAGGAATTGATGGCAGTATAGCACAAGATATAGAGAACAAACAGCTAACCTGGTATGGACATGTACTGCATATGCCTGAAACGAAACTACACAACAACTTTTATCATGGCAACAACCAAGATCAAGCAAGAGAGCAAGACCTAAGCTGGAATGGCAGAGTGCTGTACATAAATCCATGAGAGGAAGAGACCTGACGCAAGAAAATTGCAACGATCGAGTAACATGGCGATTAGGCCATGTTAAATAATTATAAGGTGAATGTCTTTATAGGTATAAGGAGATTTTGATTTATCCTATTGATTTTCTGAAGTAGACCTTGACCATCCCCTCAACTAAAAACATATTGGTAAAGTCGAAAATTACTTTTCCAGGAAATCTGAACTGAATTTAGGTGTGCTTCAAGGATCTGTCTTAGGTTCGCTCGTGTTTGTTTGGTCCGTGAATGATTTACTGAGTTGCTTAAGATATAAAATAGTTATCATATTAGTCCAGGATACCTCATTTCTGGTAACTGCTGCGGATTTGGGAGAACTCATAAATGGTTTCAGTCCATGGTATCGGGTGTCGAATTAATTACATGCGAAAGATTTGAATGTGAAAGAGCCAAATACGGTGCCAGTTCATGTGTTGTGAGGGAACGCGAAAATAATAATGTTTCTTTATAGTTGAAGTTTGACTATTAAAATTGGACTTTGGGGAGTTTCTAGATCCGGAGTTATGAGAACCTTGTTCGAAATATCCGAATAGACTAGGCTCTAGACATATTTTCGAAGAATTGAAACGTATGACGTGAATTTCACCTCAGCTAGAAAATTTCGGTAAAATTCGAAGGCCATTTTTTAAGATTAAGATTGAGATTTTCTGCGTTAAGGTGTGCCACAATATTCTTTCTAGGGGTCGCTCGTTGCTCGTTCTATAGGTAAATGGAGGCGAGAGGTCTGAAATAGTTATCATATTTGAAAATAAAACGTCCTTTCTCATAGCTACTATGATTTTAGGAGAACTCAAAATACTAGCGGAATAACTCATAAATCGTTTCAGTCAATAACGGCTATATACTGAATGATAACAAAACGGAGTGCATAAAATGCTCCTTTTATATTGAACACGACCCAACTAAATTCCTAGGTTTATTCGTTGATAGCAACTTCCGATGAAAAATTCTTGATTGAGCGAGCAAAAAGCTCAGCTCTTATTTGTATGTTTTCATTGTTTTGAGACATTCGTTACCTGTAAGAGCAGTACTCGGAGTGTATGATGAGGTTCTTATTTGCATCAATACAAAATTTTTCATCCTAAGATCCCATTAGTCGCTAGATGAATGCCCCCATTTGATTAAAAGATTTTTCCTTCGATCTCAACATGAATTGTGTTTGAAGACATACATTATTTGACAAATATAAATGTTTATGTTTCTATGTTCCAGTAGAGTTTTGACATTTCTCGTAGTGCTTCTGAATACTTTGTGTACGGGTGCCATGAGGATTGCACATTGAAATAGCATAAATTGAACATCAAAATGGGTCATTAATGCTCAATGTGATACACATTAAAATCACCTTTTTTTTAATATCAAGAAATGCGAAAGTATTGTTCCCACCAAAACTCAGGGCCAGTTGAATTTGAAATTTCAACATCATTTCAGTGTCTTATTGTATTGATTACATTGAAATCCTACAAAAATAGGAATTTTTGTTAACTTTAGCGTTGTTAAATATTCGAGATTGCTTTTTAAGACTAGGGTAGATCAGGTAAGTATGCTATCTTCTGACAGGTACTTTACTTTGTTGAAATGTCTGACAGCATGAATATATGTTATTATGATGATTTCAATTAATGCATCATGTCGAACAAGAATATACACATTTTCAAATTCTGTTTGAAGGCCAAAGTTTGTGGATGTAATCATTACAACGCACGTTGTCACCTTAGTTTCTTATTAGACTACAGGCCCGTGTTGAAAAAATTATGGGTCATTTGAACCACCCGGTGACCTATCTAGAAAGATATAAGAGCATATAATAATAAGATTCAACAATATGCCGTCACTTGTAAGCTGTCCAACTGAGTGCAGGTGAGCGTTAGAAAGTACAGGTAGAGTGGGTACAGTTTGGTCATATATTTTTGTACGGCATTCTCAAACACCGATATATCCTTGAAAAATAATATGAAAACGCGCAGTGCCGTAAAAAAATTTGGAGCCACAAAGTCGAATTTTTTTTTTTTTCCGACAATTACAAGTAGACCAGGGTCGATAATTTTTGAAACAAAAAAAATTGCAGTAGGATGAAACCCATTGAAAAAGGAGGGGAATATGATCAAAATGAAAGAAAAAATAAATTACGGTCGATCTGAGTCCGGGAAGTGGGAGGGGTTGTGTTTTTAAGGGTGAAAATGGTTTTCCTTGATTTCCGGCAAAACTACAAGTCCTATGAAAAAAAATTAAATGTCAAAGTTGTAGGTAATGAAAAAATCTACAACTTTTGTATCGACAATTTTTTCACATAACCTCAAAATTTAGGTGAAAAATTCAAAATACCAAGTTTTTTGTTTTTATTCATATCTTTTTCAAAAAAAAACTTTTTTTTCTCGAATTTTGTAAAAACTTACCTTATTATGTCCCAAATACACTGTAATTTATTTGATTTAAAATATTTATGTTTTCGTCTTATTTTTACTTAATATCAAAAAAGCACCCCAATTTTCAATCGAAAATTCTGACGTCAAAATATCAGCTTTTTTCAAAAAGTTTAAAGGCTTTTTCTTCATTGAAATATCTACTTTCTGATGGTGTAAAAAAATATACATTACTATAAGGAGTGTTCTCAGAATCAACGATTTATGAAACCCACCATTAGAGTAACTCAGTCCCTACTTCTCTATGAAATAACTTACAATGGGTTAAAAACTAACTAAAAGTCACTATGGTATATGAAATATCTCAAAACAGCAATAAATAGTCATCTAAAAATATTATTTAAACAAGATTCTACACCTTTTTCAAAATATTGTAGATTTCTTATTAAATATTAACGTCATTAACTTATTTTTTGTTAATTATAGTTATTATTTAATAAGACATCTACAATATTTTGAAAAAGCTATAGAATCTTGTTTAAATAATATTTTTAGATGACTATTTATTGCTGTTTTGAGATAATTCATATAACTGAGTGACTTTTGGTTAGTTTTTAACCCATTGTAAGTTATTTCATAGAGAAGTGGGGACTGAGTCACTCTAATGGTGGGTTTCATAAATCGTTGATTCTGAGAACACTCCTTATAGTAATGTATATTTTTTTACACCATCAGAAAGTAGATATTTCAATGAA
Source organism: Propylea japonica (assembly GCA_013421045.1). Lineage (NCBI taxonomy): Eukaryota > Metazoa > Arthropoda > Insecta > Coleoptera > Coccinellidae > Propylea > Propylea japonica. The sequence continues at coordinate 79,548,426 of CM024243.1, forward strand.
GAAAAATCCTTTAAACTTTTTGAAAAAAGCTGATATTTGACGTCAGAATTTTCGATGAAAATTGGGGTGCTTTTTTGATATTAAGTAAAAATAGGACGAAAACATAAATATTTTAAATCAAATAAATTACAGTGTATTTGGGACATAATAAGGTAAGTTTTCACGAAATTCGTGAAAAAAAAAATTTTTTTTAAAAAAGATATAAATAAAAAACCAAAAACTTGGTTTTTTGAATTTTTCACCTGAATTTTGAGGTTATGTGAAAAAATTGTCGATACAAAAGTTGTAGATCTTTTCATTACCTACAACTTTGTCATTTAATTTTTTTCCATAGGACTTGTAGTTTTGCCGGAAATCAAGGAAAACCATTTTTCACCCTTAAAAACTCACCCCTTCCACTTCCCGAACTCAGATCGACCGTAATTTATTTTTCCTTTCATTTTGATCATATTTCCCTCCTTTCCTAATGGGTTTCATCCTACTGCGATTTTTTTTCATTTTTTACCATTTTTGAAGGTTTCGGCCCTGGTCTAAAGGGTAAATTTGGTCATTTGATTTTGTACGGCATCTATGTCATACTATTTCAATACTGCTTCTAATCCATTATTCCGCAACGCCGTACAAAAATCATGCGACAAGGGGAAAAATCGAGGGTTGCAATCCCCTCTTTTCCGTGGTGCAGAGGGTGATTTGAAAAAGTACGGCTTCGGTTCCAAAATATTATCTAGCACTCAAAAGTACTATTGAAAATAATGCCGTCAAAAACTGATTGTTCATTCGAATGTACATCAATAGTTATCTTAATCTTTTTCGTATCCTTGATTTAAAAAGCTTTAAAGTCATTTGATTCTGTACGGAAATTTTTTTTTAACATTTTATTGTAGAATACAATTGTTATATAGTATTTCCGTTAAAAAAAACCGTTCTAAAAAAATTTAAAGAGAAATACAAAAACTGAAATTTTGCAAATTATTGTAAAAGTTTAAATGTCATATAATAGATTAATGAAATATAGCAGTTTTCTACATTTTATTCCTTGTTTTTAATTGTAATAACATAGATAAATTAGGAAAAAAATATGCCGTACATTTTTATGCAGGCCATATCTTTCAGGCTGATACAGTACGGCTTTAATATATTCTTGAAGAGAACAAATTGATAATATGATAAAATCACTATGACGTCTCACTGAACTGAAACAGTGTGTATATTATGTCCAAGAGTTGAAACTGTCAATCCCAGAATCAACAGTTTTGTATACTTTTTGGTTTAATACAGGGTTGGGATAAAGTTTGGCACCAAACTAATATCTTTAAAACGAAACGGGCGATATTTTTGAAATTTGGCAGCTGAGTGTAATGGACCACAATGCATCTGATGAGCATATTTTCATTAACGAGATACTTCCGGTTTAACCGGAAATGCCATCAACTTCTTTAATTTAAATGGGACTCCCTATATATTTCACAGATTTTGAAAGAGCTTGGAATTTCGAATGCGCACATACTGGTTTAGTGTAAAAATCTGAAAAATATTTTCCTTTTCGATCAAAAAATTTTAATTTATATGGGACCTCCTGTATATCTTTGCAGATGTTGATAGATCTTGGGATTGCGAATGCTCACATACTGGGTTTAGGGTAAAAATCTCAATAATATTGTCCTTTTCGTTCAATAGATATATGTGTTTGGTGCCATACTCTATCCCAACCCTGTATATACATCAAACATTATTGATACATACATATATTATAATTAATTTGTTTCATTGTAATGAAGTCAATAAATAAACAATCATTTTGTTCTAGTTCTCGGTGAAGTTATTACCTCATTGTTTGAAGCAACTATTCAGGATATCCTAGGTAAAAAAAAACATGAGTTTGAAGTAATTTCTAGCAATCCTAGGCGATAAAAGACCGAAAACTGGAAATTTTCAAAAAATACACAAAAGTGGTGATATCTCGAAAACCAGCGGACTTTTACTGAGGTCATGTTGATGCTATCTGATAGACCTAATGCCAATCTCCAGTGTCACTTTCGCGTGGTATTTTTGGGATATCCTGTATATTGCAGAGACAAGTTTCTCTGTATTAGAAAAAAAGTTGATACTGAAAACAAAGAAAAACATACCTGCTGGAAACAAAATGCTTCTTATCTTATTAGATCCCTGCTGCATAAACGATGAATCTTATCACAACACTTTATTTTGCCTAAAATCATTAATCACTTTCACTATTTTCAATAAAAACATTCATTTCAATCATTTCTCAAAATAATGAAAATGGCTGCACATAAATCTCAGCTACTTATGTCTGAGTGTTCGTGTTTCCAACCTAGCACTAGCAATTTCACCCTTCTGGTCGTAACAGAACGTTGCTTCGAAAATGTGCGAGTACTTATGATACTGAAATTAGCAGACATGTACCAATTTTTATTTTTTTTTTAATTGAAAAAATTATTTTTTAGAAATTGAGAAAAAATGCACATCGACATAATTAAAAAAACTGTAACTACAAATTCTTTAAACTTTCTTAAATTTACAGGTGTCTGCTAACTTCAGTGTCATGAGTACTTCTCAAAATATGTTGTATAGTCCGTTCACGAAAGGTTGAGCACATAGTAGGCGTTTTTTTAATTATCTGAAGTTGGTAGTATTTGCTGTCACAACGTAAAATAAATTCAACGTTGCCGAATGTAACCGGCCTCGTCCGACGAGAACTCTGGTTCGCAGTAAAACAAAGTGAGGTTACACTATTGTTTATATTTCTTATAATCTTATACCTATAACAATTTGCCGCAGTTAAACATTCTAATTTCATAATCAAAATGCCAGGAAGAATTTCCGTTGAAATGAGGCAGTGTGTGAAGCGGTGTTATTTGGAATTAAAAACAGCTTATGCTTCACACTCCAACATATTGGAATCGACGATCATAACGAAAGTTGCGAACATTTTCAACGTAAGTTGGAAGAATATAAGATATTTTATATTAATAGAAATTGTATTTCAGATGCACATGACTTCAATTAGAAGAGTTATTAATGAAGATGATGACAAAGAGTTTCGTTCTATCGGAAGACCCAAGAAGACATCCACAGTAGACGATTATATATTTAGAAAAGATCTGCAACGACAAATTTGGAATTTCAATTTGAAAAATGAATACTTTTCGATCAACGCACTACTGACTTATGCTAGGGAACATTTGGAGTATAACGAAGGACGTACAAAACTCTTCAAATTATAAAGTCAATAATAATAATAAATACAAAAAAGTTAATGAACGCAAAATTTTATGTGAACAGAAGCATGTTGTTGCAGCCAGAATTACTTTCCTGCGAAAATTTTTACAATTTAAATCTGTAGAAAATATCAGGTTCATCTATTCGTCGATGGACACACGAATCTGATATGAAGTCGAATCCATCGACATTAAAAAATGAAGGCAAGCGATTCACGATGTTGCTTGCAGGAAGTAATTTTGGGTTTTTGGAAGGATGTGACTTGATGTTAGATTCAAAATATAATGACCGTGACTATCACAAGACCATGACAAGTGAAATTTTTCAAAATTGGGTTGTTAATCAACTAATTCCAGCTTTATCAAAGATTTTATATGGGCGTTGATGAGGAGTTATTGATGATGGAAATATCCCAAATGATAATACTTTTATGTTCTTAGTATTAGTGTCCAGAATAATCAGTTATTTTGCTGGATATGGACAAAGAATTACGAATTCTCAGAATATATTCAACAGCGTTTCACAAGCTCTCGTCTGCTTCATCAGGCACCTACAAATTAGAGGTTTGAGATGTAAATCCATCAAATAGATGTGTTATATATGATTGATGATGAGTATTGGATGGATTTGTATATCTTGTCGCTGAATGAATTTTGAGAATTGATAATTTTGCTCTGTCCTTATCCTGCAAAGTAATAATTCATTATTGTGAATACTATATTTACTTGTAAAACAATGAACTTGGAATCATACTTTCATTAATGAATACTTTCTGAATTGTAGGTCGTTACTGTGGTCGATAACCATTTGATTGCAAGATCAATAAATTTAATTTCTCTCTCTGTCTAGGTTGTTACTGCAATTGAAATGGTGAAATATGTAAGCAATTTTATTGTTTTATGCAACATAACTGGATTTTGAAACTTTGAATTTGGTGGTAAATAATCTATATACCTCCATATGAACATTGTTACCTATAATCAGAAGATTAGTGGAGAAAAAGATGAAAAAGAATTCATGATATGGCAGCATGGACAACAAAATTTCGGAGTTTTATGATAATAATTATTATTTTTTCTTACATTTGTTTTGGGTAGATTTTCACTTGAATTGTTCAAATCCTTATATCCAGTACAAATTTCGATCGTATATTTTCTCCAATTCTTTTCCAATATTTCTGTTCAAATGCATTAATAATTTAATTCTTCCTTGATTCATTGTATTGTATATGGATAGTGTTGATTGATAGCTCTGTTGTTTTTTATTTCCTGTTATAATTCTTTACAATTGCAATTCTATTACCTGAAGTTACGAATACGAATGTTACATGAAATATTTTATAAATATTGATAGAAATAATTGTTGATATAATAAAGGATTCAACTCAAAGTTCTTCTTCTTCATTTAAGAGCATCATAACTATATTGAGTAAATTAATTAAACACTTGTTAAATTGTAAATCGAAAACTTCTTCAATTATAAACAATTGCATATGATCTATTTGAATTTTTTTTATTGTTACCTTCAATTTAATATTTTTCAACATTAGGTAGGTACCTACTTCATTGTAAACTATTGATTTTAGTTCAATTAATATTATTTAATAACTTCATTGTCAGATATTATTGAACATGATTTTATTGAACTATTGAAGATATGAAATTTAACATTATTTTGAGCTCAAAGCACTTTTGCATTTACAGGTATCATTACTGTATAGATGAGTTAATTCATCAAATCCTCGATAAAGTGTAAATTGAAAAACTCTGGGTTCAGGAGGATAAATTAATACAAATTAATCCGTTCAAGCTCCTCATCCATAGGATATTCTCAAGTCCATATTTACACATTATCAACAATCATAAAGATAACTGATTTTCTAGAAGATGTTATGAAGATGTGGGTTGCACTTCAAGCAAAGCATCCACATTTATTACTCTAGATATATCTTGATTCGTTTTGAGCATAAATATATAGGTACAATGTTTTCATTTTACACATAATGTTTGCTTCAGAACTTTTTCTTCAATTGACTTGATTCTGTTCATTCGCACTTCTATTGACTGATAATTCTCGAATACTCCAAATGGTGGGATTGATTAAGCCTGAAACGTCGTCAACGTTCATCTGGGTTTGATTTCTTCTTTTATTCCCCATTATTAAGGTCCAACATAACCACAACATGTTTTACATTATTCTCGAATTCATTTTAATATACCATTAGTTTCCATTTTTCAAACAATGATATTTTTATTCGAGTCAGGTTGTGAATTTGTAACGTAAAATTTCAATCTTCTGTCGTTCGATATTTAGAACTGTCTAAATTGCGTTATCAATTTGTCAATTTTCAGATGTGAATTGACATTGTAAGAAATCCGCGATTTATAATCTTTCTTGTAATATTGGCAACATTGCGTATCAATATGACAAGAAATAACAAACATAACCTAACATTTTAATATACACAGTGAAATATGCCAAATTGTCATGGCCAACCGACGGCTCAACCTTTCGTGAACGGACTATACTTTGGAATTATTATTGACATGTCTATATTTTGGTATAAATCGATGGTATACAAACCCATATTTAACAAAGTTTCTAATTAGGAACCTATAAGCACGAAAACACCATGAAAGTTAGTACAAATAAACTATCTAAATGCCGTATAAAAAATTTCACCTTACATTTCGTTATATATGGATTTTTTATTTTTTATTTTTCCCCTTTGGACCAACTAAAATGTACGGCATATGAAAAATATCTATGCATAAAATACTTTCAAAATAAGTTTATTTCATGTTGTTTCAAGTCACCCTCTGGACCACGGAAAAAGAGGGGATTGCAACCCTCGATTTTTTCCCCTTGTCGCATGATTTTTGTACGGCGTTGCGAAAAATGGATTAGACGCAGTATTGAAATAGTATGACATAGATGCCGTACAAAATCAAATGACCAAATTTACCCTGGTAATTGTCGGAAATAAAAAAAATTCGACTTTGTGGCTCCAAATTTTTTTACGGCACTGCGCGTTTTCATATTATTTTTCAAGGATCTATCGGTGTTTGAGAATGCCGTACAAAAATATGACCAACTGTACCCACTCTACCTGTACTTTCGAACGCTCACCTGCACTCAGTTGGACAGCTTACAAGTGACGGCATATTGCTGAATCTTATTATTATATGCTCTTATATCGTTCTAGATAGGTCACCTGGTGGTTCAAATGACCCATATTTTTTCAACACGGGCCTGTAGTCTATATGTCAATCAGACCTGTTATCAGGAAATTAAGACAAAGCTCAAGTAGGAGTAACTTCGAAACCAATCAACCAATAGCAAAACCTTTTGAGCTTGAAGAGGTCTCGATTATACAAGGTGATTAAAGAAAAGTAAGAAAAGCCCTGAGCAGGAGCCTTTGGGCGCTCGTTTCTTTGGTGGAGCAAGACTTTTACCTCAAAGTTTTATATGAATTTGAAATTAATACCAAATATATAAATGCAGAATCTCAGCGCAATCGGAATTAATATCTAGAAATCATTCAGAAAATGAAATATGTATAAAATGAACTATGTAAAAAAACTTACAAAAATTAATTTCTGTTCTGTTCTGATGATGCCATCCTCTTGAAATTTTGCATCATTATTCACAAAATAAATTTCACTTGAATCGGTTATTCTGTTATGGAAATATAGAGACTCTTCTTTTCAATATTCAAATTGAATTTTGTATGGTTTTGATAGTATTATGGCCACAAATTTTGAATGAAAATTCAGTATAACTCCAATCACAAAAAAAATCACTTGTACCGGATATGGTGTTATGGAAATATAAGATTCTTTGTTCAATATTCAAGTTGAATTTTCTATGGTTCTGTTAACACTATGACCATAAAATTCTGCATAAACATTTAGTGTATCAATTTTTATTCATATGATAAATTTCATTTGAATCGGATAATTTTCATGGAAATATGAGATTTCTTCTTTCCAATTAAATTTTCTATGGCTCATTTACACTATGGCCACAAAATTGTGCATGAAGGTTATTATGAGCATCTTGAATATGACCGCAACATTTCATTTCGAATAGTTTCGCTTTGTCTAAGATATTGAGGAACAAAAATTTTGAATGGCCATATTTTAGGGAACACCATTTGCGATTTGGCTAGTTAACGAACATAACCGAGCCATGTGGAAACCGAACTAATCCAGAAAATTTCAAGTCTCTAGAACAATTCCTTCGAAAGTTATGGTGCCAACGGCCGGACGGCTCCACAGGACAGAATTGAATTTGACCACGAATTCATCATCAGGGAGTAAAACCCTACCGTTTGAGACCATCTTCGGCTCAAAATTAGAAGATTACAGACATTTGGGTAAAACAATAAAGCACTCGTTCAAGGAGAATGGATAGATAACTGAAAATGCTGTTTGTTCAGTAAAAAAAAAATTGTGCATCCGTATTCAAGTTAGATTTTGCCGAAACTACTGCCAACAGTTTTATACGAATATCATTGGGTACGTTCAGAAGCACTCAACTGTTGGCATATAAAGCAGAAATCAGTGAGTAGAGTTGAGTTCCAGCGGATGAAAATTTTCTGAACGCATCGCTGAGTGATTTACAAATTTGACATCATGATATATCAAAGATATTTATTTTATCTTTGTGATATATGTATAAATATAACCTTATTTTTGATACACAGTGAGAAACTTGTGTGTGATTGTACTTGCAGATTTAAATTGAAGAGTGTATTTAAAATAATCATAATAAGGAAAATATTATATGCGGAGGGTGCTTATAGCAGAACTAATGGACGATGAGCTCAATTTTGAAGGAATTGCCGCGTGCTATATACGCCAAGCAACAGAGCTACAAATGATTAGTTTTTTGACAAAATACTACCTGGACGCCACCTGTGCCATTCCGTGCAGGACAGTCCGTAGTTTATTCCCACCATGTTTTCAACACGAAATGCCATTTTTTAATTGTTCTTAACAAAAAACCACAAAAATACGCGTTCTTTTTAGTTTTTTCGTTGCAGAATGGAAACTATTGATGCAGTGATAACGTTGCAATGGGAGAATTGTAGAGATTACATTGTGAAGAGAATGATGGGTCAAACGATCCGATCGAATAATTAAAACTGGAGAAAGAGGAAAAAACCGAAAATTGCGTGTTTTTTCTTTAACTCATAACTCTGCCATTTTGCAATATTAAGAACTGAAACTTCACATGATAGTAGCTATGACGTGCAATTCATGTGTGCCAAAATAGGATTGGTCGGACAAATAGTTTTCACATAATTCCCATTTGAATTTTTTTGGACATATTTTCGCGGAGAGCTCGATGCGTTTGAGGTCGTCCGATCGAATTAAAAAATTGATTTGGAAAGAAGACCTGATCAGTAACAAAACGTCTATTCTGATTTTTCAATAAAACGCGTTTAAGTGTGTTAAAAAAGTGAGAACATGAGGGAAAACGGCCGACCGAGCGAGAGCGGTCGAGTGGAGAGGAAATAAGCGAATCGAGGGGAAACGTATATGTGTACAACATTTGGTGCGCTCTGCGACCGTTGGCTTCCGCGGCGTTTCCCCTCGATTCGTTCATTCCCTCACCACTCGACCACTCTCGCTTGGTCGGTCGTTTTCCCTCATGTTCTCACTAGTTTTTAACACACTTAAACGCATTTTAGTGAAAAATCAGAATAGACGTTTTGTTACTGATCACGTCTTCTTTCCAAATCAATTTTTTCAATTTCGATCGGACGACCTCAAACGCATCCAGCTCTCCGTGAAAATATGTCCAAAAAAAATTCAAATGGGAATTATGTGAAAACTATTTATCCGACCGAATCCAATTTTGGCACACATGAATTGCACGTCAATAGCTACTATCGTGTGAAGTTTCAGTTCTTAATATTGCAAAATGGCAGAGTTATGAGTTAAAAGAAAAAACACGCAATTTTCCGGTTTTTTCCTCTTTTCTCCAGTTTTAATTATTCGATCGGATCGTTTGACCCATCATTCTTCACAATGTAATTCTCTACAATTCATCCCATTGCAACGTTATCACTGCATCAATAGTTTCCATTCTACAACGAAAAAACTAAAAAGAACGCGTATTTTTGTTGTTTTCTGTTAAAAAATAAAAAAATGGCATTTTCGTGTTTAAAACATGGTGGGAATAAACTACGGACTGTCCTGCTCGGAATGGCACAGGTGGCTTCCAGGTAGTATTTTGTCAAGGAAATATCTCTATTGCTTGGCCTAAGAGAGATCTCGGAGCGTGCAGGTGATATCGGGATAAATAAGAAATTGTTTTATTAACTCGTTCTAGTTCCTCGAAATCGATTAGAAGATACTACACATATCTTAATCCTACCTGAAAATTTCAAGTTTTGAAGGCCGTACGCCTACGACCGTAATCACAATAACTTTCGAAAGTAACAACTTCAAATTTCGAAATTTGGCAATGTTAGATAACAATGTGATCCAATCAGAAGTTGTTTCGTTTTTTGAGCGCTAGTTTTAGTAAAATGAGTGCTGCCCAAATGTCTGTAATTTTCGAATTTTGAGCCGAAAAGGGTACGACTCCCTGATGACGAGTTTGCGGTAAAATTCAATTCTGTCCGTGGGGCCGTCCGTCCGGCCGTGAGCACGACAACTTTTGAAGGGATTGTCCAAGAGACCTGAAATTTTCAGAGTAAGTTCAGTTCTCAAAAGCTGCTGTTAAGTTTGTTAACCAGCCAAATCGTACAGGGTGTTCCATAAAATACGGCCATTCAAAATTTTGTTCCTCAAACAAAACGAAACAAATCGAAATGATTATGCGCCCACATGCAAAATGCTCGTAGTGCGAAATATTGTTGCCATAGTGTTAACACAACCATAGAAAATTCAATTGGCATATTGAAAATTGGAATCTTTGTATTTCCATAACAAGATATCCGATTCGAGTGAAATTCATTTGTAAATAAACATTGTAATTCTGAATGTTATGCAAAATTTCAAGAAGATCGCATCATAGAATTTCATTTTTTTAATTATGGATTTTTACATATTTAATTTTTCAGCGCTCGTTCTACTTAAAACGAGTGGTATATCGGTTTTCCCAAATGTCTGTAATTTTCGAATTTTGAGCCGAAAATGGTATCAAACGATAGGGTTCGACTCCCCGATGAAGAATCCGTAGTCAAACTCAATTCTGTACATGGGTCGGACGTCCGTTTGTTAGCTCGATAATTTCCGAATGGATTGTCCTAGAGACTTGAAATTTTGAGTCAAATCGTAGAGGGTGTTCCATAGAATATGCGGCCATTCTAAATGTTTGTTCCTCAATAAGTCAGACAAAACGAAACCAATCAAAATGAAATGTTGCGGCCAAATGCAAGATGCTCATAATAAACCTCATGCAAAATTTCGTGGCCATGGGGGAAACAGAACCATAAAAAATTCAATTGGAATATTGAAAAGAAGAATCTTTGTATTCCATACAAAGATATCCGATTAGAGTGAAATTTATTTTGTGAATATAGATCGATATACTGAATGTTCATACAAAATTTCGTTGCCGTAGTGTTAACAGAACCATAGAAAATTCAATTGCAATATTGAAAAGGAGAATCTTAATACATATTTCCATAACAAGAACTTGAAATTTTTCGTGAAACCAAGAAATATAAATTGGAGAATAACCGTCAACATTTCGACCATGTGTTATATGACATTTTTTGTTGCAAATCACTTGTATAATCACCACTCGAAGTTTGTCTACTTTAAGAGTAGACACCGTGATCATAATGTTATATACTGACGAATGCAGACAGACATTTCGATTCTTCCACGGATTCAGGTGTTATTTTCTAAATTATTTCTCGGTTACTTTGCCTATAGAAGCGTTAATGTTCAACAAACCGTAAAAACAATGTTCTCTTTCATTTCCACTTACATAATGTGCGAGGGAATGTATACCAATTATATTTTTTTCTCCAGATAAAATGAATAATTTCTCACTGTGCATCAACCTTATTCACATACAGAATATATTTATAAACTTTCAGATAGCGGCTTATATGAAAATCAAAGGGTTTAATCAGTGGAGAATGTATATCAATGAATATTAAACAATATCGCGAAGATAAACTCGTATTTTTAACGATGGAATATTCAACTTTGACATACTGAAGGGCGTTTATTTGAAAATACATTTTAAAGGTATGAGTTTTTTAACGCTCGTTTTGCACGATAACTTTCGAAGGGATTGTCCTAGAGACTTGAAATTTTCAGGGTGAGTTCGGTTACCGAATGGCTCGTTAAAAAGACAAATCGAAAGGGTGTTCCATAAAATATGGCCATTCAAAATTTGTGTTCCTCAATATCTCAGACAAAAACAAAACCCATCGAGATGAAATGTCGCGGCCTTATGCAAGATACTCATAGTAAGCCTCATGCAAAATTTTGTGGCCATAGTATAAACAGAACCATAAAAAATTGAGTTGGAACATTGAAAAGAAAAAACTTCATATTTCCATAAAAAATATCCGATTCGAATAAAATTTATTTTATAAATGAAGACTGTTATTCTGGATTTTGACGCAGAATTTTGAAGCCATAGTGTCAACAGAATCATATAGAAAATTCAATTGAAATGTTGAAAAGAAGCATCTATATTTCCATAACAGGATAACCGATTGAAGTGAAGTTCATTTTGTGAATCATGATCGATATACTGAATGTACGTGCAAAATTTCGCGTCATTAGAACCATAGAATCAAATTTTTCTAATCATTCATTTTTACATATTCATTTCTTGAATAATTTCCAGAATATAATTCCGGTTGTGCTGAGATTCAGCATTTTATATAATTTGGTATCAATCTCAAATCCCCTATAAATTTTGAGTTTATAGTCTTATTGCTCTACCAAAGAACAAGCGCTCAAAAGCTCCTGCCTAGGGCTTTTGTTAATTTTTTTTCGAAATAGTTCGATTATAGTCGAATTATACTACATTTTAGTTCTTAATTAAAGAATGGTATGAAATTTTCAAAAGGGTATTTCGAAATAGCGTATTGCCCTATTGAATAAATGAAGGTCACAGTTTACCCAGACTTCGAAGAAATTATTAAATTCGCGAACTTTTTAGAACTTTACAAATTTATGTGATACGGTCCTGGAAATTCGAATGATATTCGATAACAATTTTCTGTAACGTCATGAAAGCTGTCTTCATTCCAAATTTCGGATGAATCGGTAATTTCGTTCCGTAGATACAGTGGTTTTAATTTCCATTCAAATTTGAAGAAACCCTGTAACTAAGAATCTAGAACTTCTAGATACTACATGTTTTGGGATCCTTCAGAGGTGTTTTCTATCTTCCATTAAAATGTTTCCCATCTTATCCGGGACACTCTGTACCTATATATTTTATGCTCTGTGGTATAAGCTATGAAGCGTAGGGTTGCAAACTATGAGCTATTGGAATAAAGGACATCAACGATTCGAGAACCAGGGACGAGGAAAGAATTAGCAAAAAAAGAGAAACTTTTATGGGTAAGTAAAAAACGTTGAAATATGAGTTATCTTTAGGGTGGGCCAGGTTTTTGTGTAAAAAAATTGGTTTACTTAGTTTCTCCAAGATTTATTCCCTTATTAAAAAAATATAAAAAAACATAGAAATTGAAAACAAATATGAAATAGATTAATAATGTTAAACATTTCAACTCAAAAACAAACTAAACAATTTGCTTTTTAAATTTACTCTTTAAAGTTTTGGATTATCGTGGTGTATAGGAATTTCTGAAATTTGGTTTGAGTTATTGTGGTTACTTGAATGTTTTTATTCATATTTTCGGAATATAAAGGACATTTGCAGTCCTTTGACACCTTTCAAGAGGGCAAAGGACATACGTTCAGAATAAAGGACGGTTGGCAACCCTAATAAAGAGTGTGAGTTGAATAAGGATTATTATTGCAAAATGAACGAATAAAGATTTGGTGATATAAGTAGCTTGAATAATTATAGGATGAACAATTATTGAGTAAAATACATTAGGTATATTTGAACTCATAGTTAAACTTCATTTTGTATTATTGTCTTTCCATATATCTTCAGTTACTAAATTAATTTTGTCTGGAATATTCTTTTCCGCAAATTACGACGAAATTTCTACATTCCTGAGATAATTTCTTGAAAGAAAAAGTCGAGAGTCAGGACTGTAAGCAGATGACATTTCCTCACTGTAAGGAAATGATATTTTCAGTTTTCTTGGCGATAATTTTTTAGTGCAATCTATTCCTTAACTTTCAATGAGTTTCATTATTCTCACTTTGAATAGTTGTGACAAATTAACAAAAAGGTGAAGGGTAATAAATTGATCGATCGGTTACCTTGATGGGCGACAGTTCGATTTGCAAAAAATATACAGGGTGTCTGTAAACAAATGAGAGGGAGATGATTTCTCGATGAGAATGAGCAGGGGTAGTTCATATAAATTTTTTAGAAATCGACCCCCTCCGAATTACAGCCTTTGGAAGGCGATGACAAGTTTACAGTTTTCAATTTTTTTACGGTTACAAAACTATACATAATATGAAGCATTGCGTAGATATTACTCAACAATTTTTTAAGATCTCATAACTTTATTATTAGGGGTTGTAAATAACATTCCGCTATGATTTTCGTTCGAAATTTATTTTCGTGAGATAGATTTTCGAAAAATAAAATTCGCTTATGGTTTCCCATTCAATTCTAGAGAACAAAGTCTCTTGCAAAATTTCTATACAGTCGATACTTTTCTCGGAAAAAAAATTCAAGCAGTTATGATCACTGTTCATTCCATTTCATCGTATGTTTCATAAAATGAATATTCTAAGATATTGTTTATGCTCAAAATTGGTTTTGTCAATTATGCTTATTAATCGAAAGGAAGTTTTACTTGTGCAATTAAAATATTAAGGATATAACAAAAAATTCATCATTTTCACTCCCAATCGTTATGACAAAATAACAAATAGCTGAATAGTATAAAATTGATTGATCGATTATCTTGATAGGTAACAGTTCGATTTGCAAAAAATATACAGGGTGTTTCATCATAAACTGGACAAACATATATTTCGTGTAGAGGACACCAAGAGAATCATTTTTGCCTTATACAATATATCCCGTTTTCGAAGCATAAGCGAGATACAGGGTGTCAAACGTCATTTTTGGGCAAGATTCTTATGAGTGTGGTCAGTTATGTATAACATTTGGTGTAACGGTTTTTGGTAAATCTCAGTATTTTGGGGTCCTCTATTCAGAAAAGTTGACGAACTCCGAAAAAAAAATTACAAAATGGCGGAAGACCGGCAATGTTCAAATTTTTTTTTGCGGTGGTCAAATGGACTTTTGTTTCTGAATGAACATAATTTCTAAGAATTTCTGTGTGAAAATTTGCCATTTCCCTATTTAATACCTACGTCGGTTCGAGTCCCAACTAAGTTTCATGATTTTTTTTGTATACATTCGTCTAGAATGTTTGAACATGTCAATTGTTTGATTATTTCGACTCTAGAACTCAAAACAATTTTTTTTCATTATTTCAGAGGTCTGAACGAAACATTTGAATGATTGTAGTAACGAAACCGTTCGATATTTACAATTCTGTTTTCATATTCGTGATTCATAATTCAAGAAGTACAATTGTACAAAATTTCATCCATTTCGAGTGAAATTTTTTCATCGCTGTAGACATGTAAAAAAAAATTGTGTTCGATTTTTGAAAAAAATTTTTCACAGAAATTCTTAGAAAATTATGTTCATTCAGAAAACAAAAGTCAATTTGACCACCGCAAAAAAAAATTTTGAGCATTGCAGGTCTTCCGCCATTTTGTAAATTTTTTTCGGAGTTCGTCAACTTTTCTGGATAGAGGACCCAAAAATACTGAGATTTGACCAAAAACCGTTACACCAAGTGTTATACATAACTGACCACACTCATAAGAATTTTGCCCAAAAATGACGTTTGACACCCTGTATCTCGCTTATGCTTCGAAAACGGGATATATTGTATAGGGCAAAAATGATTCTCCCGATGTCCTCTACACGAAAATATATGTTTGTCCAGTTTATGATGAAGCACCCTGTATATTCAAGGAAATACTTGAGTTTAAGGAATAATCAGTATACAGGGTGATTTTTTTAAGTGTTTCATTAGACGTTTTCGAGAAGGAATTGTAATACAGATTCAAGATTTTGGATTTTCGTTTAAGAGTACATGAACTTTAATTGAAAATATTTTCAAGAAGAATCTACTTCCGGTTTCACCGGAAACGAATGTAACTTCGTTATTTCGAATGCAAGAGCCTGTATATTTATACATATTCGAATTCTTCGATTAATTCTACACTGATCTGTGTATGATATGTGCAACCACTCAAGCGGTTCTTGAATTATAGCCTGATTATAAAATTTTTTGAAAAAAGGTTGTCCCAAACTAGTGTCCATATCTTCAAAATCCCTCATTACAAGAATTTCTATTTGCGAAAGTGAACAAAAGAAAGTACGCTGATACTGTTTCTTGTATAATTTATGAGGAAATATTATACAGAATGTCTGAAAAAGGGCCCAAAGTGAGCCTCAATAAAACTATAAAATTTCACTTTTTTCAAATGGCAACCCTATAATTTTGTAATTCCAATCGATAGCTCTTCAAAAACCAGTTAGGGTGTCCCGAACATTTCATAGCTCTAAAATCAGTAGTTTTGCCGTGTTGAATAAAATTCGAATTTAAGGATTGAATCAAGGTTTCTTGGTCTAACCATAGATTTATTAGGATAGAAGTTTTCAAGAAGGCTATGTCTGTTGATTTATAATGCATTTTAGAGAACTGTCATTTATACTTTTTTGATTAATCGGGCACTATGCAAAATATGAATTACAGTAACGGTGATGTATTGAATATGTTCTTCATTTATGGTGAATGTAACAAAATATTAGAAAGGACAGTCAGAAATTTTAACGAAGGAAATCCACATTGTTATTGTACCTAGTATTAGTTTACTGTTGTGAATGAAATTTTTGTGATAGTTTTGAACTAAGAGATCATTTATTATCTATTACTGTATTCACTCGAGTCCATTTAGGGTTAAGGCTTCCAGTAGGGAGAAAATTGTTTTGATACCTCCTGAACTTTGATTTCATTAAAGTCAGTAAATGTGAATTTCGTTCGTTGAATTTCTAATTACCTTTTCTAGGAATTTGTTACATTTGCCGCAAATAAAGAACATACCTTGATGATATTTCATTCCCGTGAAATTATTATTGCATGTTTTGCTTAGTGCTTGATCTGTTATAAGAAAAGAAAGAATGACAGTTCCTAACATAGCCTACTTAAAAAATGCAAGCTTACAAACTGTGCGAAACCTGTCTTTAATCGTGAAATTTGAATTTTATTGAATAACGGCAAAATTACTGATTTAGAGGCATGAAATGTTCCGGACACCCAAACTGGTTTTTGACGAGCTATCGATTTTAATTACAAAATATAGGGTTGCCATTTGAAAAAAGTGAGATTTATAGTTTTATTGAGGCTCACTTTGGGACCCTTTTTCAGAATCCTGAACTGAATAATATTTCCTCAGAAGTTATACAAGAAACAGTATCAGCGTACTTTCTTTTGTTCGACTTTCGCAAAAGAAATTCTTGTAATGAGGGATTTTGAAGATATGGACGCTAGTTTGTGACAAACCTTTTTTTCAAAAAATTTGATGATCAGGCTATAATTCAAGAACCGCTTGAGTGGTTGTACATTTCATACATTAGATCAGTGTAGAATTGAACGAAGAATTCGAATATGTATAAATATACAGGGTGTTGCATTTGAAATAACGAAGTTACATTCGTTTCCGGTGAAACCGGAAGTAGATTCCTCTTGAAAATATTTTACGATTAAACGGAAATCCAAAATCTTGAATCTGTATTACAATTCCTTCCTCGAAAACGTCTAATGAAACACTTAAAAAATCACCCTGTATACGAATGACGCTTTTCCTGCCATTTTTTCGGATACTTATGTAGAGCATAATTATTGGAATTTTTAAAAGTGTATTCAGTTCAAAAAATGATCTGAAATGTATTTTCTTAAACTCCTATAAAATAAAGTTAAGTTAAAAATATTGATCATCAAAATTCACAGTCAATAACTCCCGGCTAATTTTAGAGAATTTGCATACATAAATGAAACAATGCCAATGAATTTTCAGTATAAACGAATGACGACCGCTTTTCCTGGCATTTTTATGATAGCTATGTAGGAGTATAAACAATGGAAAATTTTGAAACGTTTACTTAGTTTAAAAAATAATCTAAAATTAAATTTTTGAACTCCCCCAAAAAAGAAATAGTTAAAAGAAAAGATTAATCATCAAAATTCACCGTAAATAATTTTCAGCGCAAAATATAAGTCTTAGTCTAGGCTAATTTTCAAATACATACCTATTTGGATGCATAAATGAAAAATCCACAATAATGTTTCATGTACATAAAAAATTCAACGGAAAGGAAATCTACATTTTGAAACATTTCATAACAAATAACACCTACCTTAACAAAGCAACAGATTGTTCCTCTTCCTCTAACAAACTATCAGACTCTGAGCTCATGGGTGCAACAAGTTGTCGAAATAATCAATAGAAAGGCGAAATCCCACCCAAATTTTTTGCATGCAAGCCGGTATTGCGCGAGTGTTCTATATTTTATATTACTTATTACACTTTTATGCGCGGCGAACGGAAATAACTTAATTCGACCTTTTTTCGATAAGTGCGAAGTTTTCAAAATCATAACAGCTGTATTTGTTGTTGTTTCATGAACAATTGTCAAAAGACGCCGATTTCTGTCAAATGTTCCTATACGATTTTGTAAAGGTTTGTGTACACTCTCATACTTCACTTTCAGATATTAGCTTTCATTCGAAATGCGTGCTATCACTGCTATCGTTTTTGAGTAGTGTTATTTTAAAATTCTGAACCGAAAATGTTAACCAAGTTCAAAGCGGCCTACAGACGATCAACTTAGTTGAAGATTATGTTGTCAACTAGGTTGTAAACCAAATGAAAGTGAAAATAGCGGTTTGTCAACCAAGTTGAAAACATCATTTCAGCGGTGATGGTTTCCGTCGAGTGAACTAGTCGGCTGATTAGGAGAAATAATCGAAACATGGAGAGAGATCTTTCGTTATATGTTATTATAAACGATATACAGGTTGGGATAAAGTTTGGCACCAAATTAATATCTTCAAAACGAAACGAGCGATATTTTTTAAATTTGGCAGCTGAGTGTAATGGACCACAATGCATCTGATGAGCGTATTTTCATTAATGAGATACTTCCGGTTTAACCGGAAATGCCATCATCAACTGGGTTTGGTGTGAAAATCTAAAAAAATATTTTCCTTTTACGATCAAAAACTTTTTAATTTATATGGGACCTCCTGTATATCTTTGCAGATGTTGATAGATCTTGGGATTGCGAATGCTCACATACTGGGTTTAGGGTAAAAATCTCATTAATATTGTCCTTTTCGTTCAATAGATATGTGTTTGGTGCCATACTTTATCCCAACCCTGTATGCGACAATGTGGTGCAGCACAGTTCTTGAATGAAATAATTTGGACGAAGGATTGGTACCACAATCGGTCTCATTTTTCCCATTCCGATTTAATGAAAGAACTTTTCGAATTTTGAGCCGAAATTGGTTTCCAACGATAGGGTTCTGCTCCTGATGACGAATCCGTGGTCAAATTCAATCCGGTCCGTGGGACCGTCAGGCCATAAACACGATAACTTTCTAAGGAATTGTCCATGAGACTTGAGATTTTCAGGGTGAGTTTGGTTTCCAAATGCCACAATTAAGTTCGTTAATCAGCCAAATCATACAAGGTGTCCCATAAAATATGACCATTCCGAATTTTGTTCCTTAATGTCTCAGACGAAACGAAACCAATTGGAATAGAATTTCTCGACCACATGCAAAATGCTCACAGTTAGCCTCATGCGAAATATTGAAAGAAAGAATTATTATATGTCATAACAAAATATCCAAGAATCGCATCATCTGAAGCATATAATTCAATTTTCTTTTAATTATTGATTTTTACATATTTCATTTTTTACTAATTCCATAATAGGTATAAGTCTGATCATCCTGAGATTTTGCATTCATTTACTAAGCATGAACCTCAAGTACTATACAAAATTTTGAGGCATCTGCTCAAGGTTTTTTATATATCTCGGATTTTACTCTCCATAATTCAGGAAGATCTTTCACCCAATCAAAGAAATCTACCCAACTTGAATGTTTGGAATTTTGCTCAATTTTCTAGTTAAAATTACTACCTTTCCTCGAATATTTACGACGAATTTTGAATACGCTATGAGATGTCACTCTACAAGGTAGAATTTCAACTGGTGTTGTCAACCTAGTTGATGACTACCATACAGACGCTCCAACTAAGCCCCATTTCGCACCAAGCCAGTCCAGTCCAGTCGAGTCAAGTCACTTCAGGATTGGAACTATTAACTTCGTTTAAAATCGTTTAAAACAAATGGAATGTGAAATCTAGTTTCACACTAGGGTCTAGTATGAAACTAGACACACATTCCATTTGTTTTAAACGATTTTAAACGAAGTTAATAGTTTCAATCCTGAAGTGACTTGACTCGACTGGACTGGACTGGCTTGGTGCGAAATGGGGCTTAGTCTTCAACCTGGAATATCAACCACCAACCAGCCTACAGACGTTCAACTTGGTCGTCAACATGCCGTGTTTACAACTTAGTCTTCAACTAGGTTGATCGTCTGTAGGCCCTTAATACATACTAGTAACTCCGCCTTGTTCTCAGTAAACTTATACCATACGCTTCCCCCGAAGTCCGCAACAATGGGAACTTTTCTTTAACATCGATATTTTCGGAATATTTTGTGCAGAAAAGAGCTGCCAAATTCAGCAGGTTTCAGAAAAATAGTTCAAAACATGGTGAAAATGCTAAGGGAAATTAACAGTATAACATTTTTAGTCGATATGTGAAATTTCAGATAAAAATTAGTTTTTTCCAATTAATAATTAATTAATGCTACCCTTCAAGAAGACTTGAATAATTTGATGAAGTGGTGCGATGAATGGTTACTTCCCCCCAACACGAGCAAAGTGCTTCTTCTCCATATGGGTAAAAAAACAACCACGGCTCCACTACAATATTGGTGGTCACTATTTGGCTCCCGTTTCTCAGTTTGACGACTTGGTGTAACGGTTTTGATGACCTCAGATGGTTGGTCCATATTGAACGTGCGTCATCGAAAGCCAAACAACTCACCTATATGTTCCACAAGTCATTCAGAGGCTGTGACCACCGCACACTTGGGACAATTTTTAAGACCTATGTCAGGCCGATCTTGGAGTACGCTGCATAGTAGTACCTATATCTTATCTATGGTACGCTGGTCAAGTCTGGTGGTGTTCTACAAGTAGAGTAGTGTGTCTGAGAGTGCAGCAAACGTGCTGGAGAACACACATAGATGGGCCACTCGCTTACATTATGGCTTCACTCGACCGTCGTACGAGCTTCGACTGTCTGCCAAGGATTGACATTTTTTGAGGTGAGACAACACGTATGGTGACCTCATCTTTTCCTTTCGATCAATGTTGGGCGACTTCGGAGATGGGATTCGTAGCTTATTCACTCTGAACACGAACAACTTACGAGGTCACACTTTGAAGCTTAATCGTGAGAACTTCAAGTGCATCCAGCCGCCAGCGTCAACACTTTCTTCTTAACCGGTACTTCATAACTGGAACTATAGAAAAACCAACGACTGGAACCGACTACCAGAGTGCCAGACAACATCGTTCGATAGTCCACAGTCAATGCATTCAAGAATAGTATGATAGGTGGCGGTCCACGGTGTAAAGAAAACTAGGGGAGCTGTGTGTATTATAAATTATAACATATCTTTCAGATACCGTAGCATTCAACAAATTTTTTTCTTGAACCTTTCAATTTTGTATCACCCAAATCTATTTTTTCTTTCACGTAGCCTATTGTATGCTTTTATAGATGTTGTACATTTGAGTTTATAGATATATCCTCAATTCGATTCACTTATATAATAAAAAAATAAATACATAAATTGCAATAAGAATATAGCTATACAGGGGTTTTCAGAATAATGTGCCCCAAATTCTTCATCCTCAGATGATTTTATGACAAAAATGTCTCTGACGCATTGTTTTTGAAATGTTGAATGAATGTGTTGAAATTAAAAGAAAATTGAGAAATGCTTGTTTAAGAATTGAGATTCGTAATTATATTGTGGAAATTATTCAAAAATGAAATATGTAACAAATCAATAATTAAAAAATTAAATTCTATAGTTCTGATGATGCGATCTTCTTGAAATTTTTCATGAACATTCAGTATATTAAGCTTAATTCACAAATGAATTTCACTCTAATCAGATGACTTGTCATGGGAATATAAAGATTCTTCTTTTCAATATTCCAATTGAATTTTTTATGGTTCTGTTAATAATATGGCCATAAAATTTGCATGGGGTTTACTATGAGCATCTCGCATGTGACCGCAGAATTTCATTTTCATTGATTCTGTTTTGTTTGAGATATTGAGGTAAAAAATTTGAATGGCCGTATTTTATGGAACACCTGTACGATTTGGCTGGTTTATAAATTATCTGGGGCATTTGGGAAGCAAACCTAACCTGAAAATGCAAGTCATCCCTTCGAAAGTAATCGTGCTAACGGACGGCCGGATGAACGGCCCCACGGACCACGATTCGTCATCAGGGAGTCGACCCTATCGTTTATTAAGACCATTTTCGGCTCAAAATTCGAAAATTAAAGACATTGGGCAAAATGATAAGCTACTCGGTTAAGTAGAACGACCGCTGAAAAATGGTTTTTCGAAAATATTTTAGACACCCCACAAGATTTCTTATTTGCTTCTTGGTAGGTTATGTGTACCGGGTGTCCTAAATTCGTTGTCTATTGAGGGGATCTCAGAAACCCGATGAGCTGGAACCAAATCAGTAGCACATTTTCGGGATCGATTTTTGAGAGAAATGATTTGGTGAAAACCGCAACATTTTAAGTCAAACCGTTCTGAGCTATTAAAGAAAAGTATAAAATGGCGTCAAATGTAAAGTTCTCATTACTTTCTTATTAAGTTATAAACATGAAACTAAAACATTATAGAGGCCATTTTTCAGTAGAATCCATTGAAGTAAAAAAAACCTAAAAAGTTTTTTAAAGATGATTTTTTCTATTAGGTACTTCCATCCGAAAAGCGGCGATATGACTCTTCATTCAATCTACTGGGTGGGAAGAAAGGTCCAGCCAAATCACCAATTATTGCAATTCATACATTTACAGAAAATTGGTCCTCGTAATTAGTTTCTTTTATCTTGTGTGGACTATATCCTCTGCCCAAAAAATGAAAATGAAGCGACTGAGCTGCCTATATCTGTGTCTAGATGATTTTGGGAGTAATCGAAGAATTTTGTGATCCTCTCAGATGAAATAGCATTCAATTTTATATACCAGAAAATATTCGTCGCAGCTAAAAAAATTTCCAATTTTTTTTATCATAATTAAACTTTCATATAATTAAAGATCTATCAAAATTTTCTGGGAATTATCAATTTTTTTTGTCTAAAAACATCACAATAGTGATTCAAGTTTTCTTCTTGAAACGTATACTGTTATGCAAACGAATTGTAGTTTTTTATAGCGTCAAAAAATTCTCGTGTACTGTATTCACGGAATATTGATTTGTCATGGGCAGCCTGTAGAGATTTTATTTTAATCAAGCATTATCATAAAGGTGTGTTTCTTTAATGATTTTTGAATAGAAGGGAAATTTCATACAGTTGATTTCTATGTATATTTATATGGAAATGTATGGCATTCCTTAGTAGCATACTAGAGCCATCTGTTGTTAAAGGTGTGAAGGTGAATTTCGGTCAATCCTACAGGTAGAGTAGAAAACATACGGGCTAGCTTAGCTGTCGCCTGTCAGTCAGTGTCAGTGATCTCAAGAGAGTGGATAGGTTATGTTGATTGTTGAAGTTGGGTGAATTATTGTGGAAATATGTTTTTATGATCACAGTTTAAATTTTAAGATGAACACGTTAGGTTTATTATTATGAAAATGGGATGTATATGTTCCAAAGAAGTTATAAATATAAACGGAGTTAGATACGTAGTGAAGGAACATCTTGGAGATGGGTAAGTTCCTGTATTAAACGTATAATATTATCTTGCTTTCTTATCTTTTAATGCTTTCACGGTGTTTATGATTGGAATGATGTAATAGAGTTTGTATCTGTGTAACTTCTGCAATATTTCATTCACTAATTTTGTTAAAAGATTGATTCATGGTGGAACAGCTGTTGTGTTGACCGATGTGTTTCATTTCGAGATACCTACAAGATTAATTTTTCAGTGAATAATCCTATCAAGTTCAATTTAAAACAATCAAATATTTACCCAATTATTCATGTTCATGTATTCGTCACTCCAAATGAAGTTGAGATTGCCATGGAATGTTGATCAATTTCTGGAAGAATATTGAATTGAAATTTGAATCGGTGTATCTGTCTATCGATAATGTGTTTTTATTTCCTTGTCAGTGTGTAAACATTGAATCATTTTTGAATATCAATTGAAAATGAACTTTAAATTTTCACTTTTGAGGAAAATACTTACTTAAATCAATTGGAATACAATTTTTGTGCTCAATATTTCCAAAGTAAATCGTAAATCAGAATGAAAAACTCAGAAAATCGATGATCTGAAGTGTTTTCAATAAGAGGTGTTATTCAAAGAGAAATACCATTTTTCAATATAAATGATCGTATGTTCATTTCATTATTAAGAAGAAGCTATGCTTTTTCCCGCAAAAGATCAAAGGATTCGTTGCTTGTGTGGCACGTATCACCGTCTTGTTGAAAGTAACGTTGTCCAGATTAATACTATCCAATTTAGGCCATAAAAATCATTAATCATTTCTTGGTTTTCTTCAACACTTTCGGCTACAACAGCAATATTCTTGCCTGTTCTTGAGCGACGTGCACGGCTTTTATTCTCACATCACTAACTTGTCCCAACAGCTCGAATTTTTCCAACAATTTCTTTATTGTGGTCCGACAAGGTGCTTCACGACGACCCAAAAATGTTGAGTTTTACGAACCGTCTCCGCCAAATTTTCACAATTTTTATAGTGAATTAGAATAATTTCAATGCGTTCTCGAAGCGTGTATCGTTCCATTTTTATAAATGGCGAATGCCGTTTTCGGAAACCTACTCGATCACCAACTCGGGTTACAAATTGACGGATAAACAGTTCAATTGCTGTCAATTGTAACCCGGGTTAGTGATCGAGTAAGTTTCCGAAAACGCCAGTAGTCTCTACTTGTCAAATGTCAAAAATGACAGCTTCAAACGTGACATCTACCCAAGGCGCACCCAGGATTGAATTTCGAGGGGGGGCTGAATCCACATGCAACATAAAATATTTTATTCTTTTATTATACATATAAATTATACATATCACATTAAACATAAATGTATTTCTAACTATTCTAAATATAAACATACTATAAAACTAAAATAAATCAAATCACAAAATCCAGACGACGTTTTTCCTGTGCAAGTTTTTCAATTATTTTTTCTGAATCTATATCAGTCTCATAAAAAGGTTCAACAAAGCTAAACCTGTTAATCTACAGGGTCTCTATAAATGATTGTAACAGCGCAGTTGGCTTTGGATTACCCAAACCACAGAATTATGTGATCATGCTATACTCTGATTGGTTAGAGATTGGTATTCTGCAATCCAAAGCCAACTGCGCTGTTACAATCATTTATAAAGACCCCGTATTTTCTGACATAGAATCTCTCAGATAAGTTTTTAAACGTCTCTGTGTCGAGAAACTCCGCTCCGTCGTTGATGTTGTAACAGGTATCGTACAAAAAATGTTCACTAACAAATAAATACTGGGATACAAATCTTTATTTATGTATGCTAAAGTTTCTATCGGGCATTGATATTTCTTACTCTCTGACTTTTTAATTATCATTTTATATTCATCTCTCCATAGCCATACTCAGATTTCAATAAAGTTTCGTTTATAAAACCCCCATTTTCCGTGAGGTCACTTTCATAAAACTAACAAAGTTTCTTGAAATATTCTAAATTCTCAATTTCATTATCCTCTGCTTTCGGAAATAAACATGTAAAAGAACATATGATATCTTTATGTTTTAAACATCTAGATTCTAATTGTGATAATAAATGGTCAGCAAAAGTGTATTAAAAAAGGTTTGTTCCAACTCAAGAATTGACCGTACAATGATCGTCAGGATTCTGCGCAATAGATAAAATGTGTTCCAACTGAAAATGTATCGTTTGAGGACGGTTTCGTTTTTGTTCCATCCTGCTTCGTGACGTGAGTGGAACGGTTTTGTTATCGTCATTTCGATCCCTGGTCTGGAGCAAGTACTGTTTGGACGGTTCTTGTACGGTCGAAGTTTAGACATGCGCATAAGATCGATTACTAACAGTTTCGTGACCGTCAAATTACCGTACAAAAGTCAGTAGTTGTTGGAACAAACCTAAAATGGTTTCAAACAACTGCTAGGACTGTGATTGACAATACACCGGGGTCAGAAAATTGTTACCCGAATGAAACTGAATTGTGTATTTACTAGTTGGTGTTCGTTGCCTTGCACTAATTCGTTATAAGTATTTCCAAATATAATTATTATTATTAGATCTTCTGGCTGATAGGCCATGGATGATCGATATCAATGGTGTGACTGACTGATTCTCTAATCAGAATTCTTCAGAAACCATGTGATGTATAGATTAATTATCTATGGGAGGAGCGTGTTCCATTGTAATCGTGGCCAATTTTTTAACGATAATAAATTTCGGGGGGGCTGCAGCCCCATAGCCCCCCCCTGGGTGCGCCCTTGAATCTACCGATTAGCAGGATATTCAAAATAACACCTCTTATCGGAAAACACTTTAAATCTCGTTGGAAATTATTTAAAACACAGGAAATTGATGCAAAGTATTCAGAATGTAATCAGCCCAACAAATTCGAACTGAATATTCAGTCCTTTTTCATCGGTCGATTATAGTACCATACTGTTTTTAGGGGATTCTCTACAGTTCATTTAGTTGAGAATGCCATCAACGAAAAAAAATTATGCTCTGAAAAGGATAAAATGCCACAGTGTAGATGATCAAAAAGTTGCAATGCAAGAAATAAACTACTACAAAAAAATTAAACATCCTAATATCATTGCTCTTATCGACTCATCTTTCAAGGGTAAGTAAAAGTTTATTCTGAAATTTTATTGGACGATCAGATTTTTGTACGTATCTATGATTCCAGAGTGATCGTAGCGTCACTTCTGTTCTGAATATAAAATTTCAATTCAGACGTTTTTTCATTTCTCTAAAATATTTCGGAATGGATGTAACCCCAAAACCATTTAACTGTTTTAGACTATAAACTTGTAACGAAATATTCAGGTCCTAAAGTATCTCCTAGCAAAAGTTATCTTCTTTACGATTAAAAAGTAGTGAGCTGAGTTTCACAAAACTCCGATCATGTTGTTTGAAAACATGTCATTATTTCTGTGTCCAATTTGATTCAATTTTTGACATAAATAATCGAACTCAGCTATATGATCGAGTTATATGAAGCGTATTAGTCCATAAGATTATTCTCCAGAATCATACCTTTTTATTGTGTCATTCGAAATATAACTAAATTCTTAATTTTTTCTCTATTCCTTACCGTTAGCGATCTGCAGCGTATTTTATGTTAACTCTAAGTATTCCATTTATTTTTGCTGTATTGTGACCGTATACCGTAATTTAGAGATATACAGTATGGGATAAAGTTCGGCACCAATCTTTGAAACGAAACGGGCGATATTTTTGAAATTTGGTAGCTGAGTGTAATGGGCCACAATGCATTTGATGAGCATATTTTCATTAATGAGATACTTCCGGTTTAACCGGAAATGACCTAAATTTCTTTTATTTAAATGGGACACCCTGTATATTTCTGCAGATTTGGCACCAAATTAATATCTTTGAAACGAAACGGGCGATATTTTTGAAATTTGGCAGCTGAGTGTAATGGACCACAATGCATTTGATGAGCATATTTTCATTAATGAGATACTTCCGGTTTAACCGGAAATGACCTAAAATTTTTTTATTTAAATGGGGCACCCTATATATTTCTGCAGATTCTGAAAGAGCACTTGGTTTCGGATCTGTCCATACGAGGTTCCATGTAAAAATTATCGTGTTTATGTTAATCGACCAGCATGTTTGCAGGAATTGAGACAACGGATTCTTGATGAATGTGCATTAATACATGGAGAAGTCTTGAGAAAAGTTACTCAAAAATTTCTTTATGGACTGGCATATTGTCAGGAGGTGAAAGGCAAGCACTTCAAACATTTAAAATTATTTTTAATAAATTTTTTCCACTAGTAAAAGCCCTGTATTTCTTCTTTTTATAGATTTTCATAAAAAATACGTCATGAAAAGCAGAAAGAGTATTCTACTACAAAGTATTTCGGTTTATTTCTCACTATTGATACAAATAACAATGATTTATTTATTTGAATGGATTTTTTCTCAAATGTACAAAAAAACTGAATTTCTTCTTTTTACAAAGAATTTTTGCATGGAACCAGATATGGACAGATCCGAAACAAGGTACACTTTCAGAATCCGCAGAAATATACAGGGTGTTCCATTTAAATAAAAAAAAATTTGGTCATTTCCGGTTAAACCGGAAGTATCTCATTAATGAAAACATGCTCATCAGATGCATTGTGTCCATTACACTCAGCTGCCAAATTTTCAAAAATATCGCCCGTTTCGTTTTAAAGATATTAATTGGTGCCGAACTTTATCCCAACCCTGTAGATATGATTATGTTTCTTAAAATCAAGGGGGATTTGTAACGATCTATTTCTCAATTTTTATAATCATCAAATATGATATTTTAATACAATAAACTTTTTTTAAAAAACAACCGCAATATTTAAAATTATATGTTCGTTATGTTTGTTATCGAAAAAAATTATTGTTATGAAATATGATATTGATGATAATAATTGAGAAATAGTTTGTTAAAAATCCTCCTTTATTTAAAGAAACACAATCACATCTAGGTATGTCTTTAAATTGAGGCATACGGTCACAATAAAGGAAAAGTAAATGGAATAGAATTAACATAAAACACGCTGTAGGTTCCTGACGGTAAGAAATAGAAAAAAAATTGAGAAAAGCCCTGAGCAGGAGCTTTTGAGCGCTTGTTCATTGGTGGCGCAATAAGACTATTACCTCAAAATTTTAAATGGGACTTAAGATCAATAATAAATATATAAATGCAGAATCTCGGCACAATCGGAATTATATGGAAAATTGAATATGTAAAAAAATAAATCAAAAAAATTAAATTCTATGGGTCTGATGATACGATCCTCTTGAAAATTTGTATAAACATTCACTAGATTAGTTCTTATGAGCATCTTGCATTTGGCCGTAACATTTAATTTCGTTTTACCCGAGATATTGAGGAACAAAAATTTCGAATGGCCATATTTTATGAAACACCCTGTACGATTTTGCTGGGTAACGAACTTAGATGAGGTATTTGGAATCCGAACTCATCCTTCGCTCAAATCACGCGTTTAAATATCTTGACCATCAGTCGCTGTCTTCAATAACCTAGTTGATTGAATAACAATTATGATTAGAAGACCCAAAGATATTTTACAATAATAATATGTAAAATATCTTTGAGAAGACCCGAGGAAGCTTCTAATATTTGCTCTATCGTTGACGTAGTCATAGAATTTGTTATTAAACAAGTACAAGCGGTCACAATGAGTTGTTCATTATCGTAAGAAGTTTTGTGTTAAGCATAATTCAATACGTTTCTACGTGGGTAACATTAAAAAGCTCACAATAATCAACAATGAACTAATTGTTACAGATATGTACTTGTTGTACCTATCTACATATCAAATTTTGCATGATTGGGTAGGCGATTAAAAAATAATTCTATTTTACTTAGGTTGATAGTTGATAGTTTACAGAGGGGTTACAGTCCACTGCGACCTTAAGGTCTATTGTGCCCCCTTACAGAGCTGTTCTGGCCAAAAACCTTCACAGCTCGCCTTCCAGTTCCAGAGATCTAATGAAATCTAGTAACTGTGAAGGCTTCAACGAGGTAGTTCCTCACTCTTACAAGTTTCTTGTCCAAGGCATTTCCTCCTCAGGCTCGTAATGCCAAGGCATTCCGTGACTAGGTGAATGGGGGTTTCATCCTCCTCCCCACAGAACCTACACTCGTCAGTGTCCGACAATCCCATCCTCAACAGGTGCTTCCTGAGGCGACAATGTCCTGTAAGAAAGCCAGTGAGGAGGTGCAATTGCTTCTTACCAAGATCCAGATATCTTTTGGATCCCGCTGTCTCGAAGTTCCGAAGGAACTCAGTGGAATGATCCATCCCTGGAAGATTCCGCCAGAGCTTTTCCCTCTCGGCTTTCTCCTTCTCCAGAAACTCCTTCTTATAGGTACATTTAGATATACCACAGAAGGGTTCTGGGCCAAAGAGTGACATTTGTGCGCCCTCTTTGGCGAGTGTATTGGCCTCTTCGTTCCTTCGATTCCCGAGTGGCCGGGAACCCAGATTAAAAAGACCTTATTTTCTTGCCTACCTCGTTGAGTTTGTTCCGGCACTCCCAGATCATCTTAGAATCGATGACGTAGGAGCTCAGTGCTTTAATAGCAGCTTGACTATCTGAGTGTATGGCTATATCACACTTCTGATAGTTTCTTTCTAGATTTATATCTAGACATCTTTCAATAGCTAAGATTTCCGCTTGAAAGACGCTCATATAGGAGCCCAGCGACAGTGCACATTTGGTGCTTGGCCCGTATATCCCGACGCCTGCTCCTGTAGAGGTTTTGGAACCATCTGTATACCATTTTACGGTATTTTCTTTGAGATTATAGTCGGTGTATTCCCGTTTCCAATCATCTCTTTTACTTAGCAATGTCATGAAGTTTTTCTCAGTGATTACTTTCTTGATCATTGCATCACTAGGGAGATTCGCAGATGAGATGTAGTTATTCAGGTTTTGTGAATACAATTTTTTCTTCGAAATTTTCGATCCACAGGGTTATACAGGGCTATTCGGAGAGGGAATACAGGAATATCGAAAACCATTTGAAATGAAGGGTGGCACAAATTATAAAAAAGTTGATTTATTTAGGAATGAATGTAATGGTGTGAATAAATCCAAAATATCCCCAATGGTTCCGAGATATCTGGAAGAAACTGAAAACGAGTTTTTCATTTTTCTTTATAACTCATTCGTTTCTGAGGATAACATCACGAAATTCGGTTTGTAGCCATTATCGATGTAGAGATTCTACTGGTGTTTCCAGAATTTTTTCTACCGTTCATGTTTCAGAGACGCGATGGTCACTTTGTTTTTTCTTTTAGACGACATATTGGTTTTCCGGGTATTCCAGTAAGTCTGTTCCAATGGAATATCCCAGCCATTTTGAAAGATACAAATTTGAAAATTTCATGTTTTCCAATTCGTTGAAGGAACGTTCATCTAAGAAAAACGAAAAATGAAAATTACTTCCGGTTTGACCGGAAGCAACTCTAATTTTTTCATTCGATGAAACACCTTGTAATTTTATAATTTTTCATTTCTTCCCAAAATACCTTTTCACTGATCTATCACAATTTGTATTTTACTTTTGATTCGGCGAAGAAAACAACAATCGAAATTTCAAATTGGAAGCATTGCAGTAGGCTACGCTATTTTGCGTCATCTTGATTTTGACAGTTCTCATTAGTTGTGTGCGTGTCAGAGTAACAAATATAGTATTCGTTTTGTGGAGTTTCGTGCTCCTGAGCTGTTCCAGTACTTGTGCGCAGCCAATGGCAAGCCGTATTTCGAGCTTTTGAGTTACTCAGGAGCACGAAATATCTCAAAACGAATAGGTAGGCTAAAAACATGCAATAATGAAGAAACGGAAAATGAAATTTCAATTGATTTCTTCATCGAATCAAAAGTAAAATACAAAATAAAATAAAATTGTAAACTATTTACAATGTGTTATATGAAATGAAAAAATCATGTCACTTCCGGTCAAACCCAAAGTGACTTTCAATTCTCGTTTTTCTCAGATGAAGCTTCCTTGAACGAATTGAAAAACATGAAATTCTTAAATTTGTATTTTTCGAAATGGCTGAGATAATCTATAGAATATTGTTACAAAGAATTTAAACTGATCGGACTGTCACGTTAATCTCGAAATTTGGCTGATTTGTGTTCATACTCCTAGTTCCTATAACTCTGCAAAAATTATGAACATTTTTTCTGGTTTATTCATGCTTTTTATTTCGATATATACTATCACAGCAGTAAATGCGAGTTTTTTTCGGTTGTCAAATTGAATTCTATTTTCTGAATGAAAACAATTTTTCAAGAATTTCTGTGAAAAAATTCTTCCAAAAATCGAACACAATTTTTTTTCACATGTCTACAGCGATAAAAAAAAATCACCCGAAATGGATGACATTTTGTACTCCTTTAATTATCAGTCACGAATATGAAAACAGAATTGTAAAATATCAAATGGTTTTGTTACTACAGTCAATCAAATGTTTTCTTCAGGCCTCTGAAATAATAAAAAAAACCGACGTATATAGGTATTAAATAGGGAAACGAGACGTTTCTAAGGACATTAATATTCGTTGTCAGGCAACGGTAGTTCGTAGTTCATAGAGTTTGACTGGGGTTTGAATTTCACTGAATATAATTTCGCCAGTAGTTAAACTCTATGAACTACGAACTACCGTTGCCTGACAACGAATATTAATGTCCTTAGAAACTTCTCGTTCCCCATTTAATACCTACGTCGGTTCGAATCCCAAATCAGTGATTTTTTTTATAAATTGATCTAGAATGTTTGGAAATACCAATAGTTTATTATTTTGACTCTAGAGCTAAAAACAATTTTTCTTTATTTGTTCATTGGCTTGAACGAAACATTTGAATGACTATAGTAACGAAACCGTTCGATATTTTACAATTCTGTTTTCATATTCTTGATTGATAATTCAAGAAGTACAATTGTACAAAATTCTATTCATGTCGGGGGAACTTTTTCATCGCTGTAGACATGTAAAAAAAATTTGTGTTCGATTTTTGAAAACATTTTTTCACAGAATTCTTAAAAATTGTGTTCATTCGGAAAATAGAACTCAATTTGACAACCGAAAAAAATTATGATTAATGCAGGTTTTCCGCCATTTTGTATTTTTTTTTTCATAGTTCGTCAACTTTTCTAAATAGAGGACCCAAAAATACTGAGATTTGACAAAAAACCGTTACTTTAAGAGTTATACACACTTATAAATGATCAAAAATGACGTTTAACACCCTGTATCTCGCTTATGCTTCGAAAACGGTATATATTGTATAAGCCAAAAATGATTCTCCGATGTCCTCTACACGAATATATATGTTTGTCCAGTTAATGATGAAAAGAGAAAATTGGGGTTACCAAGTTGATAGAATCACCCTGTACTCACTCGAAGTGAGGATCAATTAGTCATACATTTTCATTTTCAATCACTTTCATTTACAGGATCTGCAGATATCGTGATAAATGCCACATCAGAAGCTTTTTTGGTTCTTCCCTACTTTTCTTTGGGAACTCTATTCGACTACCTTAACCTCAGATCTTTTTCTAAGAATTATTTAGACATAAAAGAGATATTCAGACTTTTCAGTGAAATATGCCAGGGAGTGAAATATCTGCATAATTTCAGTCCAGAACCTTTGGCCCACAGGGACTTGAAAACAGCCAATGTCTGTCTATCTGAAGGAATGGTACCGGTGATCATGGATTTAGGTAGGTTAAATTGAATTGGTCAGGGTTCGTAAACTTATCAAACCAAGGAATAATTGAAATTCGTTTTGTTGCAAATATAGTACAAAAGGCCCCTTTGCTCAGGCCTGACACTCAGGTTTGAAAATTCACATAGGAAAGATACGATATAAAGGGTTTTCCAATAAGAGGTGTTACTTCGATATTCAAAGAAAAATGCCATTTTTCAATGTAAATGATTGGATGTTTATTTCATCATAAAGAAGAAGCTATGCCGTTAATAGTGGGAAATAACATGAGACAAATGACGACCACGACTACAGGACCATATCCTTCTAATAAAATTTTCCATAACCAAACCGCAAAGTGGATGCCCTATGTCCTCGATAGCCTCCATCTTTATCTCTGCGGTCTTGAATCGACGCTGGGCTATTGGCGTAGACCTTCTATTTCACGTGGCCCCAAAAAAAGAAGTCGCAAGGTGTTAAATCACAAGATCTCGATGAGCAATTGTGATCACCTCTTCGAGAGATAACACGGGTTGGAAACTTTTCCCCAAAAGATCAATGGTTTCGTTGCTTGTGTGGCAATTAGCGCCGTTGACTCCGTAACTGTTGCTCCAGCCTCATTTTCGAAAAGGTAAGGTCCAGTGACTCCGCCGGACCATAAACCGCACCAAACAGTCTCACGTTGAGGATAGAGAGGCTTTTCAACAAAACTGTTGGGTTTTCCGAGCCCCAGATGCGACAATTTGCTTGTTGACGAAGCCACAGAGGTGGAAATGGGCCTCATCACTCAAGATGATTTTTCGATGGAATTCCGGATCATTTTCATGCATTTCATCGACCCAATCAGCAAAGACACGACGTTTTTGATGATCGGCCGACTTGAGTTCTTGTGTTAACTGAACTTTATAAGCCTTAGGACCCAAATCCTTTTGCAAAATACGGTGGTGTGTAATGACGTTTGTCGAATTCTAATTCCAAAGAACGACGAGAAATGGACAAACCTGGATTTTCTTCAACACTTTCGGCTACAGCAGCAATATTCTCGGCTGTTCTGGAGCGACGTGCACGGGCTTTATTCTTCACATCACTAAATTGTCCCAACAGCTCGAATTTTTTCACCATTTTCTTTATAGCGGTCCGACAAGGTGCTTCACGACGACTCAAAAATGTTCGACTTTTACGAACCGTCTCTGCCAAATTTTCATCATTTTTATTGTGGATTTTTTTTATTAAAGGTGTATGTTCTACTTGTCAAATGTCAAAAATGACAGCTTCGAATCTGACATCTTCCGAAATAGCGGGCTATTCAAAATAACACCTCTCATTGGAAAACCCTTTACAATGCATCAGGCAGAGAACTTTTCCGTGCAGTTGTACAGATGTATAGTCGAGAGATTCTCGTGCTTGTAATTGACTGAACCCGTTGTCTTTATTGCAATAAAGTAGTCATGTCTCCCTCTTATCATTGGAAGGGGCTTAATTAATTAAGGGAGCCGCAAGTACCTGAATCGAGTATTACAGACAGCCTGACACATTTATGGTGGTATTATGCTTTCATGTGTGAGCCAATCTGTAACTTTTCATAAGCTTACAGGACAATTGCAATTCTGAACCTCTTTAAGGGATCTGTAGCTTACAGAAACCATTAAATATTTACGAGTACTCGCTGGTGATCGGAAGCATTATCGAATGACATATTGTGAGGTAACATTGAATGGCTTTTAGCACGAAACCTACGTTTTAATTCAAAAAATTATAATGAATAATAATAATATGGCTTTGTTTATTGAATTGTCATCGGAAGAAAATCATAACAGGTAAAACATTGTTCAATAATATACATGACCTGAAAATTATTCTTTTTCAAAGTAGAAACTTTATGAAGTTTGCGTGATCAAATGAATCCATTTGAAATGCCGGATGCCCAGAAAATGTTCAGATTGAACAAATGCTGAATGCTCAGTTTCTGAACATGTTGGATTTTTTTTTATTATGGTGTATGTTCTACTTTTCAAATGTCAAAAATGACAGCTTCGAATCTGACATCTACCGAAATAGCGGGCTATTCAAAATAACACCTCTCATTGGAAAACCCTATACAATGCATCAGGCAGAGAACTTTTCCGTGCAGTTGTACAGATGTATAGTCGAGAGATTCTCGTGCTTGTAATTGACCGAACCCCGTTGTCTTTATTGCAATAAAGTAGTCATGTCTCCCTCTTATCATTGGAAGGGGCTTAATTAATTAAGGGAGCCGCAAGTACCTGAATCGAGTATTACAGACAGCCTGACA
The DNA here is from genome assembly GCA_013421045.1 of Propylea japonica. Classification (NCBI taxonomy): domain Eukaryota; kingdom Metazoa; phylum Arthropoda; class Insecta; order Coleoptera; family Coccinellidae; genus Propylea; species Propylea japonica. Next base: position 79,583,992 of record CM024243.1, read on the forward strand.
CATTTATGGGGTGTTCTGCTTTCATGTGTGAGCCAATCTGTAACTTTTCATAAGCTTACAGGACAATTGCAATTCTGAACCTCTTTAAGGGATCTGTAGCTTACAGAAACCATTAAATATTTACGAGTATCGAATGACATATTGTGAGGTAACATTGAATGGCTTTTAGCACGAAACCTACGTTTTAATTCAAAAAAATTATAATGAATAAAAATAATATGGCTTTGTTTATTGAATTGTCATCGGAAGAAAATCATAACAGGTAAAACTTTGTTCAATAATATACATGACCTGAAAATTATTCTTTTTCAAAGTAGAAACTTTATGAAATTTGCGTGATCAAATGAATCCATTTGAAATGCCGGATGCCCAGAAAATGTTCAGATTGAACAAATGCTGAATGCCCAGTTTAAATTGTTCAGCTTAAAGAACCATCAGTGTACTATAAACTTAATAAACGCTCTACAGCAAGAAGAATTGTTTTTTTTTACTGTTTTCAATTTATCAGATGAAAGATACAAACGCAAACTACATCAGATAAATGTATTTTCAAATTCAAATCAAAACCATTTACTCATAATACATAAAGTTCCATGATCAAATCTTTCGATTGAAGGTTAGGTTTTTCGATGAGTAGTTCAAAAGTGACACTGGAAATAAGGAAGTTACAGGTACCATTCCAGAATTGCATTATTAACGAATCTGTAAGTCAGCCAATTACAGATCAATCGTACTCTACAGTATCGTAACTTACAGATGAAAAGCAGAATACCACCATTAATACACAGCAGTTACAGCACATGAATATCCGGAAAATTCATCTATTGAACTGGGCGGAAGAATGAGCTGTCTGATGTATTGTACAGGGTGTCCAGAAAGGGTATCGGGTATTTGTTTTCGCGCCATATTCAGAACGGGATGTCTAAAAGGAGCGAGAAGGGGTTCGTGGCGTCCGCCATTTTGTGGAATTTTAGTCACGATGGAACAGTACTCGGAACGCATCCCGCATTTTGCGTATGAGCGTATTATCGTTATGGTGGTTCAATAGTGACTGCTCAACGTCTCTATCGTGCGGACTATCTACACGCCACGCGCCAAATGACGATAGCATTAGGAAATGGATCAGGATGATCGAGAATACAGGTGCGACAATAAAAATTCAAAACTCTGGTCGTCCTCGTTTACTTCGCGATGAAGAATCAATTGAAGAAGTTGAGGCGTCGGTTCGTCAAAATCCGTCTTTATCCATCTGAAAGCGAAGCAAAGCGTTGAACATCTAAAGATCGTCTTTACTTTCGATTGTAGAGAAAGACTTACATCTAAAAACCTATAAAATTCAATTGATTCAAGAATTGAAGGATGCGGACTATGCTAATCGACTGATTTTCCGAACGAAATGCTGCAGCGATTCAACAAGTCATTTCGCGAAGGAAGGGGTAACATCAAATGGCCTCCCAGGAGCCCCGAACTTAGCCCGTTTGACTATTTTGCATAGGGATACCTTAAAAGTAAGTTTTATCAAAATAATCCGACGAATCGAAACCAGATGAAGCAAAACATTAGGTCAGAAATGGCAGCAATATCAATAGCTATGTGTCAACGTGTTATCGCCAATCTTCGTTCCCGTTTAGAAGAGTGCCAGCACCGCAACGGTCATCATTTGGATAACATTATCTTTTTCAAATAATTCTCCAATTCATATGTTAAAAATAAACAATAAACTTCTTCATGTTCACAAATATTTTTTGTTTTATTGAACCTACAAATACCCGATACCCTTTCTGGACACCCTGTATATCGTATGTATGTTTTCGATGTGAATTTCCAAACCTGTATACCACAGCATCCTCTGAAGCGTTAATAGTTCGAGCCTATTAATCACTACATTAATAAACGGGTTAATTACGAGATTTTTCTTTCCACCACATTATGAATTTAGTATGAATTCTTGATTGACATGAATCTTTATTTCGCGAAAGCAATACACCAGACATAACATTGTTTCAGTAAAGTTATAACATTACTCGTATTGTTTTTGAATACCTTATGTTTAGATTCCTTTTACAATTACACATTAAAGTAGGTCAAAACACGCATTGTTGATCAATTTCGTATACGTTAGAATGAGCTTACATTTTGAGGTCGACGGAAATAGTTATTTGATCAACTAGTTCATTAATGACTGCGAGTGACAGTTCGAGACCATTAATCGTTAGATTAATGAACGAGTGGATTAAAAGATTTTTTCTTCGAGCACATCATTAATTTAGTTACATTCTTGATTGAATAATATTTTTATTTTTTCATGAAATACATTCGATATACAGGGTGTTTCATTGGGAAAGGGAAATACTTCACAGGTGCATAGGTGGCACCAAGACGGTTCTAGAGATACCCCATTTATTGGGTCTCACTGTCTTCGTAGCCGAGATACAGGGTGTTTTATGAATTTTGCCCGTTTCTTCCTGAGGCCGTACCAGACGAACCACCTGGTATTTTTTCTTCATATTTGGCAAATATGTTCCTAATTGAGAGCCCAAACATATTGCAATAACCGCCTCGAAAATCCAGGTCCGGGTTAACAAAAAATTATGAATCGTTTGAATACTCGAAACAACACCCTGTACATCTGAATATTGAAAATCTGTTTTAATATTCGTAAACACCACTAAAAACTTAACTGGGACGTATACTTCAAATTTTCGCGCAGAAAGTTTTACTGCACAAATTTTCAAGGTAAAAGTGAAGTTTTTAGGAACTTGGATACCCGAAAGTGGTTTGAACTGACTTTAACAATGAATTATCAACAATATTGAATCCATAATTATTTCAACATTACTCTGTAATTCATTTTCACATTGGTTTTCCTCTTTATAGCCGTATACTTGAAAATCCAGGTCCGGGTTAACGAAAAATTATGAATCGTTTGAATACTCGAAACAACACCCTGTACATCGGAATTTTGAAAATCTGTTTTAAATTCGAAAATACCAGTAAAAACTGAACTGAGACGTACACTTCAAATTTTCGCGCAGATAGTTTCAATGCACAAATTTTCAACGTAAAAGTGAAGTTTTTAAGAACTTGGATACCTGAAAGTGGTTTGAAGTGACTTTTAACAATGAATTATCAAAATATTGAAATCCATAATTATTATTATACGTAATTATGCAACTCACTTCTCAATAAATGAAATCTAATGTGGAAATGAATTACAAAGTAATGTTGAAATAATTATGGATTCAATATTGTTGATAATTCATTGTTAAAAGTCACTTCAAACCACTTTCAGGTATTTAGTTCTTAAAAACTTCACTTTTACGTTGAAAATTTGTGCAGTAGAACTTTCTGCGCGAAAACTTGAAGTGTACGTCTCAGTTCAGTTTTTAGTGGTATTTTCGAATTTTGAAACAGATTTTCAAAATTCCGATGTACAGGGTGTTGTTTCGAGGATTCAAACGATTCATAATTTTCGTTAACCCGGACCTGGATTTTCAAGTATACGGCTATAAAAAGGAAAACCAATGTGGAAATGAATTACAAAGTGATGTTGAAATAATTATGGATTCAATATTGTTGATAATTCATTGTTAAAGTCACTTCAAACCACTTTCGGGTATCCAAGTTCCTAAAAACTTCACATTTACCTTGAAAATTTGTGCAGTAGAACTTTCTGCGCGAAAATTTGAAGTTTACGTCTCAGTTAAGTTTTTAGTGGTGTTTACGAATATTAAAACAGATTTTCAAAATTCCGATGTACAGGGTGTTGTTTCGAGGATTCAAACGATTCATAATTTTTTGTTAACCCGGACCTGGATTTTCGAGGCGATTATTGCATGATATGTTTGGGCTTTCAATTAGGAACATATTTGCCAAATATGAAGAAGAAAATATACCGGGTGGTTCGTCTGGTACGGCCTCAGGAAGAAGAAACGGGCAAAATTCATAAAACACCCTGTATCTCGGGTACAAAGACAGTGAGACCCAATAAATGGGGTATCTCTAGAACCGTCTTGGTGCCATCTATGCACCTGTGAAGTATTTCCCTTTCCCAATGAAACACCCTGTATATAAAATTTCTAAGTTTATATGTTCCTGCAGAGTTTCAACCTTATTAATGACTTAGTTTCTACTTGTTAAATGTCCAAAAATGCCAGCTTCAAACGTGACATCTACCGAAATAGCGGACTATTCAAAATAACATCTCTTATTTTAAAACTGAAAATCAGACTACCCTGTTAATTTACAATCGAAAAAATTTTTTCTTCCTAGGTTCTTGTGCACCAGCCAAAGTCCAAATATGCGGTGCCCAAGACGCACAAAAAACTGCAAGATCTTGCAGCAGAAAGGTGCTCAATGACCTATAGAGCTCCAGAGCTCTTCCACGTTGAAAGTTATTGTGTTATAGACCAAAGAACGGATATATGGGTAAGTTGAAATTTCAGGAGAATATAGCAATGTTTCATGCATCTTCTTTGCAGAGTTTGGGGTGTATACTATACGCTTTGTGTTATTTTAAATCGCCATTCGATGTTGTTCATGAGAGAGGGGACTCTGTCAATCTGGCAGTCATTTCTGGAGCAATTCCGCTCCAAGAAGATGGACCGTTCAAAGAGGTAGGTGAATTATTTATTATTATTCAAAACTGGCCCTGTTATGGCTAGGTTAGCCTTGGGAGAAATTCGAACGACACAACTAAGTACAGGGTGGGCATATTTCGATGTTTTAGCACTACAACTTTTAAACCAGAGGACATAGACAAAATCTGATACCCACTTCTCGATCTCTTTTCTGAGAAACTAACAAGAGTAGTATTCATTTTTGGCTACCTACTTTTGTTTTCGAGTTATAAGCGAAAATTGGAAATGTGTCGATATCGAAAAAAAATCATTTCTCCGCTAATCCTGATGATAGAGCTCTGAAATTAAAACATTATACAGGTACTTTTTACGTAGAATCCAGTGGCGTGCTCGTCTTCTTTGCACCATTTCTAATTACGAAGCTATGACCCAACTTTATGTTTTTTAAATGGGAATACTAGATTTTGTGGCATTTTCTGAAAGCTTAATTTCTTCTGATTTCAAAAATATATAACTTGTATGGTTTGTATCAATATGAGCATAGAAAATGTTCAAAAAACCTATTTTCATCTGAGTTTCAATATTTTCTATGGTTTCAACTGTTGATGAGCACAGAAAAATTAAGCTTTCTATAACAAGAGCATCAGTCTCCTTACGTAAATCTCATTATTTCTTTGCTTTCAACTAATTTCTACAAAATTCGAACGTGGATACCTGTATTTCATAAACTCTTATATCTTAGAATGGATACGAAATAACGGAAAGATGCACTTGATCACAGCCGTCTTCAACTCAAGCCATGTACAGTAAGAGCGGCAACGATGTCTGGGATGCCCTAGTTCTATTGGCGATTGTGATCTCGTGACCCGAAATGCATCGGGTAGGTCGAGGGTTAGGTCGGAGTTTAAGATCCTAGGTTAAGTTGCACCTGTTACCGGTTTTGTGTACCGCGTGTTAATAAAGTTCATCTGAGTGTTTAAAATATTGTGATATTGATCAGTTTTAAGTGTGATTCAGTATCAATTCTGTGAATTAGTGCGTTAATTTACATAGTGATCTGGTACAAAGTTTCCGACTATTCCTGTCTCCCTAGAAAAACATTGAAAATGCCTCGTCGCTGTTGTGTTACAGGTTGTAAGTCCAATTACGACTCACAAAATAGGTATGTCTCTATTTTTAAATTTCCTAAGGAACCTGATTCAAGAATGAAATGGATCTCCGCTATAACTCGTAAAAATTGGTCACCTTCCCAAAATTCAGCTGTTTGTTCAGTTCATTTCCAAGAGAATGAAATAACAAGATACGATGTATTCAAACGTAAAGATGGCACGATTGGAAAGAACCTCCTCAGATATCCAAAATTAAATAAAAATGCAGTTCCATCAATTTTTCCAAATTTGCCTGCATATCTTTCTAAACCTTCTGTTTCTGCAAGAAAAACTCCCGATGAAAGGCGTCAAAATTATATTGATTCGCATAATGAAATTGTTCACCAATTTGAGACTGCAGACATTATTCAAAATTTCGATCAATTGTTAAATGAATATTCTAATAAATTAGAACTTGTAAATTGGATAGTTCACAAAGCGGAAAATAACATTTATTTCTATCAGTTGAAAGTTCAGGAAAATCAGGATTCGCTTCTGCTTGAAACTCAAATTTCAATTAATGAGAATATGATTGTTCAAGTTTTTCTGGGTAAAAACAAGTTGAATTTCAATGATCTTAAGTGGATTCTTCCTTTTGATTTGAAATTGAGCAGATGGTCACAACTAGAGAACATTTTGGCAAGATACAAAGAAAACTTTAGAAGTGATACCGAAATATTTTTTGAATCATTTAATTATCTCATGGAGAAAAGTTTAAAATATTTGGACCTAGCATTAACTGTATCGTGTGAAAAGAATTTACCGCATTCAAAAAATCTCGAAATTTTAATCGATCAGTTGAGACAGATCACTCTGAAGAAAAATAGATATTTTCATCGACCATTATTATGGCTTTTCTGATTCATACAACTTCCCACTCCACGTATGAACTTCTGAGAGGTTTTTTCATTTTACCTAATAAGAGATTTACAGAGAATATCTTCTGGCCTTAATGTTTCTCCAAATAATGATATCCATAACAATAATTATATATCAAATATATCCTCAAATTTAACGCCTAGGGAAAAAGTTGTTGTTCTTTTGATAGACGAAATTTATATAACACCAAGATTGGACTATCGCTCCAAAAATTTGATTGGTTACGCTGCCAACAGAGATAGTTTGGCAAAAACTGTTTTGGCATTTATGATATCTTCAGCTTTTGGGAATTTTCATGAAATTGTAAAATTAGTTCCAGTTGACAGTATAAGCGGAAGTGACATTATTCCATTCGCAACTTGTGTTATTGACCAAATTCAGAAATGTGGGTTTGAAATTTTATGCATAATAACAGATAATTGTAGAATAAACCAAACAATGTTTAAGAAATTGTCCAATTCAAATTTTATTCCCAATCCTTCAAAAACTGGCAAAACTATATTCTTGTCTTATGATTTTGTTCATGTTATGAAAAATATTCGAAACAACTGGTTCAATTTAAAAAATTTAGATAAAACATTTGTTTATCCTGATTTTGAAAAGGTCTTATCAAATATGCCAAACTAAGTGATGTCAGAAAAGTTTACGAAGCTGAAAAAAATTCAATAATTAAGAAAGCATTCAAATTGAATTTCAAAACTTTATTCCCAAATAGCTTCGAAAGGCAAAAAGTTTCACTAGTTGACAATTTATTTCACGATACCACAATAGCTGCTTGAAAGATTTTGGGTTTAACGACACTGCAGACTTCCTGCAGTTGATAAGAAATTGGTGGGATATTGTTAATAATACCAGTGTCATAAAGGGGATCGTTAGGAGAAATGAATTTCTAAACCGATTTCGAATGAAGATGATGATTATAGAGTTAAGTTTTTGGAGAAATTTGTTGTGTGGATAAATAAATGGCATGATTTAGATTCAAACGGTCATCTCACAAATGATACTTACAAGGCTTTCGTTCAGAGTATATCTACACTTTTGGATGTAATTAGGTATAGTTTCACAAATTATGACATTGAATATTTTTTACCGGGTAAATTCACCACCGAAAAACTTGAAAAGCGTTTTGGCAATTACAGACTTTTAAATGGTTGTAATTATAATGTATCATTGGATGCAGTTTTGAATGCGGAAAAGAAAATTAGAGTAAAGAGAATATTCAAATGCAATAGATCAACTTTTCCCTAAACGATATAAAAAAAATTTTTCTTTAGAAATGAATGACTCGTGTAGTTTTACTTTTGATGAGGACACATTAAATATCGATAAATTCAGTGAAATATTTAATTCTAATTATTTAATCGAGTGTTCTGTAGATGAATCGGCCTCAATTTATATTGCAGGATATGGCTCCCATAGTGCTTCCCAAAAATTAGATTGCAATATTTGCTTGTCCCTGGTTGTAGAAGAGAAAGGAAGTTCCGTAGACAATGAATATTTTGATAGTTTGCAGAGAGGGGGTCTATCAATTCCAACTATTCATGTCAGAATAATTTTCTCCATATGTGTGCTATTTTCGAGGTAATTTTAAATGATAGTTCCTTAGAATCAAACTTTTTAAGAGCGGTTGATCAAAAATATATTCTTTCAAAATTAACGTTTCTGAGTATTCAAACAGAATACGCTTTTGAAGAATTTCAAAATACTTGTTTATGTGGAAAGGACTATAAGAAAATTTTATTTCATTTGCTGTCAGTGTTTGCGAATATAATATTAAATGATTATAGAAAAGAGAAACCAACTCTAACATTGAATCCAAAAAGACCGATTCACCCTCGGATTCATCTAAACACCTCCCGAAAAAAAGAAAATTACAAACCCTCCATATAGTATGAACATCGAGAGAACAGAGATAAATAAATAAATTTTATTTATTTATCAACTAGATAAGAGTTTATGTTTCGTTATTTTATTTGCACAGAATATCTATATTATTTTATCTATTTATCAACTACAGAGTTTATGTTTTGTTATTTTTATTTCTGGTTGAATACCATTGTTTTTGGGAAAATAGGGCTACTGGCGAACTACCCATTAAAAAGTAACGCTTCGCGGTAGTACCTCCTGGGTGTTGTGGAAACTACCTCTTCTAATAATTTAAAACAAAAAATAAACTGAATTTTCTCCCCAACAATAGTACTTTTCGAATTATTTCGTGTATTTTGCAACAAATATAATAAACTGAGGATGCGGACATAAGGAGTCCGCGTCGAACTAACATCGGATTGACGACAGAGCATAGGACTCCCTGAATCAACGTAAGCGACGTTGCCTTTCTCTGTGCACGGCTTGAGTTGAAGACGGCTGTGACTTGATCCTACGTTTCAATATATGTATATACTTATTTACGAGTATAATGAGATGGATGCAGGAGAATATTTTATTGCTCTCCAGAATAAATACGCACAAGTGCCAGTCTATTTGAAATCGCATGTGAAATAACGCACATAGATATGATGAAAGTTATGAATTCAATTAGAAAAGTATCAAAGGAAGAATATTTTCAATACGTAATAGTGATTACAATAATAGGTCAGTAGGTAATAACTTAGAATGAGGTTCAAGTTTCAGAGCAGTCCATTATTCTTCGATCTTGGAGAAATTGGTAAAGAGCATAGAATGAAAAGACTACTGGAAAGAGATTGTGGTAATTATACGATGCTGAATTTTTCTGTGCTCATTAACAGTTGGAACCATAGACAAGATTGAGACTCAGATAAAAATAGGTTTCTGAATATTTTCTAGACTCATATTGATTCAAACCATACAATGTTATATATTTTGTAATCAGAAAAAATTAAGCTTTCAGAAAATGGCTCAAAAATCTAGTATTTCCATTCAAAAAAACATAACTTTGGGTCATAGCTTCGTAATTAGAAATGGTGGAATGGAGCCCGCCACTGGATTCTACGTAAAAAAGTGCCAGTATAATGTTTTATTTTCAGAGCTCTATCATCAGTATTAGCGAGTAATGAATTTTTTCGATATCGACACTTTTCCAATTTTCGCTTATAACTCGAAAACCAGAGAAGGTATCCAAAAATGAATACTACTCTTGTTAGTTTCTCAAAGAGATCGAGAAGTGGGTATCAGATTTTGTCTTTCTCCTCCGGTTTAAAAGTTGTAGTGATAAAACATCGAAATATGCCCACCTGTACAAGTGAAGTTCAATTTTGTTCAGTCATTGGAATCCAATTTTTCCAAAAGTGCTGGGTTTGGCTCATTTCTTCGATTTTTGAAAAATCTCGAGAACCACATGTAATTAAGAAAAGGAAGGAACTACAGAGCATCACAAACCTAGCACAACTCAGCACAAAAAATTTCTTTCGAAGTGCTGGACTCACTTCACACACATGTAGTAATAAAAAGCTGACACAGAACACTGATCATTCTTCTATCCTCGTATAAATTAAATACCTTTCGAAGTACCTACATATACAGTACGCATCAAAATTATGGAACAAATTCATTTTCTTATTAATTTTTATTCACTTTTACCAAATTTTATGCATTCTAGAAGGATTTTTTTGCACCCTGTGCCATCCCCATCAACCCTCTATATTTTTTGAATAGGTAAAGTTGGTCCATGGTACTTTCTGGCAAGGTCTTTGAATTTCCTGAAAAATAAGCGAGTCAAGGAGTTGTACAGTATGTGCACTTTATCATGGCTCATTTACTTTGAGACGAAGGTACCTGATGAAATTTGTCACCGAATGAAAGTCGACGATTACATCAGTTTTGTTCATGTACAAACTTTCAACCCTTCACATGTAAAAATAGAATGTGAAGAGGTGAAAGGTCGACAGTTACAGTTTTTTTTCTGCAGAACTGTATTGGTCGACTTATATTCGGTGACAATTTCATCAGGTACCATGGTCTCAAAGTAAATGAGCCATGACTAAGTGCACATACTGAAAACCACTTCGACACACTTATTAAAAAAATTTTTCTTAAAAATTTCTGCACGCCTTTGAAGAAGATACAAAGATCTTGCCAAAATTGATATGACCCACTTTCCCTATTCAAAAAACTTATAGGGTTTATGGGGATGGCAGAGGGTGTAACAAATAATTGACCTGTTTCAGGATTTTGTTGCCAAATATTTTTCTTCTGAGAAAATGAATTTGTTTCATAATTCTGACGCTCACTGTATCTAAGTGTTATGATACACTGCGCAAAAAAATTAACGCACATCATAGAAATCTCAAATTTATTCTACAACTGAAGGTGTTCTCAATGATAATTATTTTCATCAGAATTATGCATGCATATGTTATTCACTTTCAACGTTTTCCTTCAATACAGATATTTTTTCCCAGCAGGAATGAAAAAAGATAAGATTATCAGATTTTGAATGTATTGGCTCCATTCTGAAATCAGTTGTTCTCGATCAATTCTAGTGATCAATAGTTTTTCTTTGTTTGATTTTCTACACTAGATCGCTATGCAACGCGAAACACGCAATTTGGCCCAAGAGGAATGTGCCCAAGCGGTAGTTTTGCGAGAAGAAGGGGTGACATACACAAGAATTGCAGAAAAGGTTTGGAGTTTCCAATTTAAATGGGTCCAGAATGTAGCAGCGATTCAGGAGACAGGTATAAATGTCCGAAGACCAGGACAGGGTAGACCACGGGTAACAACTGCCATTCAAGAACGTTACTTGAGAGTTTCTTCGTTAAGACAACGGTTTGCAACCGCTCGCCTCCTTCAAATATGATTTAAGGCCTCGTGTCGCGGCAATAGGCTCAGCTCTTACCCCAGCCCATCGAAGGGCGCGTTTGGATTTTGCGAGAGAGTATATCCATTGGGAAGAGCTGATTGGGAAAGAGTTCTCTTCACAGATAAGTCTAGATTCTGCCTCTACCATTGTGATCGACGTTCCCTTGTATACAGACGCCCACATGAAAGATATGCTCAGTGCAATTTCCTGAATACTACTGGTTTCGGGGGAGGATCGATTATGGTTGGGGTGGAATATCTTTGACTGCTCGCAGAGACCTAGTGGTCGTTTATAATATAGCTATGAATGCTGATAGGTGTATAAGGAACATTCTTGAAGGGCATGTAGTGCCATTTGCCCCATACATTGGTGAAATATCATTTTTATGGATGATAATGCCAGACTCCATCGTGCGCGCATCGTTCAGGAGTACCTTGAAGAGGTTGAAGTCTCTCGAATGGAATTAATGGCCAGCGAGAAGTCCAGATCTCAATCCGATTGAGCAGGATTGGGACAACCTCAATAGACGGCTGAGAAGTTCAGAAAATCATCCAGCTACTCTTAATGACTTAGGAATCCAACTCAGAGAAATCTGGGAAGGATTAGATCAGAACATTGTTAGATCACTCATTTTGAGTATGAACCATCGTTGCGAGCTGTAATTAATGCAAGGGGTGGAAATACCAAGTATTAAATGACTTATTAACCTTCCCGAGAGAACATAAAAAATAAGTTATGAAGTCAATGTAGAGTTAACTTTCATTAATATTGAGATTTTCGGAATGAGCGTTAACTTTTTAGCGCAGTGTAATTGGTAATCTATTCGGTTGAAATATTTAATACTGAACAGTTTACAATTTAATTGCGACATAAATTTCCCAACTAATTATATATTCGATTTCAGAATGTCCACGACTTTATCAAATTCATGCTGCAAGTGACTCCATCTGAACGTCCTTTCATAGACAGTGTCATAGAGAGACTACAAATGCTAAGACACGAGGTTGACTCAATCGTTTGAAGAATCAAGCCGTCTGTTCAAATTGTCAATTTTTTAACATGCACTAAAGTATTTTTGATGTATAATTTTATACAGCTGATTTGTTGTATATATATTTTGTTATAATGTGATGCTTCTATTTATTTGTTAATATGTACAGTGTCAGATTAAATAATTTTTATTTATCGAATTTTGTTTTAGTCTCGATATTCAAACCTATTGATATTTATGAACCTTATAAACTAAATCTTTCTTATAAAATATAATATCTAGAACTCATAAAGTTGAAAAATTAGAAAAAACCCAATAAATTGTGAAGTGGAACAAAAACTTATAGTTCTTTAAAACATAGCATGATACAATCTATTTATATTTATACACTATTACCTGATAGAAGTGGTAAATATGAGATATCGAATTACGAGATCTGTTCAAAATAAAACAGGGGTGGCCGAGAAAGAGCCAGGAAGTTTCAGTGGGTGCAATAATGAATGAATTTGTTCAGTTTAGTTCAGCATAGGCCAGACTTCAGGCGAGAGCTGCAAAAATTTACAGTCCCATCAGAGAAAATAAAGAGTGGACCTTGAGTAGTGAAGTGCGTTCCACCAGCTGGAATGGTGGAGGGTCAACTGAGCTTCCGCAGAAGTCTATCAAGGTCCAAGGATGCCATTTTGTTATATTCCCATAGCGAAAAACGAATTCAAGAAGAGCTTCGAGGATTGGAAGAAACGCTGGCATAAGTGCATTATACAGGGACTTTAAAAATGATTGTAACAGCGCAGTTGGCTTTGGATTGCAGAATACCTAACCAATCAGAGCATAGCATGATCACAGAATTCTGTGGTTTGCATAATACAAAGCCAACTGCGCTGGTACAATCATTTATAGAGACCCTGTATCTGTGAGGTATTACTCTGAATTGGAAAGGATGGATATTGATGAATAAATAAATACTTCTCAAAAAAATTTAAAATTCGCCTTTTCTTGGAAACAGACCTCGTATTGATTAAATGAACTTCATCTACATAACAAATGTCATTTGATTCCAATCGTACTTAAATAGTTAAAATAAAAATACAGTGGAACTTCCCTATAACGAACGTCTGTATAAAGAATTTCGTACAAGACATTGCACCTTGAATTCAAATTCTATGTTAAAAACACTTCTTAATACGAAGTACATTCTCTCTATAACCAAATATTCAAAGAATATCACTCTTTGAATGGGTATTGGTATTGGTAAGAAGGTATGGGGGGTTTTTTCCGAAATTTTTCCGGACGTATGTAATAAATCCCGACCTCAAACTAAATCATTACGGTGGGCAGAGAGATCTCTCTGAAACAGTTTAAAATACACCCCTGGCTGTTTGGTTTCAATCTAACCATCACGCTAGTGTGGAAGTTGTGCGAAAATGTTTAAAAGGAAGTGTTTGACTTTGAATGATAAACTTAAATTTATCAATGAAGTCGACCGCGACATTGCCGAGTATAGAAACAAATTTTCTGTAGTATAACGATTTTTTTTTGCGGATTCAGCGCATTCGATATAGGGTAGTTCCACTGGTGTAACAATCTAAAATTGACGATAGTGAATTAATTATAAATATTAGAATCAATAACACTTGAAGAATGAAATAAAAAATGGATTAAGTATATCTTCAACATATCATCAAAATTCATTACACATAGCCTTGAAAACTAGAGCCTTTTACGGCATAAGAATCATTCGATACAATATCACTTGGCCTCAGTATACCACTGTTTGCATCTTCAATGGCCTTCCTTAAATCCTTCAAACTTACAACTCCTACAAGCCTCCCAATTGCTGTAACATAGACATGATTGAGTCCCATTAGAGAAAATAAATAGTGGACCTTGAGTAGTGAAGTGCGTTCCACCAGCTGGAATGATGCAGGCTCAACTGAGTATCCGCAGAAGTCTACCAAGGTCCAAGGATGCCATTTGGTTCTATTCCCATATCGAAAAACGAATAGCAGAAAAAGAAAGGATTAAAAGAAACTTATGCCAGCGTTTCTTTCGTTCAGATATAATGCACTTAGTGTCAATTGCAGGAACGTCCATTAAAATTTAAAGGTCCATTAAACTCTTATTAAACCTCCATTATTACAAGGAACTAATGGAGGATTAAAGGTTTAATGGACCTTTAAATTTTAATGGACGTTCCTGCAACTGAGCATTAGTGTATTATATCTGAGGGGTACTACTCTGAATTGGACAGAATGGATATTGATGAATAAATAAATACTTCTCAAAAAACTTCAAAATTAATCTTTTCTTCAAAAACAGACCTCGTATTCACAAAATGAGTGTCATCTACACATCAAATATCATTTGATTTGAATTGTACTTAAATAGTAAAAAATGGTAACAATATAAAATTGAAGATAGTGAATTAATTATAAATATTACAATCAATAACAATAAAAAAATGAAATGAAAAATGGATTAAGTATCTTCACATTATCATCAGAATTCATTACACATAAGCTTGGTAACTAGAGTCCTTTACGCCATAATAAGAATCATTCGATACAATATCACTTGGCCTCAGTATACCACTGTTTGCATCTTAAATGGCCTTCCTTAGTTCCTTTAAACTTACAACTCCTACAAGCCTCCCAATTGCTGTAACATAGGCATGATTGAGTCCCATTAGAGAAAATAAAGAGTGGACCTTGAGTAGTGAAGTGCGTTCCACCAGCTGGAATGATGCAGGCTCAACTGAGTATCCGCAGAAGTCTACCAAGGTCCAAGGATGCCATTTGGTTCTATTCCCATATCGAAAAACGAATAGCAGAAAAGGAAAGGATTAAAAGAAACTTATGCCAGCGTTTCTTTCGTTCAGATATAATGCACTTAGTGTCAATTGCAGGAACGTCCATTAAAATTAAAGGTCCATTAAACTCTTATTAAACCTCCATTATTACAAGGAACTAATGGAGGATTAAAGGTTTAATGGACCTTTAAATTTTAATGGACGTTCCTGCAACTGAGCATTAGTGTATTATATCTGAGGGGTACTACTCTGAATTGGACAGAATGGATATTGATGAATAAATAAATACTTCTCAAAAAACTTCAAAATTAATCTTTTCTTCAAAACAGACCTCGTATTCACAAAATGAGTGTCATCTACACATCAAATATCATTTGATTTGAATTGTACTTAAATAGTAAAAAATGGTAACAATATAAAATTGAAGATAGTGAATTAATTATAAATATTACAATCAATAACAATAAAAAAATGAAATGAAAAATGGATTAAGTATCTTCACATTATCATCAGAATTCATTACACATAAGCTTGGTAACTAGAGTCCTTTACGCCATAATAAGAATCATTCGATACAATATCACTTGGCCTCAGTATACCACTGTTTGCATCTTAAATGGCCTTCCTTAGTTCCTTTAAACTTACAACTCCTACAAGCCTCCCAATTGCTGTAACATAGGCATGATTGAGTCCCATTAGAGAAAATAAAGAGTGGACCTTGAGTAGTGAAGTGCGTTCCACCAGCTGGAATGATGCAGGCTCAACTGAGTATCCGCAGAAGTCTACCAAGGTCCAAGGATGCCATTTGGTTCTATTCCCATATCGAAAAACGAATAGCAGAAAAGGAAAGGATTAAAAGAAACTTATGCCAGCGTTTCTTTCGTTCAGATATAATGCACTTAGTGTCAATTGCAGGAACGTCCATTAAAATTTAAAGGTCCATTAAACTCTTATTAAACCTCCATTATTACAAGGAACTAATGGAGGATTAAAGGTTTAATGGACCTTTAAATTTTAATGGACGTTCCTGCAACTGAGCATTAGTGTATTATATCTGAGGGGTACTACTCTGAATTGGACAGAATGGATATTGATGAATAAATAAATACTTCTCAAAAAACTTCAAAATTAATCTTTTCTTAAAACAGACCTCGTATTCACAAAATGAGTGTCATCTACACATCAAATATCATTTGATTTGAATTGTACTTAAATAGTAAAAAATGGTAACAATATAAAATTGAAGATAGTGAATTAATTATAAATATTACAATCAATAACAATAAAAAAATGAAATGAAAAATGGATTAAGTATCTTCACATTATCATCAGAATTCATTACACATAAGCTTGGTAACTAGAGTCCTTTACGCCATAATAAGAATCATTCGATACAATATCACTTGGCCTCAGTATACCACTGTTTGCATCTTAAATGGCCTTCCTTAGTTCCTTTAAACTTACAACTCCTACAAGCCTCCCAATTGCTGTAACATAGGCATGATTGAGTCCCATTAGAGAAATAAAGAGTGGACCTTGAGTAGTGAAGTGCGTTCCACCAGCTGGAATGATGCAGGCTCAACTGAGTATCCGCAGAAGTCTACAAGGTCCAAGGATGCCATTTGGTTCTATTCCCATATCGAAAACGAATAGCAGAAAAGGAAGGATTAAAAGAAACTTATGCCAGCGTTTCTTTCGTTCAGATATAATGCACTTAGTGTCAATTGCAGGAACGTCCATTAAAATTTAAAGGTCCATTAAACTCTTATTAAACCTCCATTATTACAAGGAACTAATGGAGGATTAAAGGTTTAATGGACCTTTAAATTTTAATGGACGTTCCTGCAACTGAGCATTAGTGTATTATATCTGAGGGGTACTACTCTGAATTGGACAGAATGGATATTGATGAATAAATAAATACTTCTCAAAAAACTTCAAATTAATCTTTTCTTCAAAACAGACCTCGTATTCACAAAATGAGTGTCATCTACACATCAAATATCATTTGATTTGAATTGTACTTAAATAGTAAAAAATGGTAACAATATAAAATGAAGATAGTGAATTAATTATAAATATTACAATCAATAACAATAAAAAAATGAAATGAAAAATGGATTAAGTATCTTCACATTATCATCAGAATTCATTACACATAAGCTTGGTAACTAGAGTCCTTTACGCCATAATAAGAATCATTCGATACAATATCACTTGGCCTCAGTATACCACTGTTTGCATCTTCAATGGCCTTCCTTAATTCCTTCAAACTTACAACTCCTACAAGCCTTCCAATTGCTGTAACATAGGCATGATTGAGTCCCATCAGAGAAAATAAAGAGTGGACCTTGAGTAGTGAAGTGCGTTCCACCAGCTGGAATGGTGCTGGGTCAACTGAGCATCCGCAGAAGTCTACCAAGGATGCCATTTGGTTCTCTTCCCATTTTTTACGTTCGCTCTTGGTCATGTCTTTTATGGGATGTCGTAACTGAAAAAACATCGTTACTTACTAGTGACGAGGTATAAAAGGGCCCACTCACTAAGAGGGAAGCGCGAAGACTTGAATGCGCGTTGTACGGGGTACAGTTAAAACAGTGTGTGTATGGCTTAAATTTGGAGCGCAATCATCTCCGTCGTGTGGCGTGTGCATTCTTCACCGTACGTGGAAGAATGACCAACGTCCACGTCAGTACTTAATATCTTATGGCTCCCACTCTCCTGAATTATTCTGGTACTAACTACAAAATGTAAGTCTGTTCTCAGATAACAGATGAATTGATGATTTCCATAAAATAACACTAATATTCAATCACGAAGAGCTTCAAAATAGAGCAAATTTAGGTTCGGAATGTTTAGACTTTTCGTTGTTATCATGTTAGCCATGATGTTATAGCAGAGAATCAGCAGCTAGCACAAAAGTTGATATGTCATTCGAAAGTACACTAAACAAGGAATTCTTTACTGAAGAGAAAGCGTGTGCATAATTATTAATTTTCATCGAAAAAACCATTGGAAAAATAGGACTGATTTTGTTAACTTCAGAATCGTAATATTCTTCTCCTTACCACGCCTGAAATAAAAGTGTTTTCTGCACACTGACTCTCTCATCTTGTAGCAAGTTTATTGCCCTTTCCGAATATGCGGTCAAATTTGATGAGACTACAAGGAAAACTGAATAATGATCTTTTAGAGAAAAAATGGTAAATTGAAGAACAATCATCAACATTTCGACCATGTGTTATATGACATTTTTGTTTGCAAATCACTTGTATAATAACCTCTCGAAGTTTGTTCACTTTTAAAGTAGACACCCTGTATAAGTTACATTTCGATGAAACAAATATTTGTGCCTTCGATACAGAATCATTGTTAGCAAACAATTTTTTATCTCGCAAAACCCTCGAGTACTAGTGTATTCTTTCGGGGTGTTTTAAGAATAAATAAAACAAATAATTCGCATTCCTTTCAAAACTTTCCAACCGGTAATTTAAGTTTAAGTTATTTATTTATTCATTCTTTTGAATCGAGAGCTAACAAAGTACAATACATGAAACAAAAAGGCCCTAGCTGAGGTTGGTGCAAAACGGGGTACCATACTATTCTGGCGTATGATACCAGAGTACAGGGAAAAACCTCAGTAGAAAAAAACCCTGCCTCGCCGTTTTTAGGAAAATGAAACTTAAAACTATTCGAATAAATATCTTCAATATTCAGATACAAAATACTTAATTCATGCCCTTGGGCCAGGAGGGCGTTCCAAGTGATGATTTTTCGAATCTCCTGTTCTTTTAAGACCGCTACAGAACCCTACTGAAGGGTAATCATCTCCCATAGATTTAAATAGTGATATTTCATCCTAAATATCGAATTCAATTTCGGAATAATGATAAAAAACGTGTGACAAACTTCAAAATATAATTATTTTCAGTTATGACATCTATGTAAGAAAAATAATTCCTGCTAAATGGCCTCCTCTTACAGCTTAACAGACATTCACTATTTCTTTAAATTTCCAATGACATTTCAAACCTGCTTTCCCAGTGTGTTCTTATGTTACATTGCTATGCTCTGTTTATCATTATCACAAAACAAGCTGATAAAATTTCAAAAATTTACTTATTATTGTGTGATAATAAAGCAAAGTTGGTTTAATATTCCAAAATATGGAAAATAAAACGTACCATCAAAGTTTTTCCTTGGCCGGTACAATGGATATTCCTTTGGAGCCCCCAAGTAAAGATCTGAAGCTACCTTCGTTCTGCGGTACCTTCCTAAGGTTCAGACAAAAATGAAATTTCAATCACTTGAAAGATAATCTTATTACCTGAAAATAGATCGGAAAGCTTTCTCTTTACGTTTTTCTATCTTTTCTTCATCTATCATGGTACCATCTATAGTGACATGGCTTACTCCATCGAAAATTCCTGGTGTTGACTAGAATCAGAATGAACATTTTTCATGTGTGTGAAGTTGGCCCAGCACTTTTTGATTTCGGAAAAATTTTGTTGTGCTGAATTGTGCTAGGTTTGTGCTGCTTTGTGTCGAAAATTTTTCTCCTAATTTCAAGTGGTTTTCGAGATATTTCTAAAACCGAAAAAACGAGCCAGCCCAGCACTTTTCGAAAAATGGGATTCAAATGATTGATAAAAATTGTGCTACACATGTACTGAGTTGTGCTGTTCGAATTTTCTTGAAAGTCCCTCTTATTTCCTGAAAAATCGAAATTTAAGAACACAAACGAATGAAAAAATATGTGCTTCATTTGTGCTACTTTGGCCGTGAATATTTTCAAGAAAATCGTTTTGTTTGCCTGCAAACTACGAAAATAAAAAAAAAGCCATCCCAGCACTTTTGTTTTCTTTCAAAAGAAATATAACCGAAAGATTGTGCTACTAAGGCAAAGTTGTGCCGTAGTTATTTTCTCAAATATCCCGCTCATTCACCAAAAAAATAAAAAAATTAGAAAAAGTTATCCCAGCACTTTCATTTTTTTTCGATGAAAATTGTTTTATATGATTGTACTCTATTTGTGCCAACTTGTTCTGGTGAAAGTTTCAGAAAAATCATCAGTTTCCTTCTTATATGGGGGCAAATAAGAAAAATCAGTGTGGTAGAGGAACGACCAGTATACCAGGCAACGGTGTATGGGAAGTTGGCACAGCACTTTTTGATTTTCGAACAAATTCTAGTTGCGCTGAATTGTGTAATGCTGGATTCACAATGGACGTAACCATAAAACTCCCGTAACGTAAACGAAAAAAAACGCAAAGTTGAACCAATGCAAAACATATGGAACTGTTCACAATAGGCTCTGTAATTTTACGTTTACGTTGAGCTTATGGTAGTCCGTAATTCTATCGTTTAATTATAGAAATTTGTTCACATTCTGTGAGTTAAACCAACTTATAATATATTTTTGTCTTTGAGACTCACACGTAGTTTTTTCTTCTTTTAGAATTTTGCTCTTCAATTCTTTTCTTTTTTTTCAAACATCGTCTCAATAAAAACAGACTTAATACTTCATACATTTTTAATTAATGACAACACTTCACAATAATCAATTGTCAAAAAATTCATAGAACACTTATTATAAAGTACAGAAACATCTTCTTACTCTACAAAAACGTCTATAATTTGCTACTGCGCCCAAAGTCCATTGTGAACACCATTACGTTTACGGACAAAGTACGTTTACGTGTTCGTTATGGTTACGTCCATTGTGAATCAGCACTTAGGTTTGTGTGCTTTGTGCCGTTGAAATTTTTCTTTTATTTCATTCGGTTTCTGAGATATTCAACAAAATGTTTAGTACGAATAAGCCTAGCTACAGTTGAAATGGATTATGGTATAAATGTATTAAGTTGGTACTGAGTTGGGGCTCTCAGAAAGATCCTCTGAATTGTAAGAATATTGAAAAAAAATTTCTTTCAGAAATTAGGTTTTTTCTCTCTTGAAAATGTGAAAAAAATGTGGTGTGTTAGTCGTGACTCGTGTCAATATTGAATATTCAAAAAACACTTCGAATTTTTCCGTCGAATGGTGGAAATGGAATAAATCAGTCTACTGTAGGAAAATCGACACACGTGGCAACATAACATTGACGACTTTGCAATTCGTGCAAACTGTGGAATTACGATGGACGTCTAAACTTGCTCTGTTGTCATGATTATTTGAAGGGAGTTAATTTCATAAAAATAAACTCAAAAGATTTGAATGATTTGATGATATTTTATCGTGAAAATTTAATTGACTATTGGTACAGAAAGTCGACGCGATATCGGTGAATTTATTCGCGCCTCTTAGATGAAATTTATGGTCGCATAATTTTCTTGGAGGAAAAATTGTTTCTTTACTTTTATACATTCAAAAACCTGAAGGAGAATAAAACATTGGTACTGCACCTGTATTAATATAAATTAGAAAATATATATAGTTCAATGTTCAAATTAGAGTATTATTTTTATTTTCATAAAATTATGAAAAAACTCAATAACCTCCTTGAGAAACTTCGAAATATTGAATTATCTCCAAAATAATAAGAAACGATAAAGAATGAATTTTAATGAAAACAAAAGCAAAAATAAGATATTTCATGTAGATAGCAGAAAGGACTAGGTAGGTTCGTACAATACCTTTCGTTGAATATCTCAAAAACCGAATGATATAAAAGGAAAGGGTATAGCCCGGTTTCAATGGTAAATCTGCCCCCGCGGCCTCTTCGATTCATATTGAGGGGATCGATTAGGCATTGAATGAAAATGATTCAGCCAACTTTTCAGCTTTTTATCTCTAGCCATTTTTGAGATTTCTGTAAAAAACACTTTTTTCGATTTTATTTTTTTCTCTTGTGATATCCAAAATTTTTGAATGGTGATTTTTCTGTTGATTCTTTGCTATTAAAGGATTAGACGTAATTTTTTTATGAATTTCAGCTGAACAATCTATTTTTAGAAGGAAAAATAAAACTATATTCATTGGAATTTAGGTGTTCTTAAAAAGTGTCCACCGCCATTTTTTGTCATAAAATGTCTCATTTGGTCCTTCATACCCTGGAATTTTTTCACATTTTAAAATTGGTGAAACATTTTGAAAAAAAATTAAAACTGTTTGAATTTTAGGTTTCAACAGATATCCATCAAATTTTGTTGTTGTTGTTGTATTCATATTGGCTCACTGAACAGTATTAGTGAAAAAAACAATTGGCCATATGTCTTAGTTTAGAAGATATGGGCCCCCAAAGTTCGAAAAGTATTTCACCTGAATGTCACTTTCCCACTACAGAAACACTGAATTACCGCTATATTAAGTTTGAAGCCTCTCTGAACATTTTAACATGAAGATTTGATTAATTTTATTTCAGATATATAAATAATTATTGCAAAAACATCGAAAAAATTCTAGGGAAAGCCCGCCGTTCCTGGTGGTACGTTGGCACTACCGCGAATTACTTCGCGCGACGCGAATTACTTCGCGCGAATATGACAGGATGCATACCGGTAAATCCCGCTATCATTTCCTAATGGCACTCGCTGAAAGACGCGGTAGTGCCAAACTAACCATAACAAACGGCGGGCTTTCCCTCAATTTTTTTGAAGTTTTACAATAATTATTGAATATATCTGAAATAAAATGAATGAAATCTTCATGTTAAATTGTTCAGAGAGGCTTTAAACTCAATAAAGCGGTAATTCAGTGTTTCTGTAGTCAGAAAAGTGACTTTCAGTTGGAATATTTCTGGGACTTTGGGGGCCCATATCTTCCAAACTAAGACAGATCGCCAATTGTTTTTTTTCACTAATATTGTTCAGGGAGCCAATATGAATACAACGGCACCAAAATTT
Organism: Propylea japonica; assembly: GCA_013421045.1. Taxonomy (NCBI): domain Eukaryota; kingdom Metazoa; phylum Arthropoda; class Insecta; order Coleoptera; family Coccinellidae; genus Propylea; species Propylea japonica. The sequence goes on from CM024243.1 coordinate 79,607,020, forward strand.
GATGGATATCTGTTGAATACTGAAATTCAAGCTGTTTTAATTTTTTTTTAAATGTTCCACCAACTTTGAAAATGTGAAAAAATTTCAGGGTATGAGACATTTCATGTCAAAAATGGCGGTGGGCACTTTTTAAGAACACCTAAATTCCAATGAATATATATTTTTATTTTTCCTCCTAAAAATAGATTTTTCAGCTGAAATTCATAAAAAAATATACGTCTAATCCTTTAATAGTAAAGAATCAACTGAAAAAATCACCATTAAAAAATTTTGGATATCCCAAGAGAAAAAAAAAACTAAAAAAGTGTTTTCACAGAAATCTCAAAAATGGCTAGAGATAAAAAAGCTGAAAATTTGGCTGAATTATTTTCATTCAATGCCTAATCGATCCCCTCACTATGAATCGAAAGGGCCGCGGGGGCAGATTTACCATTGAAACCCGGCTATACCCTTTTCAGCGGCACAAAGCAGCCCAAACCTATCACAATTCAGCACAACGAAATTTTTTTCGAGAATCAAAAAGTGCTGAGCCAACTTCACAGATACTGTCGCCAGGTATACTGATTTTTCCTCCACTTTACTGATTTTTTATTTTCCCCCATATAAGAAGAAAACTGCACAAGTTGGCTTAAATAGGGTACAATCATATAAAACAATTTTCGTCGGCAAGAAGTGAAAGTGCTGGGCTAACTTTTTCTAATTTCTTCATTTTTTGGGTGAATGAGCGGAATATTTGTGAAAATAACTACAACACAACTTTTCCTAATAGTAGCACAATCTTTTGAGCTTGTTTCCTTTTGAAAAAACAACAAAAGTGCTGGGATGGCTTTTTTTTATTTTCGTAGTTTGCAGGCAAACACCAAAGATTTTTGTGAAAATATTTGCAGCACAATGCAGCAAAAACGTAGCACAAACTTTTTCATTCGTTCGTGAGAAAAAAAAAACGAAAGTGTTGGTCTATCTTTATCTCAAATTTCGATTTTTCAGGAAATGAGAGGGACTTTCGAGAAAATTCGAACGGCACAACTCAGTACATGTGTAGCACAATTTTCATCAATCATTTAAATCCTATTTTTCGAAAAGCGCTGGGCTGGCTCATTTTTTCGGTTTTTGAAATATCTCTAAAACTATTTGGAATTAGGAAAAAAAATTATCGGCACAAAGCAGCAAGAACCTAGCACAATTCAGCAAAACAATTTTTTCGAAAGTCAAAAAAGGCTGGGCCAACTTCACACACATACATTTTTTGTTATTTCTGCAAATTGATCTCTTACCATTGCATGCCTTAAACCATGATTATCATAGGTAGATAACCTGTTATCCACTTCAATATTAGTATCGGAACTTTTTTCTTCCCCAAAACTTTCTAGAGACTCCTCGAAGACTTTCTTGAATATACATTCTAACCTCTTTTTTCTTCCAGTTTGAGTCTCGAGCAATTTAATGAGTTCGTTCCTTTTTGCCGAACCTATGAGTATCATATTTTCAGCGCTCTCTACTATCGGAAATGTCTTCAACTTGGGATTTTCCTTCAAACACTACTTCGAGTTCGGCGTATGTCATCTCGAAGTGTACAAACTTTACGTCGGTAACCATGAAATCATTCACACAAACGGAATACATCTCTGCAAACCAGAAATGAAAAAAATTAAGAAAAGCCCTGAACAGGATCTCGTTCTTGGTGGAGCAATAATGCTATTACCTCGAAATTTTGTATAGGACTCGAGATCAACCCTAATTACACTGCGCAAAAAATTGACGCACATTCTGAAATCTCAATTTTAATGAAAGTGAACTCTACATTTACTTTATAACTTATTATTTTTTATGTTCTCTCGGGAAGGTTTTGAACGAAACAAGATACATTAATGGAAGAAAAATCAGGATTTCTCCGAATCTTATGTGAAAGAAGAGAAATAAACAATTTTCAATACTTGGTATTTCAACCCCTTGCATTAATTACAGCTCGGCAACGACGGTTCATACTCAAAATGAGTGATCTTAAAATGTTCTGATCTAATCCTTCCCAGATTTTTCTGAGTTGGATTCCTAAGTCATAAAGAGTAGCTGGATCATTTTCTGAACTTCTCAGCCTTCTATTGAGGTTGTCCCAAACCTGCTCAATTGGATTGAGATCTGGACTTCTCGTTGGCCATTCCAGAGACTTCAACCTCTTCATGGTACTCCTGAACGATGCGCGCACGATGGGGTCTGGTATTATCGTCCATAAAAATGAAATTTTCACCAATGTATGGGGAAAATGGCACTACATGATCTTCAAGAATGTTTTTTATATGAATATCAGCTTTCATCGCTCCATTACCAACGAGCAGTCAAAGATATTCCACCTCATACCATAATCGATCCTCTCCCGAAACCAGTAGTATTCAGGAAATTGCACTGAGCATCTCTTTCATGTGGACGTATGTATACAAGGGAACGTCGATCACAATGGTAGAGGCAGAATCTAGACTAATCTATGAAGAGAACTCTTTCGCAATCAGCCTCTTCCCAATGGATATGCTCTCTCGCAAAATCCAAACGCGCCCTTCGATGGGCTGGGGTAAGAGCTGGGCCTCTTGCCGCGACACGAGGCCTTAAATCATATTCTCTGAGGCGATTTCTTATTGTCTGAGTGCTAATTGCACCCCATGAGTTTGCTCAAGCTGATTTTGAAGGAGGCGAGCGGTAGCAAACGTCTCAACGAAGAAACTCTCAAGTAACGTTCTTGAATGGCAGTGTTACTCGTGGTCTACCCTGTCCTGGTCCTCGGACATTCATACCTGTTTCCCTGAATCGCTGCAACATTCTGGATACACTTGTATGGGAAACTCCAAACCTTTCTGCAATTCTTGTGTATGTCCACCCTTCTTCTCGCAAAATTACCGCTTGGGCACATTCCTCTGGGTCAAATTGCGTGTTTCGCGTTGCATAGCGATCGAGTGTAGAAAATCAAACGAAAGAAAAACTATTGATCACTAGAATTGATTGAGAACAACTGATTTCAGAATGGAGCCGATATATTCAAAATCTGATAATCTCATTTTTTATTCCTGCTGGGAAAACATCTGTATTGAAGAAAAACGTTGAAAGTGGATAACATCATGCATAATTCTGATAAAAATAATTATTATTGAGAACACCTTCAGTTGTAGAATAAATAAAGATTTCCATAATGTGCGTTAATTTTTTTGCGCAGTGTATACGTTCAGATCATTATCATGCAAAGAAATTACTTGAAACGCTTGGTAGCAGGTCTGGAAGGTAAGGTAGCTTCTTGATGATGATGACATTGTTGTAACAGCTTGGTCCCAGCTTTGTGGATATTCCAACAGCAATAAGAACAGCAATCAGGATTGGTATAGCATGGCAGATCTGTCCTGTCATCTCGAATACTATTACTGCTACAGATACTGTTTGGGTTACAGCACCTGTAAATGCTGCTGCTCCTACAGTAGCATATCCTCCTGGTATAACATAAACATTTCTTCCACCGTAAATAAATCCTGTAAGGAAACAGAAAATATATTTTTCAAGACTGTCACAAAATATGTTCATTTTATGTTCGATGATGACTTCTAAGGGTGAAGTCGTAATTTGAGCTGTCGGTTGGCCATGGAAATTCGGCATATTACACTGTGTATATTGAAACTTTAGGTTATGTTGTTTATTTTCATGCAGAAGTATAATAATAATAATAATAAATGCCGCTACGGATGCCAAACATCAGAAACAATCCAACATATTACAGGAGGCTGCCAAATGTTGGCTGGAAATGAATATAAGAGTCGACATGATGCAGTTTGTAAGATACTCCATCAGGAACTCGCCATCCAACTGAAGATGCTGCAATCCGAACCAATTCCATATTATAAGTATCAGCCTGAAGTTATACTGGAGAACCACCATTACATTACAGGCTATACTGGGATCGCACAGTACTTACCAATTTAACAGTTGCTAATAACAGGCCAGACATAATTCTAGTGAAGAAAAAAGAGAAGAAAGCAATACTCATAGACGTAGCCATCCCAATAACAACAATCTACGTCAAAATATGCTGAAAAAATATCGAAATATCGAGAGCTTGAACTTCAGATCAAAAGGCAGTGGGGAATGTCCAGTACCAGAACAATTCCGATTCTCATATCAACCACAGGAATTATTCCTAAGAGCCTCAAGTCCAACCTCAAGGAGCTAGATTTGATGAAAACCTTTTTAAAGTAATGCAAAAAGCAGTACTTCTTGGTACTGCTAGAACGGTAAGGAAGTTTGTGGGTCACGATGGACACCATTGCAAAACCAACAACCACGACGTCAACCGAGAGATCCAGGACCATGCAACGAAGGACGAACAACCCAGGACCCAGGAGAAGAAGAACACCGAAGACCTCAGAGCTCAATCCCCCTGATACTTGCTATCCGGGATGAGTGAATGTTCCCCTTAGTAGGGAGTGTGATAGCCGATCGCTAGGGGGTGTGAAATATCACACCCTTTCTACGCTAATAGGCTCTAGTCGATAAAATAATAATAATAATATATATTGATCCTTCATGACATGATCTTTACATGTATAGGATAGGTCAGAAAATAGAAACAAAATACAATCATTCAGCAATACAATCATCAAAGTAATCGCTCACTCTATAATAACACTTTTGTATTAATAAATTTTTAATGGATTTCTTAAACTCCAAAATGTCTAGAGATCGAATTTTATATGGCAACTGATTATAAACTTTCATGCACTGATATAGTGGTGACATCTGAAACTTGGTGGTTTTATTTTGGGAATATAAAGTGTTCCCTCACTTCTAGTGTAGTAGCTATGAAAACTAGATAACTTAGTCATATTTTTCTCATTATTTTTTACATACATGAGACATTTAAGAATGAAAATATTACATGATAGTGTCAAGATCCCATTTTTACAATAGAGGCTTACAGGACGAACGAGGTGTTGTATTAAAAATCAGACGTAAAATACGCTTCTGCAGTATGAAAGCCCTAAGAGCATCCGAAGAGTTTCCCCACAGCAGGATATTGTATGACAGGTGACTATAGACCAAACTGTAATAGATGTTCATGAGAAATTCTCTGGGGAGCAGATCCCTTACTCTACCCAAAGCATAATAAGCACTATTCAATTTCCCACACACGTATTCAACATACGTGGACCAGTTTAAGTTGTTGTCCAGGCAGACGCCGAGAAATTTAGAACTATCCTTAGACAAGATGACATTATCCAGATAACGAGTAGCCAGCTTACGGTTTCTGTGTCGCATCGTAAAATAAATGCACTAAGTTTTCCCTGCGTTCATCATCAGGCCATTATTATGAAACCAACTAACAAAGCTCTGTACTAGAAGCTCACATAACCTCTGCAGCTCCTCGAAAGATGATGCTGTAATTGCCACAGAAGCATCATCCGCAAATAAACATATTATAAGCTCTTAATCAAAGACAAGATACCTTTAGAAGCTATCAGCTTAATGAAAACAACTCGCAGATTGACTGGAAGATCGTTGATAAAAAGGAGAAACAGGAGGGGCCCAAGGACGGAACTCTGCGGCACTCCCAGATTCACATCGTGCTCAGTAGATAGTGAGCCTTCAACCTTAACAGACATAGATCTACCCTCCAAATAGCTACGAAGCCAATCTAACAATATACCTCGGAAACCGAGGTTATAGCATTTCTCTATGATAAATTGAAAGGAAAGACTATCAAATGCCTTGGAGAGGTCAAAAAATAGCCCAGCCACATGAGGACCATTGTCAAGACATTCATAAACGTAATTAACAAAGTCAACTGCCGCTGTCTGGGTTGAGTAACCTGACCGAAAACCATGTTGGGAATCAGTAAGTATATCGAATTTATCAAGGAACTTTACCATTCTGTTAAGGACGACTCTCTCGAAAACCTTTGAAAATATGCTCAGAATTGAAATTGGTCGATAGTTCGTAATGCTGTGTATGTCCTCTTTTTTGTGGATAGGAACAACTAAGGCACTTTTAAGAATGGCAGGAAACACTCCAGAGCTAACAGAAAGATTTATACAATGGGCAAAGTGATTACAAATATCTGGGGCTATCAACTTCAAAATCCTTGCAGATATTGAATCTGGAGCCGAACTCTTATTTTTCCTCAGGGATTTTATTACATCCAACACCTCACACTGCAACACAGGATGGAAGAAAAATGTTTTATTCAACAAGCATGAGGTAGTGCATGAAGACGGCAAAGAGCCCTGGTAATAACGGTGTAGTGTGGATTCGGTTACAGTTGAAAAGTAATCGGCGAACATCTCCGCCAATTCGCCAGCATCATCATGTAGAACACCATCGATATTGAGGGAGATAGGCTCGCTTCTACAACCTCGTCCAGTCAAGTTATTCACCATCGACCAAAGTGTTCGATTCTTGTTGTCGGAATTGTTGATTATTTCACTATGAAACTTAAGTTTGGCATGTTTGATCATTGAAATATAGGACAACTTGGCTTGCTTGTACAAATTAAAAGAAATCTGACTTTTGGTATTCGAGTGTAACCAGTATATGTTCATAAGTTCGCGTTTAGCATGAACTATCTCTTTGGTAATCCATCTCTTCGCTTGCTGATTGCAGAAGTTGAATTAATTAGAGGACAGCAAAATTCAAAAGTGTCACGAATTGTGGAAACAAATGCTTCGAAGCACTTATCGACATCAACATTTTCATAACTTGCATGAAAATCGCAATTTGAAATTTGAAAACAAAGTTCTGGAGATTTTTCTGGCTCAAATTCCTAAAATATTTCAACGAACTTGGACAATTTATATTTATCCTTACATGAAATTGCAACAATATAGCTCGGTGGTCACTAATACAAGGTTCAAAAACTTCAACATCAAAATCTATATATCATATAGTTTGAGACTCGAGCGGAAAAACCATCTCCTAATTGATTTGCAGCACGAGCTACAACTACAATAGTACTGGGTGGTCAACTGAGGAATTCCGATTTTAAAGCGCTCTAAAATTGTCCTGAACATGAATAGAGAAGTGGGGTTGGTCTCAAACGAAGGAGGGGTTCATGTTCATGGAAATGTAGTCGCCATGGTTTGCTGGACGGGTGAGGAGCGTTCGTTCTATATGAGCTCTTATTACCAATATCAATTTTTTTTTCTCTGATGAAGCCCATTTTCATCTCAACGGCTATGTAAACCAACAAAATTACCGGTATTCATCTTCAGAAAACCCCAAAGAGAATCATGAAACTCAATTAAATAGTCTGAAAGTTACAACTTAGGATTCAATACACGCATAAGGCATTATCGCCCCGTACTGTTTCGAAGACAGACGCAACCGAGCAGTAGCAGTGGATTCTGATCGTTATGTGGACATGTTGAACAATTTTTTTGAACGAGCCCTTTGAAACTTTGATGAGTACAATCAGGATATTTGATTTCAGCAAGATGGGGCCACTTGTCACACTTCAAATCGGTGTTTACTTGTTATTCAGGCGCTTTTTCCTGAAAAATTTATTTCTCGGCGTGGAGACCTTCCATGGCCCCCCAGAAGCACGAATTTGACAACTTGCGACTTTTACTTATGGGGATGCCTCAAAAGTGTAGTCTACCGCAACAATTACCGCACTCTTATTGCGTTGCAGGAAAATATCCGCTAGGAAATTCAAGCCATCGGTCCAGAAACTTTGCGTCGTGTTTTTCTAAATTTGGGGGTTCGAAGAGTGCCAGCAGAAAAACGGTGGACATTTGGACAGCGTAATTTTTAAGAAATGAATTCCCTAAGATCTGAGCATTATATGTAGAAAAAAAATAAAATTGACTTGATAGTTTGTTTTATTTCTTTTTTAAATCGGGATTCAGTATATTGTAAAACGAATATACGAGTAGGTAATGGTCATTCCCTTCGAGTTTTACACCATACTTTTTTTACGACTGTTAGAAAAAATTCTGGGTGTTTAGAATCCGTTCTGTCAAAGAAATATTGAATTGAAACTTAGTTTCTAATTCTATTAATTGTTTGTATGGTTACGACAACGTCGTGACGAAGATTGCGAAAAAGACTTGCGTTTTCATCCATTGTGCACTGGTTGCCCAGCAACTAATGCATAATGAAATAGAAGTATGTATTACAATGTATAGTCCGTTCACGAAAGTTTGAGCCATCGGTTGGCCATAAAAATTTGCATTATTCCACTGTTTATATTAAAATTTTAGGTTATGTTGTTTATTTTCTTGTCAGATTGATACGCCATGTTGTCAATATAACATAGAGTTCTCTGATAACTCGGAAGCTTGTCGGACGAGGCCGGGTAGATTCAGCAACGATGACTTTATTTTACGTTTTGACAGCAATACTGCCAACTTCAGATAAATAAACAAACGCCTACTATACACTCAAACTTTTTTGCAACAGTTATAGAAAAAACTAGTTATGGCATTTACCATCAGGAAACCATGTTGCCATAAGTTCCCCTATAATTCGTCCAAAGGCAGCTCCAAATCGGAATGTAGGTATGAAAGTACCATTTGGAATTGGCATCGTGGAGGCAAATATTGACATCAGAAACTGAAATTATGGAAAAAAATTTCAGATAGAACATGATATAATTATACAGGGTAGTCAGATTTCGATGACTTAGTACTACATCCCCTGAATTGATAGGAAGAGAAATAATTTAAGGAACGCCCTGAGCAGGAAATTTGAGCGCTCGTTCATTAGTGGAGCAATACAGCTATTTTGTGTAGGACTTGAGATTTATACTGGATATTATGAATGCAAATTTTCAATACGGTCGGAATTATATTCTGAAATAATGAAATACCTATGTAAAAAGTCTATTGCTAAGAATATCAAAATTCTTTGATTCTGATTTCACAATCCTCTTGAAAATTTGCATTATTCGCTTCGCCATTTTACATCCTCAAACTCGATTTCATTTCAATCAAAAGGTATTTTTCATATCAATATATATATATAACATTTTTTTCGATATAACGATAGACTTTCCTATGGTTGTATTAACACAATTCCCACAAATTTTTGCGTACTGCTTTAATATATTTATTATTATTTAGTGCAACATTTCATATCGATAAAATCGATAAACTAGGAATTATTCGAAAAAGTTCATAATTTAGAAGAAAAACTACAATCTATGTTTTGTTGATGAGATCCTCTTAAAATTATGCTCTAACATTCAGTATATCGATCTTCATTCACAACATAAATTACAATCAGATCGGATATCGTTATGGAAATATAAAAATTCTTCTTTCCAATATTCCAATTCAATTTTGTATGGTTCTTTCAATACAATAGCCACAAAATTTTGCAAGAGGCTTATTATGGACGTCTTGCATGTGACCGCAAAATTTCATCTCGATTCGTTTCGTTTTGTCTGAGATATGAATAACAAAAATTTTGAATGGCAATATTTATGGAACGCCCTGTACGATTTGTCTCGTTGACGAACTCAACGACAGCATTTGGTATACCGAACTCACCCTGAAAATCTTAAGTCTCTAGGACAAGCCCTTCGAATGTTATAGTGCTACGCCGAAAGGTTCCACGGACAGAATCGATTTGACACGTATCATCATCAGGGAGCGAACCCTCTCATTTGAAACCATTTTCGGCTCATAAGTAGAAAATTTCAGACACATTGGGCAAAGCGATGAGATACTCGTAGAACGAGCGCTCAAAAAGTAATATAGGTACATAACATGTTTTCTTTTTTTTGAGCGCTAGTTCTCCTTAATCTTTTCTCGTTTCGCCCAAATGTCTGTACTTTCGAATTTTGAGCCGAGAAAGGTCTCAAACGATAGCGTTCTACTCCCTGATGACAAATTGTGGTCAAATTCAAATTATGTCCGTGGGCCGTCCAGCCGTCCATTAGCACAATAACTTTCGAAAGGATTGTCCTAGGAACTTGAAATTTCAGAGAAAGTTCGGTTCCAAATAGCTCGGATAAGTTAAGGGTGTTCCATAAAATATAGCCATTCAAATTTTGTTCCTCTATATCTCAGACAAAACGAAACTCATCGAAATGAAATGTTGCGGCCAAATGCAAGATACTCATAATAAGCTCCATGTAAAATTTGATTGCCCATAGTGTGAACAGAACCATAGAAAATTCAATTGGAATATTGAAAAGAACAAACTTCATATTTCCATAAGAAAATATCCGATTCGGATATAATTCATTTCATGAAGAAAATAAGATTGATTACACTTATTGTTTTTGTAGAATTTTGTGGCCTTGAGACCATTTTAGGCTCAGAATTCGAAAATTTACAGACATTTGGACAAAACGATAGATATAATAGCATTCGTTCAGGAGAAAGAGCGCTCGAAAACGGTTGTTATTTTAAATAAAAATAAATGATTCTATCTATAAGAGTAAATACAAGTTCATGAATCAATCAGGAGAGGAACCCCTCAGCAAATCAAATCACTAAAAAATAAAAACAACCAATTTTTTACTTAATGATAATATAGAATTCGACAGAAGAAGCATTTTCAAACTCATATAGATTCCTAAAAAACAACAATATATATAAATTCAAAAATTCCGCCACCAATAGACCAAATAATATATTAACATATTATATCACATTTCGCACATATCCTATAGTTCCAAATTCAGTTGACATTCCCCAAGACAGATATATGTATTAGTAGTAAAGGTTGACTAGATTTTTAAAGAAATTTTTAACAATTCTGACAGAGGAGGACCACTTTTAATGTTTTTAAACAGTGTGTGTTCATTTTAATTCAAGACAGTAAGTTGCATACTCTCGCCTAAATAAATACATGTTCTACATTTGTATACTTTCAGCTGGCCTGATGATGGAATAATTCCGAAATCGATAGCCGAAGATTTTAATAAATAATAATAGTGTGTTTTTGTTTTATTTTTTGTTTTTTAATCTCAAACCACTGGATTCCTATCAAAAAAGTGTCTGTATAATGTTTCTGCTACAAGTTTATAGCACAAAAGGAACTGAAATCATGTCTAAAGTAGAAATTAGCCAATTGTCTATTTTTGCTTATTACTTGAAAACAAAAGACGAGAGAGCAATACGGTTGACGGCAGAATGAGTTTCTCGAAAAAAGATCCCATTCGTTTCTTTCTTTCTCATAGAGTTAAATAAGTTGTAGTCAAGGATCACAGTTCTGGCCACAGTGGTCACCTGTATATTAATAACTTCTTTCCTTTATCTTTCATTTCAAGCAGGAATAGTACTAAATCATCGAAGTCTGAGCTTCCTGTATATAACAGGGTGTCTGTAAAAATGCAACGGACTTTGGGATATGATCCTTCAGGGGTAGTTCATATAATTTCTTCAAAATTGAGCCCCCTTCTAAGATACAGCCTTTGAAGACGATGACGAGTTGGCAGTTTTTAATTTTTTTAAAACGGCTTCTTTAAAACACTGAGTCATAAACTAATACATAATTAAGCACTAGTAGATTTACTCACGCAAATTTTTCAGATCTCATACTTTACTATTAGGTTTGAAAACAACACCTGTTGATGTGATTTCACTGCTGAAGGACCACCCTTTGTCAGGGAATGAAATGACTGTGGAACTGAACGTTTAGAAATTTTATTCTGATTATAATGACAAGCGATCTACAATATGTATCTATGTGTACGTTACTACAGAACACCTGTGTCGTTACTGATCTCTGTCGGCAACTCTCCTGTGCAAAGCGCAAGTTCCCTGCGCCTGCGCATCTTACGGAGGTCTTCCGTTCGTTCAAGCGGCGTTGACAATGTTGCCGCGTTCGATTTCTTACATTTCATGATTTTAAAGAATACTTGTAAAATGAATTTGACATATGCCGCCCACCTTGAAAGGATGGCTTTCAACATAAAAACTATAGTGATGAAATATATGAAATGAAAATTTTTACAAATTTGAAAAAACATTTATCAATCAAGGTTTTCGATGTTAGAGTCATTCTCTAGTGGTAAAACACATAATCTGCTTATTGAGCGTCTGAAAATATTCCCGTTTGACACTTTCACAGAAACTACACACGAATCACTTGATCCGACCCTGGATGTAGTTGGACTATGCGTGCCATGGGCCATCGAAATGGTGGTAGGTTTTCATCTTTCAAGATGACCAAATCATCTACCTTGGGAGTGTTGATGTCGTTTGCCATTTAGACCTTGCTGCAGTTGTGTAAGGTAATCAGCTGACCATCGGGACCAGAACTGTTGTACCAATTGTTGCATTCTCAAATATCGAGACAATTTGCTAATTTTTATGTCTAGCACATTCGTCTGAGGTGCAGCAACTAGTGACTCGCCAATTAAAAAATGAGCCGGAGTGAGGGGAAGGAAATCATTAGGGTCTGATGAGAGGGGGGACAAAGGTCGGGAATTAAGGCAGGCCTCGATTTGAATCAGAATTGTATTTAGTTTCTTCATATGAAACAGAAGCCATTCCTAAAACACGCCGAAGATGAAATTTGGTTGATTTAACCGCTGCTTCCCATATTCCACCCATGTGTGGAGATTTTGAGGAATGAAAAACCATTTGATTCCGTCTGATGCAAGAAAATTTTCGACCTTTTCCTTGTGATCCCTGTTTCTCAATAAATTGTGTAACTCAATGAAATGATTGTTTGCCCCTACAAAATTAGAGCCATTGTCGGAGAAATTTGAGAAGGTTTGCCTCTTCGAGCGATCAATCTCTTCAATGCGTTCAAGAAACTTTCTGTTGTCAAATCTTTCACTAACTCGATGTGAACAGCGCGTGTCGACAAACACACAAAAATACTTATATACGTTTTTACTAATTTCGTACGGCGTAGTGTACCCTCCTTGACCATGATAGGGCCTGCGTAGTCTACTCCACATTTTGAAAATGGCCTACTAGGTGTGACCCTGGCACGGGGAAGTTCTCCCATGATGAATTTTGTTGGCGCGGGCTTTGCCCTGAAACAGGTTATACACGACTTCACTACTCGTTTTATCAAATTTTTGCCGTCAATGGGCCAATAAGTCAGTCTTATCAAGGAAAGAAGACCTTGAATACCTACGTGAAGGTGCTTGGAATGTTCTTGTTCTACGATCAATTTAGTGAGTTTGTGACCTTTAGGCAGAATTATTGGGTGCTTCTGGTTGTCTGCTAACTCAGAATGCCGTAATCTGCCCCCTACTCTGATTAAATTATTTTGATCAAGAAATGGATTGAGACTGATGAGTTTACTACTTGCACTTACTGGTCGAGACAATTCGAGATTGCGCAATTCTTGTGAGAATTCTGCCCTCTGTGCGAGTCTTATTAACAAGTTTAAGGCGTAGTTTCGTTCTTCAACTGTAAGTGTCGATTTCAAGTCTAGCTTATGAACAGTATTTCCCTTAAATCGAATACAGTAAGCTACGACGTTTTGTAGTTTTCGTAATGATGAAAACCTATCAAAAATATCTACATCTACTTCACTTCTACTGACTAATGAAATGGTGGATAATTTTATTTCTGGAAGGCTTTCTATGCTGTCCAATTCATAATCTACATATGGATAGTTTTCCTTACTGTCTGATAGAAATTCAGGGCCGTGCCACCAAATTTTTAATTCGCGCAATTGATCGGGGTTTATGCCTCTGGAGATAACGTCTGCTGGGTTGTCTTGCGATCTTACATGTTGCCATGCGTTCACGTTGGTAATTTCTGTGATGTGAGCAACACGGTTTGCTACAAATGTCTTTAATTTCCCTGGATCTATTTTGAGCCATGCAAGCACTATCGTAGAATCCGAGTAGTAATATGTGTTTGATATTTTGACATCAAGTATTTTTCTTATGAGATCCATTAAATCCGAAAGCAAAGTGGCTGCCAGTAGTTCCAATCTTGGTAAACTATGACTACCCTGAGGAGCAACCCTTGACTTAGCACACAAAAGTTCTGAGAATAAATCTCCGCGCTTGTCTTTTGATACTAAATATACGCATGCGCCGTATGCCTTTTCTGATGCGTCGCTAAATCCGTGTAAATCAATAGCTATTGGATTTTTACAAAGTACATGTCGCTTTATAGCTATACTATTCAGCGCATGAATTTGATTCAAGAAATTTGTCCATGACGCGATCATATCTGCTGGTATGGGTTCGTCCCAAGTAACGTTTCTCTGCCATAGCTGTCGCATGAACAACTTGGCTTGTATGGTTGCTGGACCGATAAGTCCTAAAGGATCAAAAATTGTCGATATTGCAGCTAAACTGAACGTTTTGTCAATGTTTGATTCCCAAATTAATATTAACTGAATAACTGAACATGTCATTCTGTGGATTCCAAGAAATTCCTAGAGTTTTGAAGTCTTTACTTTCATGCGATTGTATCAGTTGATCTTCGTTTTGCTTGTCGCCTAAAATTGAATTTAGTATTTCCTTTTCATTGGAACACCACTTTCTTAGTTTGAAGTTAATGCTGTCTAAAATCTCTGTTATTTCCCTGTGAATTTCTAATGCTTCTTCTATTGTATCTACACTTGTTAACAAATCATCCATATAGAAAGAATTTCGAATTATTTTGCATGTACGTGGATATTTTTGTTCGAATTTGAATGAAATTTCTTGTAACACTTTCGTAGCCAAGTAGCTTGCGGAGGCTGTGCCGTAAGTTACTGTGTTGAGATTATACAATTTGATCGGTTCTGATTCATTGTATCGCCAAATAATTCGTTGAAATTTACGGTCGTCCGGGTGTACTAAAATTTGTCTGAACATCATTTTTACATCGGCACTCAAAACATAATGTCTTAACCTGAGACGTGTAACTATTTCGAAAAGATTATCTTGTATATTGGGTCCTACGAGTAACAAGTCATTGAGTGATATACCTTTATTGGTCTTTCCAGAACCATCGAATACTACGCGACAGCGAGTAGTGGTACTGCTGCTGTCTTAATTACGGGATGATGAGGTAAAATATATGATGGCTGATCAATTTCATTATCGAAGTTTTTGACAAATGTCATGTGACCCATTGCTTCATATTGTCTCATGAATTCTGTATACTCTTTCTTCAAGTTTTCATCACGTTTAAAGCGTTTTTCTATGGATTGCAGTCGTTTTAATGCGAGCGAACCTGAGTCTCCTAGGTCTTGAACGTGTTTCGAGAGGAAGTCTGACTATAAATCTACCATCTCCCTTACGAATCGTTGTGTTTTCAAAATAATCTTCGCAATACTGTTCCTCTTCGTGAGAATAGTTTTATGCGGTATCTCTTCGGCTTTCCAAAATTTGTTAATGATTCGTCGAGCATTTCATTTGATATTATTCGATTTAAATTGCAAATTGATTTTTGTCCTGCATACTTGTTCAAGTTAAGCGAGCCGGTGACAATCCACCCTAAAGTAGTTTCTTGCAAGCTAGGTTTGTTTTTGCCTAATATAATTCGATTTTGACACAAAAGATCATAAAAAACATTTGCACCGAGAAGCACATCGATTTTTTGTGATTGATTGAATTCGTTGTCGGCCAAACTTATACCTGATGGTATGTGAAGTGCATGTTTATTGAACTCTACCGACGGAATTCTTTCAGTAATTGACTGTAGCACCAAAAATGTTAGATCATATTTGGCTGACGTGGTCCGAGATTTTATTATTGTTCGAGTTTTTTTCTGATAGTGATTGCCTTTTGATTAATACCTGCTATTGGTATTCGATATTCTTCGCAAGTCAAATTCAGTTTATCGCATAATTCTTTTGTGATTAAATTGCTTTGACTTCCTGAGTCTAGAAGAGCTTTACATACATGTGGTTTCCCAAAACAATCTAATATCGTTATTTGAGCCGTGGATAATAGAACTAATGTGTTTTCGTGAGAGTTCGTGAATTGAGTGTTTTTTAGAATTTTCGGTTCTGAAACGTGAAAATTGGATGTGAATTTTTGAGATGTGTTGCTGAGGAGCTTCGTGTGAGTGAATGTTTGATTTCGCTTGTACGAGAGATTCTAACGTGTTTGTTACTAGATTAGTTGATAGCTCGGGAGATGCCGTGCTCGAAATCGTGCGTGATTGTTCATTGCTTGTTTGTTGAGATGGTTCATTGTTTTGATCTAGTTGTGTTGTTCGACTGAGAATCGTTGTGAAGTAAGGTGTTATGATTTAGATTGCATCGTTTACATTTGCTTGATTTGCATTCCCATTTCAAATGACCTGGGCGAAGACAGTTGCTGCATAATCTTAGTTTCCTGATTTCGTTGTATCTTTCGCTTATTGACATTTTCATAAATTCTCCGCAATTATAAATGTGATGGCGCTCTTTACAAACAGGGCACTTATGTTCGCTGTGATCAGTGATTGCAAATGAATGCTCTTGAAACCTTTGTTTATAGCCTGTATTATTCAATTGTGATATTTTATAACCTTGTGTATTTGAGTTTTTCGGAATTTGATAACCTGGCTTTTTATTAGTCGAGTCGGAAAGTGTTTCCAATGTGAAGCATTTTTTGTTCAAAAAATTAATTAGTTCGAGATATGAAGGAAGTTCATCATTTTGCAATGAATTTTCCCATTCGAGGTTTAAGCTGTTATCTAATTTTGATGTTATTAAATGAATAAGAAGAATATCCCATTCATCTGTTGGTAATTTAAGGTTTTTCAATGCACCTAAATGCTGATTAATCTTATCTGTAAGTTGCCTTAATGAAGTGGCTGAATTTTTCGTTATTATTGGAAGATCGAACAATGCCTTCACATGCGTGTTAACGATTATTCTTTTATTATGATAACGTTTGACGAGTGAATCCCATGCTAAAAAGTAATTTTTATCAGAAACTTCAATAGATTGAATCAAACGAGATGCATCATTTTTCAAACATGACTTAAGGTAGAAGAATTTTTGTATGTCTGTCAGACTGGCATTGACGTGAATTAATTGCGAAAATGTATCATGGAATGTGATCCATTCATCATAATTTCCTGAGAACACTGGAAGATTGATCGTTGGCAATTTTAAATTTGTGACAAGGTCCGGGCTTTTTGCTGTTGAAGATGTACTTTGTGAATTTCGAGTATCCGCATTTTTCATCAGAATACCTCTTGCTTTTGATATTAATTGAAAGAATAATGATTCTTGATCTTCGCGTTGCTCTTCTTCATCTACGTACGTTCAAGTTTCTAACCGCGACTGAATTTCATCGAAACGATCAAAAGCCAATTCGATTTTGCTTAGACGTACTTCCAACTCAATCGGATCGTTAGGAGTATTCAAAAATGATTGAAATCTTGTTAATTGTGATCTTAGTCTACCCCGTGCTTGCCTGAGATCTTTGATTTCAATTTCTGCTTCGTTCGACATGATGATGAATTTTACGTGAAAATACAAAACTATATATTGAATGCAAACTGCAAATCGAGAAATGCCTTTTAAGTACAGGATGGGTGATAATATGGAACGGACTCACTTTTTCGAAGAATTGAATATGTTGCTGTGTAACTGTTCTGCTTGCTTGATCCAAAATGGCTGCTGCCTCATGGACTGGATGACGCTGATCGGTTCCTGTTGATTTTCTGCTTGTCGTTGTGTGATGAGAAACTGTTGATTTCGAGTTGCTTCGTGAAGAATCCAATGATTGTAATGTAACTGTTGTAAGAGAGCTTTCTCAAACTACACGAGACTTTCGTTTTTTGTACACTGCTTTACGAGAAAATGAGCACTGAACTATCGATTACTGGCACTTATCCGGTTCGATTGGACCAAAATGTTGATGTGATTTCACTGCTGAAGGACCACCCTTTGTCAGGGAATGAAATGACTGTGGAACTGAACGTTTAGAACATTTATTCTGATTATAATGAGAAGCGATCTACAATATGTATCTATGTGTACGTTACTACAGAACACCTGTGTCGTTACTGATCTCTGTCGGCAACTCTCCTGTGCAAAGCGCAAGTTCCCTGCGCCTGCGCATCTTACGGAGGTCTTCCGTTCGTTCAAGCGGCGCGGCGTTGACAATGTTGCCGCGTTCGATTTCTTACATTTCATGATTTTAAAGAATACTTGTAAAATGAATTTGACACAACCTCTATGATTTTCGTTCAACAATTTTGTTTTCGCGGAATAGATTTTCCAAAATAGAATCTAATTATGATTTTCCATTCAGTTTCTGGAGAGAAAAAGTCTCCTGAAAAATTTCGATACAGTTGATATCATTCTCGGAAAAATAAAAACTTACAAGCAGGATCACTGTTCATTTCATTTCATCGTATAAGTTTTTAGTCCGGTCTATTTAGACATTCGAAGTTACATAAAGTCCCACAAGCTGAATTTCTGTGAAGTTGTTCAAAACATAATTATAAACAATGTCTAGAAGTTCCCCATCATTCCCTGTAAGGAAAAAATTTAATTCAAGGTCAAAGGTCAAAAAAATGAGTTTTTCGCGATTTTCAGCAAAAGGGCAAGTTTTATCATAAAGTACCTCAGACAAAATTGTAGATCATAAAATTATCTATAAAAATGTATCAATACTTTTTTCTTACGAGCACCGTTTCTGATATAACGATTCAAAAAGTTATAAAAGTCGTTATCGTCATAATGTGCACACGTTTCCACGCCACTTATGAGGTAGTGTACTTAGCACGTTTTTTATAACTTTTTGAATCGTTATATCTCAGAACGGTGGCTCGTAAGAAAAAAAGTATTGATACATTTTTTATAGATAATTTTATGATCTACATTTTTGTTTGAGGTACTTTTATAATAAAACTTACCGTTTGCTGAAAATCGCGAAAACTCATTTTTTGACCTTTGACTTGAATTAAATTAATGATGGGGAACTTCTAGACATTGTTTATAATTATATTTTGAACCATTTTCACTGAAATTCCGCTTGTTGGGACTTGTGTAAGGAACATCTACTTAATGAATCATATTATGACCCATATTTAGGACTCCTAAAAAAAAATTGAAAACTGTCAACTCGTCATCGCCTTCCAAAGGCTGTATCTTGGAAGGGTGTCGATTTCGAAAAAAAATTTATAGGAACTACCTCTGCTTATCTTCATAGAGGAATCATTTCCCTAAGTCCCTCGCATTTGTTTACAACACCCTTTATACAATAAAGCTTAAAGTTTCGAACTGATCTCTACACAACACTGCAAACTTTACCATGAATCCCATAAAGCTCAGAAGATGAAGATAGGGTCCAGTTCTGTCTGTTCTCCAATTGTTGAGAATGTTTTCCTGGGAAGGGCTCAAATGTCACTCATCCAAGTGAAGTTGGCGAATAAGTTATCAACATGGCCTTTGGGTGCAAGATGGCCAGCGAGATATCTTCCAATGCCAGGCGGAAAAGTTATGGAAGAAACAGCCAAAACCACGAATCCAGGATAGATGAAACGACTGAAAGTTATTGGTTTTATTTGTGTGAGGATACTTTGTATTTCGAGCAGCAGAAATTACCAGAAGCCGTTGAGCCATTTCAAGAATTTATTCCTCTTGGTGAACAGTACATAGTTTCTATGGCACCAACAATATAGTGCACCTCCAAAACCACAGACTACTCTGAAATAAATATCTTGCGTTCAAAAAAATTCGTGGCCAAGTAAGCTGTGGATTCTATTTTTCCTAAGAGTCTATGAGGGGAAAATAGAATCCACAGCCTACTTGACCACGAATTTTTTTGAACGCACGTTATAATAAAAGGTAGGTACCTGAGGTAAGCGGACATTTGGAGTCAAAATGGGTTGGTAATTCTGTTGATGATTTCTGGTTATTTTTTTCAACTGAATGAACTGACACAAACTCGAAACAATTTTTTTTTATTATTTCAGAGGTCTGAACGAAATATTTGAATGACTGTACCTAGTAGTAACGCAACCGTTTGATATTTTACAATTCTGTTTTCATATTCGTGATTGATAATTAAAGGAGTAAAAATGTACGAAATTCATACATTTCGGGGGAAATTTTTTTTTATCGCTGTAGACATAAGAAAAAATTTGTGTTCGGTTTTTGAAAAAATGTTTTCACAGAAATTCTTAGAAAATTGTGTTCATTCAGAAAATAAAATTCAATTGATAACCGAAAAAAAGTTAGTAGCATTGCAGGTTTTCCGATATTTTGTAAATTTGTTTTCAGACTTTGTCAACTTTTCTGAATAGAGGACCCAAAAATATTAAGATTTGACAAAAACCGTTACTTTAATTGTTATACATAACTGACCACATTCATAAGATCTTGCTCAAAAATAACGTATCCCGCTTATAATTCGACAACGGGATATAGGTATTGTTTAAGGCAAAAATGATTCTCCCGGTGTCCTTTACACGAATATTATATGTTTGTCCAGTTTTATGATGAAACCCCTGTATTGTTCTTAGACTATTCGGAAGAGGTAAAATGATAATAGCGATTATAACTGTGCATTATTGGACGATTGAGGTCTTAAATCGCAAAAAACCGGCATATTTATCGAAGAAAATTCAAGAAAAGCCCTGAGCAGGAGCTTTTGAGCACTCGTTCTTTGGTATAGCAATAAGACTATTACCTCAAACTTTATATGGGATTTGAGATTGATACCAATACCAATATATAAATTGAAAATTATTCAGAAAATGAAATATGTAAAAAATATAAATTAAAAAATTAGATTCTATGGTTCTGAATGTTCGATCCTTCTGAAATTTTGCTTAAACATTTTGTATATTAGTTGTCATTTTCAAAATAAATTTCACTCGAATTGGATATCCTGTTATGGAAATATAAAGATTCGTATTCCAATATTCCAATTGAATTTTTTAGGGTTCTGTTAATACTATGACAACGAAATTTTGGACGAACCGACAATCTCCATTAACAAAATAAATTTCACTCGAATCGGACAAAAAGATATCCGGATATCCGATTAGAGTGAATTTTTTGTGTGAATATAGATCGATATTCTGAATGTTCATCTAATTTCGTGGCCATAGTATAAACATAGAAAATTCAATTGGAATATTGAAAAGAAGAATCTTTATATTTTCATAACAGGACATCCGATTGGAGTGATATTTCTTCTGTGAATAAAGATTGATATACTGAATCTCCATGCAAAATTTTGTGGCCATGGTGTTGATAGGACCATAGAAAATTCAATCGGAATATTGAAAGACAAATCTTCTTTCCATAACAGAACATCCGATTCGAGTAAAATTTATTTTGAGAATGAAAACTAATATACTAAATGATCATGCAAAATTGCATCTTTAGAACCAAAGATTTTACTTCTTTTAAATAATTTTTCACATAGTTCATTTCCTGAATAATTTTCTGAATATAATTCTCCTTGTAACGAGATTCTGCATTTATATATTCGGTATCAATCTCAAATCCCATATAAAATTTGAGGTTATAGTCTGATTACCCACCAAAAAACAAGTGCTCAAAAGCTCCTACGGAGGGCTTTTCTAAAATTATGCAAGACAATGCACCAGATCACAAATCAATAAAAACGATGGCAAAAATCCATGATTCACGCCTCGAATTGCTTCTTTATCCTCTGTATTCTCCAGATTTATTCCAAGCGATTATTATCTGTTTCCAAACTTGAAGATGTGGTTCAAGAAATTTGAAACGATCCATTAATTTATGATAATCACGCTAAACACATTTAAGACATATCATTTATGGAAAATGCAGATGCAATGCGAATGCTGCAGCTGGGTGTGAAAATCACCTGTGTGTATTCCTCAGTTGATAAATAAATTAATAATAAATAGACTTTACCGTAAAAGATATCTCGATGCTATAGGGCGAGTATAGAAGACAACTCAAAACAGCGCAGCCACAATAGACCATTAGGTCGCAGTGCACTTCTCAATTTTAGTCTTCAATCTACCATTTCAACATTTCACTTACCCCATAAGAGCAAATGCTATGAGTTCCTGCGGATCAAACGGCAATTCCACCAGAAAATTGGTTTTGAACACAGGCGTATACGTTTGTAACCCATCAATCCAAACAGACCAGCAATCTGTATGTGATCGCACCACAAACTGCTGCAAAAAATCCTCTGAAGTAGTTTCTGACAGCAAAATAAGCTGTGGTTACCTCATCATACTGAACAGACACCTAAAATTAAGTACACAAGTTAGTGTTATTCCTTTGGTAGCATTTCGACGCTATGACGTGAAAAATTAGAACATTGATGAAATTGCGTTGTCAGAAATCTTTCTTTGAATTGAATCATTTTATCGAAAAGTTTCAAGATAATAACTGAAGCGCAGGGTGTTTCACACATTCTAATTATGCACGTGAGGGGGTTGA
This sequence comes from Propylea japonica, assembly GCA_013421045.1. Taxonomy (NCBI): domain Eukaryota; kingdom Metazoa; phylum Arthropoda; class Insecta; order Coleoptera; family Coccinellidae; genus Propylea; species Propylea japonica. The sequence continues at coordinate 79,629,304 of CM024243.1, forward strand.
AAGTTGTACATGAAAAAAACTGTAATGGCCGACTTTAATTCGGTGACAATTTCATCAGGTACCATCGTATCAAAGTGAAAGAGCCATGACAAATGCATATACTGAAAAACTCTTTGAACTAACTGATTTTTCAAACAAATTTTTTTTCTCGAAAAGTACCACATGAGCCACTTCCACTATTCAAAAAATTTAGAGGGTTGATGGGGATGTCACAGGTCACAGGTGACACAAAAAGCCTTCAAGAATTCATAAAAATTCGGTTGAAAGTGAAACAAAAATTGACCTGTTTCTGGATTCTGCTGCCAAATTTTTTTCATCGGAGAAAATGAATTAGTTACATAATTTTGACGAACACTGTATACAGCAACTGATAAACTCAGAAAGAGCTCTTTAAAATTTTTTTTAATATATTCATTCATAATGTGATTGTCCACCGATTATCTGAATATTCTTCAACACGTCTTGGCCTTGATACAATAAGATGGCCTATTTCTTCTTGAGGACTACTATCCCAAAGTTCCTGTAGTTCATGTCTCAGAGCTGCAGATACTTACAGATTTGTCCTTTATTTTTGTTACAGATTTTGAATCATGAAGATCGCGTATGTGAAGGGTGACCAGAATCGGTGATCCCTGAAACTACAAATTCTTAACCCTATGAGGTAGAGAAAAGTGATCGGATATAATTTTTTCGTAAAACTCATAATGCCGTTAACCTCATTGCTCTCTCCACTTTAGTTTTCGATTCATTAGTCAAAGTTGACACTCAATAATAATAGTAGGAAACCAGTGGCACATTTCATTATTCAAAAAAGGTTTTTTTAATATATACATAAAATTTCGTTTCTTTTTACACAAACAACAATTATTTTGTTTAAAAAATCATCACCGTTTTTCCTCGTTTCCCAGAGATCAGTGGTGACGCTATAGGGGCAAGGTTGGTCCAGACCCTTTTTAAATTATTGTTGGCCTTTTTCAAATATGGCCTATGCTGAGCCAAATGGTACCAATTCATTCATAAATACCCTCACTGAAAATTCTGGGCCACCCCCGCTTTCCCCCACCTATCGTCGTCACTGTTCTAAGAGCGATATATGACATATATTCTTGGAACGAGAAAAAAACGGTGATTATTTTCAAGTGAAAATAAATCAATGTTTTCATAAGAAAAACCTGTTTAAATTAACATAACAGATCAGAAAGGAATACCCGCAGCGAAATTAGATAAAGCTACTGAACTCTTATAAAAATGTATTTAAAATGTTTTTGTTTCATGCTTAAAGCACAAAATGAAGGGGAGATGATGACCTGAGTTGAAATTGACCGATTGTGAATTTTAGCTTGTCTCTCGAAAACAAAAGAGATAGAGCAATAGGGTTGACGGTTTATAAGTTTCTCGAAAAAATGACCGTGATGTGCCATTCATAAGAAATTGATAAACTGAAAAACTAAGAAACTAAAGAACAAAGAAAATAAAAAACTAAGAATTTGTGAAACTAAGAAACTAATAAACTAAGGAAATCAACAATTCAAGAAACTGAGAAACTGTTAGACTACAAACTAAGAAATTGAGAATTTGTGAACCAAAAAACTTCTAGGGTTGAAAAGATGTAGTTCAGAGATCACTAATTCAGCCACCCCATTCAATTTCCTTTCCAAAAATTCATCATGAGTAAGTTCTTACCACCAATAGGAGCAGCAAATGTCGTAGCAACTCCTACAGCGCATGCTGCAGCTAACATCTCAGTCTTTCGAATTTGTTCCCCTTTGAAATGTCTCATTTCGAAGGAAACTAGCGTATAAAGTTGTTACTATACTAGACATGTGCACTAAGGGCCCTTCTTTTCCTAAAGGCATTCCGGAACCAATGGTGCATGCTATGCCGAATATCTTGGCAACTATACTCGGAATGTCAAATATTCTTAAGTACAACACCCTTAATATTGTTTTGAGCTCTGGTAGACCAGAACCTGAAATAGATAACTAAGATTATTCATATAACAATTTTTTTATCACTTTAATAACGAATTGGTGAGCTGAACGCAACCTACTGGCTCAAAAACTTTCTGTGGCATAGGCAAATGAACATTTAAGAAAGAGTTTCTGGAGAAGGAAGTAATCGATAGAGAAAAACTCTGGAGGAATCTTCAGGAATTGATCATTTCAAGAAGTTCCTTCAGAATTTCAAAACTACAAGGTCCAAAAAGTACTCGGATATCAGTAACAATAGGTGAACAAATAATTATCAAATGATGAGGTGTTATCGACGAGAATAGCTGAAGCATCGATGGGTGGTACGGCTAGATAAAGTACAGAGGCTTGCCTGTGTGTGCATCACTATAGCTATGTGAACGTGTCCAACTAGGGCACTTGAGGTCATTACGGATCACACACTCTAGTGATTGATAGGGTAGCCCATGAGGCTACCTTCAGAATATCTAAGGAATGTACCGGTAATGATAGAATGAAGAATCAGAGAGTCTGGTCCTCTCTGACAACTACATCTCAAACTGTGAACCTCCCTACTTTTGTAATGATCAAGGAAGTAAGCACTGAGGAAAAATTCATGGCATTGCTAAGTAAAAGAGATGATTGGAAGGGGAATACACTGACTTAAACTCAAAGAAAATACCGTAAATGATATACAGAAGGTTTCAAAACCTTTAGGCTACTGTAAGAGCGTCTTTCATGCGGAAATCTTAGCTATTGAAAGATGTCTAGATATAAATCTAAAAAAAAACTATCAGAAGTGCGATATAGCCATACAACTCAGGTAGTCAAGCTGCTATTAGAAACACTGAGCTGCCACGTCACCGACTCAAAGATGATCTGGCAGTGCTTGAACAAACTCAATGAGGTAGGCAGAAAAAATAAGGTCTTTTTTATCTGAGTTCAGGGCCATTTGGGAATCATAGGAAACTACACTTGACAAAGAGGGCGCGCGGATGTCACTTATTGGCCCAGAACCCTTCTGTGGTATAGGTAAATGTATCTATAAGAAGGAGTTTCTAGAGAAGGATAAAGCAAAAAGGAAAAACTCCCAGGGATGGATCATTCCACTGAGTTCCTACGGAAATTTGAAACACAAGATCCATAGATGAACCTCGTTTCAAGGCGTTTCTGCTAGGCCATTTTTATCATAATCTTTCCGAAGCGACAATGTTTTTCAGGAAGCCTGTGAGGAGACGTAACCTATTGATACTGAGATCCAAGTACAAGTTTTAAAATTCCAAGGAACTTCTTGGAATGATCCATTCTTGGGAGATTCTTAGAGAGTGTTTTCTCTATCAATTTCTTCCTTCTCCATAAACTCTTCTTGAAGGTACATTTTCCTATGCCACAGGAAGGTTCTGGGCCAGTAAGTGGAATTGTGCTTCCTTCTGGCTAGTGTATTGCCTCTTTATTTCCTTTGATTTCAGAGGGACCGGGATCCCAGACTAAAGAGACCTTGTTGTATTTGCCTATACTTCACTGAGTTTTCTTATGCTATACCATATCAGTATGACATAGAAGTTCAGTGCTTCGATAGTAGCTTGACTATCAGACTAGATGACTATGTCACACCCTTAATAGTTTCTTTCCAAGTTTCTTTCTATGCATTTCGCAGTATTTCTGCCTAAAAAACACTAGATAGAAGCTTAACGATATTGTACATTTGGTTCTAGGCTCGTTTACTCCACTCCGTGCCGGCCCTATCGTGGTTTTAGAACCATCTGTATACCATTTTACGCAGGGTTGCTGCATTTCTCCTAAGCTCTTTAAAATATAAATAGCGAAAACATTGTCACTGTGAAAAGAGAATGTCAGGATTGGGTTTATAAATGATGGAGATATTTGCATATACACTCTTCAATATGCCGATGACCAAGTATATGTGCGAATGATAAAGAAGATCTAGATTATGGAATATATGTCGAGAAAGCTTCAAGAAGAGTATGGAAAATGGGGTTTCCAGATGAATGTATTTAAGACATAATACTTGTGTGTTGTTGGAGAGAACACTGATGTGAAGCTAGAAAACAAGAAATCATAAAGAAATGCGAAAGCTACGAATAGGTATTTGGGTATCACTTCAATACAGAAGGAACAGAAGACGCTGTAATTTAATCAAGAATAAATAACACAAAAGAATTATGAATTCGCTAAATGGTATTCTATAAAGCACAGAGATAGTAAACAAAGAAAATAAGAATATATGATACATTGATCAAAATACACTGGTTTGGCGGTTGAAAAAACAATTGAGGAGGAGGAGGAGAGAGGCCACTGAAATGGATCAATAAGAAGAGCATCAAAAAGAGGTAAGGTACTAATTTGATGATAGGGAATAATATGGAAATAAATGAGATAATAACGAGTAATACAAAAAGAAGCAGCTGGTATGGTATGGAACATATGCAAAGAATGGCAGATAATAGATTACCAAAGAATGAGTGATGAGATGGATACCACCGGAAACAGCCAAAGAGGAAGACCAAAACGACTTAGATTAGTGGAATAAGAAAGTCAACGAGTGAGAGGGATTGAATGATGAAGACTGCAACAATAGAAGACATGGCAATTGGGCATCGGACAACGTCCCAGGATTTTTTAAACCGAATAAATATATATACATTGAAGTTTTAGGCAGTGTATGCCTTTCCCATAGCATCGAGTTGAAAGTCACTAGAGGTTGCTCGATAAAGTAATCTACTTAGGAATTACATACCGGCACTCTGAGGTCCTATCATGCAAACGAATCCAACGTTGAACATAATGAGGAAAAACGGTACAGATATCCAACCAAAATATTTGGTACTCATGTTGGGACCCAGTTTATATCGTACATCCTTGCTGAAAAAAAATACGATAAAATTGTGGGATCATTGGATACTTACTTAATCATAATAATGATCTCGAATCGGGAAGCTAACCAAAAAGTTTTTCCGTAACTGTAGTATACCACACGTCAAAAGTCTTCGCTCTTCCTCCAACTAATTTTCGTGAATAAATCCAATAACTTTTCTTCAGAAACTGACCTTCAATCCAAAGGAAATAAATTCAGAATTTGAGTGAAAACACTCACTTCTTTCTCACTTTGCACTTATAGACCCAACAATATAATAGTAATTTAATCAACTAGGTTATTAA
>CM024243.1:79634532-79719887 GCA_013421045.1 Propylea japonica
GGTAATCCGTATAGTGACGTCAAACTAATCCGTATTGTCATTGCAAATTCGAATGTTGGTGCTCAGATCAACAAAAATACATTCATAGGCCGGGTTCCACAAAACTCCAATCACCTTGATTATTGAAATTCATCATTTCTCTGAATTTCAGTTCATTTTGACATAAACCATCGACTTACTTCAATATAAACGATTTGATTGCCCCAATCAAGCTTTGTGAAACCAACGGTTCTGTGGCTGGAACCATAGTAAATATGTATAATATATATCATATCGATGATTCGAACTTACGAAGTTGAAAGCTGAAAGAGAACAGAATACCTAGTTCGTTACAAGAACGATAATCTACAATTTTTTTTATAATGGAGATAGGATTCATCAAGGGTAATAGTAGTTAACTTTTACCGAAGATAAATTCCCTTATGGTCGCAAGCTTTCTTTGCTGAAAACAGGACTTTTGTGCAGCGGAGCTAAAAACGTGAAATTGTCTTTGTAAGTAGCAGACTTTTAACTCATATTTATTACTACAAGTAAAAGAAGCACCTCATTCAGCATTTACAGACCGACCTATTTATTTTGAAGGCTTAGATTGAACTTTTCCACAGGAATCGGGCAAAATCAGTTCGCTTTGAGAGAAGTCAAAGTATGTTCACTGTATTATGACGTAATCATCAGAACGTGACAAAATTGAGCATTTCCGCGGGAATTTTGAATTGTCTTTTCAGTTACTCATTTTTATTGGCAACTACTATATTTTTAAGGAAAAAGCAATTTTTTCGTGTTTGTATAGGGTTCATCTTAAATAAAATAAATTCCAAAGAGTAGTCAACATCCCTATTTCAGAAATCGTCAATTTTGTTTCGGAAATGGTCATTTTAAATTCAATTAAAGGTTTACACATTTACATAATATAGCAGAATGTTCATTTGAATACGGTTATTCTCCCCAGTCCCGAGACCACACTGAAATCGAGATAACGGAGATAGTTGGAAATTAAAATGATATTCCTACTTTCTGAATTACAAATGACGGTTTCGGAAATTCATATGATATAATCTGAAATACAATTGACTGATCTGAAATACAATTGACTATTCTGAAATACAATTGACGCTTTTTGAAATACGCTTGGAAATGGTGTAGTATATTAAATGGAGAATCATATCTCCGCATTTCGGATGGAAGTTCACCAATTTTGTTGGAAGATGTCCCTATTTTGAAAAGAAACGCGATGTGGTTTCTTCTCGACTTTTTTTAATGAAGGCACTAGCCACTAAGCCGCCTTAACCTGTGTCTAGACGATTTTGGAGTAATCAAGGATTTCGTATTCTTTCAGATGAAATAGCATTTTATTTTATCTCAGAAAGTATTCGTCGCAGGTAAAAAACTCAAAATACCATTCGCACTGTAAATTATGTGGAAAATACGAAAAAAGTTTCAATATAAAAAAAGCATTGGCGTACCAAGCTATTCATAAAATTCGGACAGAAGTCTGTTAGGATGCCACTGGGAGAAAATTTAAATATAATTTTGGATTGAAATAGCTATCTAATCACTAGGTTATTAAAGACAGCGACTAATGATCTTTCAATTATTAACGCGTGAGCGGAGCGAACGCTTTATAATATCTTGACAATTAGTCACTCGATCAATAATCTCAATATGAATTGTGTATGAATTCTTGATGAATACATTCTCATTTTGCACAAGACCTACATTTGACATACTAAAATGTCTATGTATAGTCCGTTTACGAAAGATTGAGCTGTCGGTTGGCCATGGAAATTTGGCATTTTTCACTGTGTATATTGAAATTTTAGGTTATGTTGTTTATTTTTTGTCAGATTGATACGCAATATTGTCAATATTGCATGGAGTTCTCTGATAACTCTCAAGCTCGTCGGACGAGGCCGGGTACATTCGGCAACGTTGACTTCATTTTACGTTATGACAGCAAATACTGCCAACTTCATATAACTAAACAAACGCCTACTATGGGCTCAGATTCCGTGAACGGAGTATATCTATGTTCCAGCAGAGTTTGACACTTCTCGTAGTGCTTCTGAATAGTTTTGTGAACGGTTGCTATGAGGATTGCACATTAAAATAGCAGAAATTGAGCATGAAAATGGGTCCTTAATGATCAATTTCGTACACATTAAGCACTCTCATTTTGAGATCGACGGAAATAGATATTTAATCATCAACTAGGTTGTTAAAGACAGCAAACATGGTCAGATATTTTAGCTTGTAAGCGGAGCGAATGCTTTAATAGTTCGAGGACAATAGTCGCTAGATTGATAACCTAGTTGATTAATAGTTATTTAATCAACTAGGTATTAAAGACAGCGACTAATAGTCAAGATATTTTAAAGCGTGAGCGGAGCGAACGCTTTAATAGTTCGAGACCATTAGTCGCTCGATTAATAACCGAGTTGATTACAAGATTTTTCCGCCGATCTCAATACGAATTGTGTATAACTACTTGATTCAAATACATTCATATTTTGCACTAGACATGCATTTGACAAATTTAAATTTTTATGTTCTATGTTCCAGTAGAGCTTTGACTTTTTGTAGTGCTTCTGACTACTTTGTGGACGGTTACCATGAAGATTGCACATTAAAATGGCTAAAAAATTGAGCATTAAAATGGGTCATTAATGCTCAATTTCGTTACATTAAAATCACCTTGTATTTCGAGGTCGGCGGAAAAAAATTTTTTCGACGATCTCATATCAATAAGAATTGTGTTATACATTCTTGATTGAAATACATTCTCATTATGCACAAGACATACATTTGACATAATAAAATTTCTCTGTTTCTATGTTGTAGTAGAGATTTGACATTTCTCATAGTGTTTCTGAATACTTTGTGTGCGGTTATCATGAGGATTGCACATTAAAATAGCATAAATTGAACATAAATGTTCAATTTCGTACACTTAAAATCACCTTTGATTTTGAGGTCGGCGGGAAAAATTGTACAGGGTTATCCATTTTGCGGTTTCAAAAGTAAACGTAAATAAAAGACATAAAAAAATATTTTTATCATGATATTTCTTTTTTATTATAAAGTTTGAACGTTGACATTATGTGTGAAACTACACATCATTTAAATGACAACCACCCGAATTGTTGCAAGCATCTATTCTTTTGAGGTAATTTTCGACCACCTTTTGACACATATTGGGCGGTATCTCAGCCATAACTTGACTCAAGAGGTTTATCTGCATAAACACGGTCTTTCGCGTAGCTCCACAAAAAAAGTCAAGCAGTGTCAAATCGCATGATCTTGGTGGCCAGTTGATGTCGCCGTCCACCGCCGGTTGTTCAAGCACCCATTCGACGTATCCACGATGTTGATGTGAATGGTCGGCTGGCTTCAGTTGTTGTGTGAGCTGGATTTTATATGGGTGTAGGTGTAGATCTTAATACAAAATACGCATAATTTGCCGCAAGACAGTCCTAATTCCTGAGAATGACGAGGAATCGACAGATTCGGGTCTTCGGCAACACTTTCACTTACAGTAGCGATATTTTCAGTGGTACGAGCCAAAACAAATGATGCACAGGGCTTACAATATCTGACCGATCCAGTCTCTTCAAATTTCTTCACAATTTTACCAATTGCTTCCGTAGTTGGACGATTATTGTAAACCAAAATCTGCTCTTAAAGCACGATATGTGGCTGTGGCAGAATCGCCATTTTGTATTAGGTTTTACAATTTTCATGCGTTGTGCGATAGTCAAGCGATCCATTTTCATAAATGTCAGACTTCAACTGAACAAAAAAAATTTTTTTTCTACAAACGTCAAAAATGACAAGGTTCGCGCATTGGCAAGAATATGCCTTTTTTTTCATTTCCTTCGTTACTATGATACCGTGCGCGAAGTAGTGTGCGAAATACTTACTTCGCACACTGCATGTAAACTATATGGGATTTTTATATTTTAACTTGGTAAATTTCTTGAAATCCACGTTTTCTTTAACATTGAGTGTTGCTTTCAACATAGAATATATTGCCCATAGTTATAATACCTAATTACTTGATTTGGAAAAACAGTTCAAACCAGTTCAATATTTTTTTTTTTCATATTAAGCTAAGCGTTTGTAGAAAAAATTTGTTTGCATCTCATGCGCGAAATACTTTGGTGATCTCGACTATTTTTTTTAACTCGGCTGCGCCTCGTTAAAAAAATCAGTTCTCGATCACCAAAGTAGCATTTCGCGCACTAGATACAAAAATAACTATTAAAAGACTTCGTTTGACAGATGTCGAATTCCAGCCATATACTTTTGAAACCGCGAAAAGGATAACCCGTTATTTTGGTGCGTATTCATTACCTACCAAAAAGTAAACAAAATCGTGTGGGAAGTGGCACGTCAGTAGTTCCCACGGGCAGATGCAAAGGTGCAACGGTAGACAATTCCGGATATAATTGTAACTATTGCAAAAGTTTCGACTTCTCATCATTACTTTTTTCAAATTTCAAATCTCAATCTTCATGTTCAGAAGTGCTCAAATCTCCTTTTTTTCAGTGCTGTTTCCGGTCTGGGCGGAGCCTTCTACGTCTGGGTACACCGTCAATACGTCATGTTCATGCGCAATAGCAAGACCATCAATAATTTTCTGAAGAAAAAGTGAGTGATCAAACTTCAAGCTACGTTTCGCCTCCCAACAAATCAAAATAGTTCTTGGTCTGTTACAGCCGGTTCCTGTACCCCGCCATTGTGGCGCTGCTGGTGTCTACAGTGTCTTTTCCGCTAGGCTCCGGTCAATTTTTGGCAGGAGACTTGACTACCCACGACCAGGTATCCAACCTGTTCAGCAACTTCTCTTGGACGAACGAGAATCTGACCGTGAAGGAACAGGATGTCGTGAAGAAGTGGAAAACTGAGAACACTGGGGTGTTTTTTCATCTTTCCTGTTATATAACTTATACTGTGAGTGTTATCTGCTAATCTGCTGCAGTTTCACTAGGTTTAGGTTAAATTAGAGGAGGGGCGAAGGCTTAGTAGACCAGGGTCGATCATTTTTGAAACAAAAAAAAATTGCAGTAGGATGAAACCCATTGAAAAAGGAGGGGAATATGATCAAAATGAAAGAAAAAATAAATTACGGTCGATCCGAGTCCGGGAAGTGGGAGGGGGTGTGTTTTTTAAGGGTGAAAAATGGTTTTCCTTGATTTCCGGCAAAACTACAAGTCCTATGGAAAAAAATTAAATGGCAAAGTTGTAGGTAATGAAAAGATCTACAACTTTTGTATCGACAATTTTTTCACATAACCTCAAAATTTAGGTGAAAATTCAAAAAACCAAGTTTTTGGTTTTTTATTTATATCTTTTTCAAAAAAAACTTTTTTTTTTCACGAAATTTTGTGAAAACTTACCTTATTATGTCCCAAATACACTGTAATTTATTTGATTCGAAAAATTTCTGTTTTCGTCTTATTTTTACTTAATATCAAAAAAGCACCCCAATTTTCAATCGAAAATTCTGACGTCAAAATATCAGCTTTTTTCAAAAAGTTTAAAGGCTTTTCTTCATTGAAATATCTACTTTCTGATGGTGTGAAAAAAATATACATTACTATAAGGAGTGTTCTCAGAATCAACGATTTATGAAACCTACCATTAGAGTAACTCAGTCCCCACTTCGCTATGAAATAACTTACAATGGGTTAAAAACTAACCAAAAGTCACTCAGGTATATGAATTATCTCAAAACAGCAATAAATAGTCATCTAAAAATATTATTTAAACAAGATTCTACACCTTGTTCAAAATATTGTAGATGTCTTATTAAATATTAACTTTATTAACTTATTTTTTTGTTAATTATAGAAGTATATTTCAATTTGTAATTTTTTCGTTTTGAATGAAACAGGAAATCTTACGTTTTTGAGTAATTAAAGAGTAAATTTTAATAAATACCTCAAAATTGTACATAATGATTTCTTCATTGAAATATCTACTTTCTGATGGTGTAAAAAAATATTCATTACTAGAAATGTTCTCAGAAAATGCAAAAAATTGAAAAAAACCCAAATTCGAAATTTTTTTTTGATCATTATGTACAATTTTGAAATTTTATTAAAATTTACTCTTTAATTACTCAAAAAACGTAAGATTTCCTGTTTCATTCATAAACGAAAAAATTACGAATTGAAATATACTTCTATAATTAACAAAAAATAAGTTAATAAAGTTAATATTTAATAAGACATCTACAATATTTTGAAAAAGCTGTAGAATCTTGTTTAAAAATAAATTTTTAGATGACTTTTTATTGCTGTTTTGAGATAATTCATATACCTGAGTGACTTTTGGTTAGTTTTTAACCATTGTAAGTTATTTCATAGAGAAGTGGGGACTGAGTTACTCTAATGGTGGGTTTCATAAATCGCTGATTCTGAGAAACTCCTTATAGTAATGTAATTTTTTTCACACTGTACGATTCTTATTTTATTATTATTATATTATGTTTTGTTTTGCTAATAATTCAGTGCAATTTCCCATTTTTCCCTTTCCCGTCCTATATATGTTGAAACTGACCATATGAGAGGGACAGAAGAGAGAGAGAAGAATTGATGTTCACCGTCACGAGGACGAGGGGAACATATGAGTATTCTAAGGCTGTCACCGAACGAGGTAAAACGATTTTTACTTACACCGAACGAAATTATTCATATCATTTCTCTTCATCGTTTTAATTATCACCGAAAAGTTATTGTGTTGTGTGTTGATGGAAATAACGCCCCTGCTGGAAAGCAAGAAATTCAACGCAAGAGGTTCTTATCAGGTGATTGGTCAGTTTTCCCAATTTTCCTTGATATTTTCTTCATTATATTTTCCATTGATGCATTGAACTGAATGACCGATAATTAATTATTACATTTCATTTTAAAAACAATCAAACATTGGTAGCAGAGCGTGGTTTTGTTATAACCGATTTTGTTTACTTCTTATCAGTGATAAGATTTTTTTTTCTTTTCATTCCATGAACGTACATTCCTTATCGCTATAAATTGTCGCATATGTAACAATTCAAATCACCGTTAAAAACGTTTTCTTTTGAATAACCGAATTTAAATAGCCGAATTAACGTTCACTTTACATTTGAATCATCAAAATAATTTTTCTTTTGATTCGAATAACCGAATTTATCGTTCACTTTTCATCACCTGGTCTTTTTCAATCTGAATTTAAAGCTTTCATTCTAATTATTATCATCGCTTCGAGGTGCAACTTTGTTTATCTTTTTTTTTGTTTTCACAGTAAATTAATACAACGTATTTTCCTAACATGTCTAACCCCAGTGAGGAGGAAAGAGCATCGTATAAACGACTTATCAATAATAAAGAACGCCTTTGGCGCAAGTTACAGGATTGTTTCGATTTGATACCAAAATTACCGGAAAAATTACCACAGTTTAAGGTCAGAGTGACCCAAATATACGATGTGAAAGAAAAATTTACATCTCTGATGGATAAATTGCAAGTTTTATCAGATAAATATGCTGAATTTCAAATCAACATTATACAGTGTGAAGCTTCATTTGATTCACTTTATTATGATATATTGGCACACGCTGGGGAATATTCTTCTCCGACCAATTCAACTTTGAATACTTCCATAAAACGAGAATTATCTCTTCGAGACGTTCAATTACCGAAATTTGATGGTCATCCTGAAAAATTTCCCGCGTTTATAGGCATATTCAATGCGCTTGTGCACAATAACGGTTATGCTGATATTGAAAAATTTACGATTTTACTAAATCACCTTGAAGATTCAGCCCTAAAATATGCTCAAACTATAAGGTTTTCTCCGGAAAATTATCTTGTAGTCTATGATCGTCTAACTAAACGATACACCAATAAACGTGTCATAGCCAACCATTATTTGAGAACAATTTTTGGATTGAGCCCATTGAAAGGGGATTCATTCCAAATGGTAACAGAATTATGTGAAACATTACAGACGAATGTTTCAGCTCTAAAAGATATGAATTTACCTGATCTGAGTGATTATATACTGTTGGAGTTTGCTTTGAACTTAGTGAATAATAGAATGAAAGAAGAATTTGAAAATAAATATCTGTCGGTAGATTTTCCTACTTTCGGAAATTTCATCGAATTTTTGAGAAATAAGTGCGCTGTTGCTCAGTTAGTAAATTCTAGTTCAGACATGGGCAAATCAAACCGAACCATAATTTCGACATCTTCTTCTAAATCTCAGTTTCAAAAAAAACGTATAGTTATGACCTCACAAGGTACAGTTTCAAATACCGAACAAAATAAACCCACCGAATCACAGAAGTGTTGTAATTTTTGTCATCAATATGATCATTACCGAATTATAAATTGTTCGAAATTTTTGGAATTAACACCTAGAGAAAAACATGATTTTGTGAGAGACAGTAACTTATGTTATGCATGCCTGTTTCCTCATCCAATATCGAAGTGTCGTGTAAAAATAAATTGTAAATATTGTTCAAGCTCTAGACATCACTCCTTACTACATGAAACAGACTTTGTTTCTTCCAAATCAGGACCATCGTCCGCAGGAAAAAGCACTGAATCACTCAGTCATTCTTGTTCCTTGAAAGGAGCAACTTCAGCTTTATTGGCAACTGCTCGCGTTTATATTGAGGGTGCCGATTCTAGATGGTATCCCTGCAGAGTTGTCCTCGACTCAGGATCACAGATAGATTTTATTACCAATTCCTTAGTTAATAATTTAACTTTGAAACGTGAACGATGCAATTTGAATATTACAGGCGTTTCTAATACCGGAATTCAAAGGATTCAAGGAAAAGTAAATTGTAGGATAAAGTCTATGTGTGAACCGAACTTCATTTTACCGATACAAGCTGTTATTTTATCCAAAATAACTACCGATTTACCAAATTTAACCCTTAAAGATGATATTAGGGAACGTTTTTCTCAGCTTGAACTGGCAGATCCAGAATTTGATATATCTTCACCGGTAGATATGCTTTTAGGCGTCCAATCATTTTTGGATGTAGTGTCAAATTTCAATAACGTTATTCGTGGATCACCCACTGCCTATTTAACGCATTTAGGATGGGTTATCTCAGGAAATGTTTCAAGTAAAGATTTTTCAATTACCGAAACTTCATCTCATATTTGTAGTGAAGATCTTTCTTTAAGTGATTTACTCAGAGCCTTTTGGGAAGTGGAGGAGGTTGAAGTGCCACCGCCCATTTCTTCAGAAGATGCATATTGTGAAGAATATTTTTCAAATACCGTTAAACGTAATGCGCAGGGACAATATATTGTTCGTTTTCCGTTCAGAACTCAAATTTCAGAATTAGATTCTAACCGATTATTTGCTAGAAATAGATTTTTTAAGCTAGAAAATCGATTTAAACTTGACCCCACATATCATCGCCTATATTCTGATATTATTAAAAGTTATATAGATGACGGTTTTCTAAAAAAGACGGAAGTTTCGTCGCCATATATAATGACTCACCATGGTGTGGTGAAACATTCACCTGAAGGTAATAAAGTTAGGGTGGTATTCAATCCGGCAGAAAAGGATATCAACGGAAAAACTTTAAACTCATGTTTACCGGCAGGTCCTAAGTTGCATCAGGATATTTCTGTAATAATAACTAGATTTCGAATTTATTCAATTGCACTGACCTGCGATATACGCCAAATGTTTCCCAGCATTTTACTTCATAACGATGATAGAAAGTATTTTCATATCTTTTGGAGATTTAACTCGGAAGATTCATTAGAAGAATATGAACATTGTCGTTTAATTTTTGGGGTAACTACAGCTCCATTTCTGGCTAATCGTACTTTGAAACAGTTAATTATCGATGAAGGCCATAATTATCCTTTGGCTGTTAAGCTTTGTCCTCACAAACTTTCGTTGATGATGTATTGACCGGAGGCCATGATGAATCGGAAGTAGTAAATATAAAAAATGAACTTATTTCATTATTGCGTAAAGGTGGTTTTGAATTGGGAAAATGGGCATGTTCAAGTTCCAAGTTAGTAACGCCGTCTGATGATCAAATGGAACTACCGATGGGCGATATATCTTCTGTTAAAGTGTTAGGAATATATTGGGATATAGGAAAGGATACTTTTTCATATCGCGTGCAGGACATTGTCGAACCTCCTACAAAAAGAGGTATTTTATCTAGAGTCGCTCGTACATTTGATATTAATGGCTATTTAAGTCCTTTTACCTTTTTAATGAAAATTTTAATACAAAAACTATCTTCTCAAAGTAGATTGGGACGAGTCATTGCCCAATAATATAGAGGAAAAGTGGAATTGTATAAAAAACGAGTTAAATTTAATCGAAAAAATTCATTTGCCAAGATGCATATTCACACCGCGGACGTGTCATTCTACTCTCGTTGGATTCTCAGATGCCAGTGAGATGGGAATGGCAGCTGTCATATATTTACGTTTGAAGGTTGACGATGGATATATTATAAATCTAGTTGCTTCAAAAACGAGAGTGGCACCAATAAAAACATGGACAATTCCACGTTTAGAATTAGGTGCGGCTTTTCTTCTGTCTAAACTTATGAAAGTAACTTTAAATTCTTTCAATTCTTTCATTCATATAAACGACTCCATTTGTTTGGTTGATTCTTCAACCGTATTAGGTTGGCTAAAAACGCCTCCTTATCGTTTGAAAATGTTTGTCGCTAATCGAGTGGTTCAAATTCATGAAAATTTACCGCACACACGATGGGGTTTTGTATCGGGAAAAAATAACCCCGCCGATCCAGCATCTCGGGGAATGACACCTCGGGAATTGATGGAGTGTCATTTGTGGTGGAAAGGACCTAGTTTTCTGACCACTGATGAGCTAGGTTGGGACATACAAGAGGAACACTTAAATAATTTACCCGAAATGAAGGAATCTCCTCAGGTATCTTTCCTTCAAAAACTCTCGAGTTCAAACGTTGATTATAACGACTTTCTTGATATCATAGATCGAATATCTAATTTATCTCGATTACAACGAATCTTCGCCTATATTTTTCGATTTTGTGAAAACCTGAAAAAACGATATAACAAACAAAATTTCAACGATATAACTACCGGACCATTAACCGCCAAAGAATATGAGTCTGCTTTACATTTTATAATAAAAATTACCCAATGTCAGTATTTCTTACCCGATATTGAATTGATCAAGAAAGGTATGTTGCCCTCAAAAAAGTTGGTGGGTTTAGCGCCTTTCATAGCTGAATCGGGTCATCTCATGGTGGGGGGTCGTTTAAAAAACTCCCTGTTCAAAACTGACATCAAACATCCATTCTTAATTCCGTCCGAAAGTCGCTTGGCCGCACTTATTTGCGATTTTTTTCATATCTATTCTGGGCATGCTGGACCTCGCCTTGTCCAGTCCTTAATTCACCGTAAATATTGGATTCCTAATTTGCGACGTCTCATCAGAAAGCGAATTTTCCGTTGTCTGACTTGTTATCGTTTTCGAGCGAAACCTATTCAGCCCCCTATGGGTGATCTTCCATACTATCGTGTTCAACCAAGTAGATGTTTTTCTCACACCGGCATAGATTTCGCAGGACCGTTCGAAATAAAATTTTCTACTGTCAGAAATGACCGTTACCAAAAGGGATATGTTGCACTATTTATTTGCATGGTCTCAAGGGCAATTCACTTAGAATTCGTTAGTTCTTTAACCACGGAAGCCTGTTTATCCACCTTAGACCGATTCATCGCTCGTCGTGGTTTGCCAACAATAATGTATTCTGATCAGGGCACCAATTTTCGAGGTGCAGCTAGAGAAATATCAGAATTAACTAGATTCTTCGATCATAATAACGCCTCTTTGGCACACTATCTCGCCAAGCATAATATTTCTTGGCGACATAATCCTCCATATGCCCCAAATATGGGTGGCCTGTGGGAAGCGGGGGTTAAATCATTCAAATTTCATTTGAAGCGTATTATGGGAAATACAAGATTCCACTTAGAACCCTTTATAACTGTCATCGCTCGAATCGAAGCAATCCTGAACTCTAGACCGTTTTGTAACCAACTTTCATCACCAAATGATGACTTGGACCCCCTCACTCCGGGTCATTTTTTAATAGGAGGTCCATTATTATCGCGATGCGAAGTGGACATATCAAACGTCCCTAATAATCGTTTGACACAATGGCAAATGTGCCAGAAATTGACTCAATTATTTTGGAAAAGATGGGCAAACGAATATGTCCACTCTCTGCAAAATCGCCCAAAATGGCATAAGGCTCTCCCTCCTATTTCTGAGGGTGATATAGTACTTTGGTATTCACCAAATGCACCACCAACTCATTGGCCCCTTGGAAGGGTAATCGAACTCATAAAGGGCAATGATGAAGTAGTTAGAGTGGTACGATTAAAAACAGCCACTGGAGAAACTACACGCCCATTAAACAAGGTTGCACTCTTACCAGCACCCTGAGTATTCACAAGACTACTTTATCTCTTATGAATAATATTTTTTTTGTTTTTACTTTATTTTTCACGGGTACATTAATATGTGTATATTTATATTTTTTTTATTGGAGTATATTTGGTGGGTTATTTGGACTTTGTCTGTTGGACTTCATATTCCTTCCATAGGGAGAAATATGGGTGAGGGGAATGTACGATTCTTATTTTATTATTATTATATTGTGTTTTGTTTTGCTAATAATTCAGTGCAATTTCCCATTTTTCCCTTTCCCGTCCTAAATATGTTGAAACTGACCATATGAGAGGGACAGAAGAGAGAGAGAAGAATTGATGTTCACCGTCACGAGGACGAGGGGAACATATGAGTATTCTAAGGCTGTCACCGAACGAGGTAAAAACGATTTTTACTTACACCGAACGAAATTATTCATATCATTTCTCTTCATCGTTTTAATTATCACCGAAAAGTTATTGTGTTGTGTGTTGATGGAAATAACGCCCCTGCTGGAAAGCAAGAAATTCAACGCAAGAGGTTCTTATCAGGTGATTGGTCAGTTTTCCCAATTTTCCTTGATATTTTCTTCATTATATGTTCCATTGATGCATTGAACTGAATGACCGATAATTAATTATTACATTTCACTTTTAAAAACAATCAAACACACACCATCAGAAAGTAGATATTTCAATGAAGAAAAGCCTTTAAACTTTTTGAAAAAAGCTGATATTTTGACGTCAGAATTTTCGATTGAAAATTGGGGTGCTTTTTTGATATTAAGTAAAAATAAGACGAAAAAATCAAATAAATTACAGTGTATTTGGGACATAATAAGGTAAGTTTTCACGAAATTTCGTGAAAAAAAAGTTTTTTTTTGAAAAAGATATAAATAAAAAACCAAAACTTGGTTTTTTGAATTTTTCACCTAAATTTTGAGGTTATGTGAAAAAATTGTCGATACAAAAGTTGTAGATCTTTTCATTACCTACAACTTTGCCATCTAATTTTTTTCCATAGGACTTGTAGTTTTGCCGGAAATCAAGGAAAACCATTTTTCACCCTTAAAAACTCACCCCTCCCTCTTCCCGAACTCAGGTCGACCGTAATTTATTTTTCCTTTCATTTTGATCATATTCCCCTCCTTTTCTAATGGGTTTCATCCTACTGCGATTTTTTTTCATTTTTTACCATTTTTGAAGGTTTCGGCCCTGGTCTATAGTAACCCTCGCAGCACTTTGACCTTGAGATCTATCGTGCAATTCCGCGCTACTTTCCTAGGTGCTTCGTCCATTATTTTGTTGCGGTTCCAGGAAACACGAACCAATCTTTTCCTATGGACAGCTGAATAATTGGTTTCATGCACGTTTGACAGTTGACGCGCACCTCACTTTTCCTATGTAAAACTAGTGAAACCACGAGAGATTTTGGTGTTTCATTTGATTTACTTCTTCTTTGAACTGAAAAATTGTAAAAATGGAGCTCTCAAATTATTTATTAAGTTCAGATGATATTATTCATTGATGACGATATGTAGAAAAATATCAGTTTTGGGCATTCACCCTTATCAACTGCAGAAAGAAGATATTTATCCTTCTAAGTTCTAACGTGGCTCATTTCAATGATAAAATATATTCTGATATGATCAGTTATTCAGTGGAAACGAAGAGTGCTTGTGCAGTCTCAATTAAAACCTCGTGATTTCGCTATATTTACATAGGAATAGTGAGGTTGTTATACTTCCGGTATGCGTCAGCTTTCAAACTTGCACGAACCAGTAGGCTATAGTCCGTTCACGAAAGTTTGGGCGCATAGTAGGCGTTTGTTTATTTATCTGAAGTTGGCAGTATTGATTGTCATAACGTAAAATAAAGTCAACGTTGCTGAATGTTTCCCCATTCGTCCGACGAGCTTCCGTGTTATCAGAGAACTCTATGCAATATTGACAACATTACCTATCAATCTGAAAAAAAAAATAAACTACATAACCTAAAATTTTAATATACTTACACAGTGGAATATGCGAAATTGTCATGGCCAACCGACGGCTCAAAGTTTCGTGAAAGGACTATTATACGAGCAGTTCTGTTCTAACAGTTGTCTATATTTGAGGCGAGACTGAAGGACCAACAATGAACCGATTAATTGCAATCTGAGAGCGATTTATTGAGAAATTTTGTGGTTTTTTCGATACTTTGAAAGTATTATTTATTAAATTATACTAATAAATATAATTTCACCTTAATTCTCTTCAAAAGCAGAACTATGCCATCTTCTTGTATTATAGTGGCCTGCGACCGCAAGGAAGGAACTTAAAATTTTACAAATTTAGGTTTCTTCGGGTGAATTAAAATGTGGAATTCAAATTACAACAATTTAGGTTATCTCTGATATATTTATGCAGTAATTTTGGTATTTTCATTTCAATACTGTAAAACTGTTTAGATGAACTTGACTTATTCATGTTGAAAGTGAGAAAATGTTTGACTGTTATTGGATTTGAAAAGAAAATCATCCTTTAAGCCAATGTCTTGGGTAAAAGAGTGATGAATGAATGAATTATGAAATTAAATCCAATGGTTTAATCACCCAATCAGACTTTGTGAAACACATCATTCACATTCACAAATATTTTTAGTTTCGAATTTCGAGCAGAAAGTGGTCTTAAATGATGAGTCCCAGGTAAAAAAAGTAAATGTCTGGCTGTCGGTAGGTATACACTAACTTTCCAATGAAATGAGCAAAAGACTTCGGTGTAGGTATAGGATGGTTTCCGAGGTAAAGTAATTTGAAATTCAATCTCTCGAATATAATTGAAACTACATTATGCAAATATTCGTGATGATTCCTGAAGACCTATAGAAGTTTGAAATTTTTCAAGTATTTTCAGAGGTAGAAAAAAAGTCGACTCTCGATTTCAGTGTAGTAACGACATCTTTTTTTTCATTTCAGTTTATAGCCTCCATAATTTGCTCAACAATTCCAGTTCCAAGTGGAAGTTTCATTCCAGTGTTCAAGATAGGTGCAGCATTTGGGAGAATAGTAGGGGAGCTGATGCACATGTGGTTCCCTACAGGTAAATCATTATCAAATTATTTTTTTTTGGTCTGGTTAGACCGAGATTTCTTAATATTCGAGGTAACATCGAGTATTACTGTGTGATAATACTTGATGTAAGGGTTATATTTTGAAACTATTTATTGTGGAACGTTTCGAGCAGTGCCTCTTTTTCAGCCTATAAATTCCTTTACAGGGTGTCCGATGAATAACTGTACATACTCTTACCAGAGATAGAGTTGCACTAGCTGACTACTGATTGACTATAAAAAATTAATTTCTGGATTTCCCTAGAAAACTACAGGGTGTTTTTCCAACTTCATGGAAATACTTAGACCATCATAAAATCCAAACTTATTGACGGATACTATTGAAACTTGGGAGGTTATTGGCACATGCTAAGGTCGAGTCAGAAATACATCAATTATTTCATTATTCCAGGGCCGGACTCATTAATCTTCATTTAAAGTGTTCAGGCTAAAAAAAACACTTTGTATTTCGGATTACGAATAATTGATTTGCTTCTTAGAAAGAAGCTAGATTATGCTTCAATTTGTGGAATCGCTTAAAGTTGTCACATCAACAATGATTTTTTTATGAATTTTTGAATTTGGAAAGAGTTCGAAAAAGTGAATTGATTTACCTGAACAGGACTTAGTCACCTTGTGGAGGACGAAAATAAATAATAAAATTTCTTTAAAAAGTCACTGAAGGTGAGGAAGAGTATAATAATTTGTTGATATACTGGGTGGCCACGCTAGACGCGGAACTCATTGCGATGAAGTGAATGAAGGTATATTGCGAAAAGAAGTTATTGGCGACATATATAGGGTATACATAAGCATATTCCAAAATTATTCGTATGTATACCGGGTGTTCATTGGAAGAAGTGTCACTTTGGTCTATATCTTTGTTGTCGAACACCCGGTATACATACGAATAATTTTAAAATATGCTTATGTATACCCTATAAATGTCGCCAATAATTTTTTTTCGCAATATACCTTCAATCACTTCATGGCAATGAGATCCGCGTCTAGGGTGGCCACCCAGTATATAAACAAATTATTATAGTCTTCATCACCTTCAGTGACTTTTTAAAGAAAATTTATTATTTATTTTCGACCTCCACAAGGTGACTAAGTCCTGACCAGGTAAATTAATTCAATTTTTCGAACTTTTTCCAAATTCAAAAATTCATAAAAGAATCATTGTTGATGTGACAACTTTAAGCAATACCACAAATTAAAGCATAATTTAGCTTCTTTCTAAAAAGCGAATCAATTATTCGTAATCCGAAATACAAAGTGTTTTTTTCACCCTGAACACTTTAAATGAAGATTAATGAGTCCGGCCCTGGAATAATGAAATAATTGATCTATTTCTGACTCGACCTTAGCATGTGCCAATAACCCAACAAGTTTCAATAATATCCGTCAATAAGTTTGGATTTTATGATGGTCTAAGTACTTCCATGAAGTTGGAAAAACAACCTGTAGTTTCTAGGGAAATCCAGAAATTAATTTTTTATAGTCAATCAGTAGTCAGCTAGTGCAACTCTATCTCTGGTAAGAGTATGTACAGTTATTCCCCGGACACCCTGTATAGAAAACATTTGCATAGAATGGAACTAACAAAAAATGAACAAATATCACAATATAAGTAAATTCTCATATATTATGCTGGATTCACAATGGACGTAACCATAAAACTCCCGCAACGTAAACGAAAAACGCAAAGTTGAACCAATGCAAATCATATGGAACTGTTCACAATAGGCTCTGTAATTTTTACGATTACGTTGAGCTTATGGTAGTCCGTAATTCTAACGTTAATTTTAGAAATTTGTTCACATTCTGTGAGTTGTGAGCCCAATACGTCAAAATGACGTAAAAAGACAAGACAATAATAATAATAGTTTGGGGCCAGCGACAAGTTTGGGCATTTTATATTGTATTTCAGTTGGGTGAGTATAATTTGAAAAGCAAAGTAACAATTTGTTTAAGCTATGAAATCTTTTTAGTCTATAATTTGCTACTGCGCCCAAAGTCTATTCTGAACACCATTACGTTTACGGACAAAGTACGTTTACGTGTTCGTTATGGTTACGTCCATTGTGAATCAGCACTTATATAGAAATATAATCATTTTATATTACCTTTCACTTAATTACTTAATTATACAGTACGCGTCAAAATTATGGAACAATTCGTTTTCTCAGGAGACAAATATCTGGCAACAAAATCCTGAAACTGGTCAATTTTTGTTTCACTTTTTCCAAATTCTTATACAATTTTGAAGGATGGCACCCTGTGCCATCCCCATCAATCCTCCAAATTTTTCGAATAGGGGAAGTGGGTAATGTGATACCTACTCTTTTGTCAAGATCTTTGTATCATCTTCACAGGTGTGCAGAATTTTTTTGTAAAATTTTGTTAATTCGAAGAGGTTTACTCTGTGACGATGGTACCTGATGAAATTTGTCAACGAATAAAAGTCGACCATTACAGTTTCATTCATGCACAACTTTCAATCCCCTCACTTAAAAATTAGAACATCGATGAAATTGGGTTCTCAGAAATATTTCTTTGAAATGAAACATTTTATCGAATTCTTTCAACCTCAGTAGAAACGTTCTAATAACATACCTACTCAAGATAATAGCCCCGTTTACACGTACCTACACTCCGAACCGACGCTCCTGTAGCGTCGCTCCGATGCGGCACTCCGGAACGGCGTTCCAGGAGCGTGAGGATTGATGCGTGGTCGTCAAATAGAGCAACACTTTTGGATCGCGCATCGATGCGGCGGATTTTACTGTACGCTCCAAAACTCTCCGTGTGAATGCAAAATACAAGAGTTTTGGAGCGGAGCGTGGAATTTCCGTTGAGGCGGAAATTCCACGTTCCTTGCTCTCTTATAAATACCAGTCAGTTGAATCGAATACCCGTAAGTGGAAAGTGTAGTGAACATGAATTCGAGAAAAAGGAAGGCTATTGCTTGTTTAGAGCTGTATGTCATCATTGAAGATGAGAAGAAAACTCCTCGGAAAATTTGGGTTAAGCAGTGGAGGTTGAATAGAGAGTGTTTTGGTCATATGCCTCTATTGAGGGAACTCCGGGAAAATTATCCAGAGGACTACAGAAATTACTTAAAAATGGATGACATTACTTTTATTTTCCATAAACAGGGTAAAAGCTTCTGTACGTGTTTATAAATAATTTTAAATTATCCCTATTCCACAATGTGTTGTAGGTACTGGTGAAAATGAGCAGAATTCAAGTTTATAAACATTTCCAACTGCTAAAATTCGAGAGAACGATAAGCATCTACTGCTACATATCTCGGTAGATCGGAGTGTGCGTGTGAATACGACGTTGAAATCACAAACCAGCACATCTGGCACGTCGCATCAAATTGACGCTTTTGGACTCACGATGGTCTAGCATTTACACGGTCAAGGTTGGAGTTGGAATGGAGCGAACGCTCCAAAACTGCCAGAATAACTGTTCGTGTAGACGGGCCTATTAACTAAAGCGCGGTATTTCACACATTCTAATTTTTCATTTGGAGGTGTTGAAAGTTGTGCATGAACACAAATATTTTATTTTTGTTTCACCAACTCATTTTGTCAGACGTTAGGGTGTTAATGAGATTATGATGTTAATTATATAAGTGGTTGTTGCTAAACTTTGATATCTTTTTCTTCCTAATGTTTGGTTGTCAGTTTAATGTCTGTCAACAGTGTAGAATAGATGTAATTTAGGTCCTTTATGTCGGTTCTGTCATTAATGGAATTTTCATGTTGTTTTATACATATCATTCCGAGAAATTCTCTATTTTTTTTTGGTTCTCTGTGTACTTATATTTCTATTCTTTCACAATTGAATGTGTGTTTACGCGTGGTCTTGTGTTTAAATAGTGCAGTCGATGCCTGGCATATCTGTGTTTTTTCAATTTGTCCTTCAGTTTTTGTTCCGTCTGTCCTATGTATCGGGTGTCCCGAATTCGTTGTCTAGTGAGGGGATCTCAGAAACCCTTGGAGCTAGAAGGAAATGAATGGCACATTTTCGGGCTCGATTTTTGAGAGATTTAATTTGGTGAAAACCGTAACCTTGTAAGTTCAACCGTTTTCGAGATATTAGCGAAAATTGGAAAATGGCGTGAAATGAAAAGTTCTCATAACTTCTTCATTACTGGCGCTATGAACATGGAACGAAAACATTATACAGGCACTTTTTTTCTTAGAATTCTTTGATGTAATCAAATTATTTTTATTGCGTTTTTTTTCGAAGTTATAATACAAACTTGTGTTTTTTAAACGTGAACCATAAGCATTTGAATAACAGATGGAACCGTCTTTTTTTTTCCCTTTTCAAAAATATATAACTTAATATATAAATTTCTTATTAAACTGTAAAAAACATCAAAAGTTTTATTTTCACACAAAAAATCAAATGGTTGTCTAAATATGATAATCTGTGAACATCAAATGATTAATAGATAAGAACAGATAACAAATTTTTCATAAATATTGTGCGAAGTGAAGTCCATTTTGGTCAATGCAAAGCTCCCACCTCACAATGTCAGAAAGAAGGTGTGAGCTTTGCATTGACCAAAATGGACTTCACTTCGCACAATATTTATGAAAAATTTGTTATCTGTTCTTATCTATTAATCATTTGATGTTCACAGATTATCATATTTAGACAACCATTTGATTTTTCGTGTGAAAATAAAACTTTTGATGTTTTTTACAGTTTAATAAGAAATTTATATATTAAGTTATATATTTTTGAAAAGGGAAAAAAAAGACGGTTCCATCTGTTATTCAAATGCTTATGGTTCACATTTAAAAAAACACAAGTTTGTATTATAACTTCGAAAAAAAACGCAATAAAAAAAATTTGATTACATCAAAGAATTCTACGAAAAAAAGTGCCTCTATAATGTTTTCGTTTCATGTTCATAGCGCCAGTAATGAAGAAGTTATGAGAACTTTTCATTTCACGCCATTTTCCAATTTTCGCTAATATCTCGAAAACGGTTGAACTTACAAGGTTACGGTTTTCACCAAATTAAATCTCTCAAAAATCGAGCCCGAAAATGTGCCATTCATTTCCTTCTAGCTCCAAGGGTTTCTGAGATCCCCTCACTAGACAACGAATTCGGGACACCCGATACAGGGTGGCCAGAATTGGTGATCCCTGAACTACAACTTTTTAACCCTAGAAATAGAGAAAAATTAATGACACATTACGATTATCTTTGTTCGAAAAACTTTGACAGTTGAAATGGTCAAAATGTAAATTTTGACTGATAACTCGGAAACAAAAGAAGAGCAATGCGGTTGACTGCATAAGTAGTTTTTCGAAAAAAGATACCGTAATGTGCCATTCATTTTCTCTCTTTGTTAGAGTAAAAAATTTGTAGGTCAAGGATCACCAATTCTAGCCACCTTCACAATCGCTACAATTCCTTTGGTTGTGGGTGTTGTTGATTTTGATTTTGCCGTATACATATTTAATTTTTATGGCGGTTTGTGCGCTATTTTCATGTTATTGTATCGTTTCATAATATTTTCTATCTTTTCAGATAGAGTAGGTATGTGCTGTAACGGTATGTAAGTTTTGTATCTAAGTTATGGGTTCTTCTTTTCCGTTTGATGAAATCTCTGTGTCTGTTTAATCAACAATTTTACCTGTTCGAAAGAGTAGTTATTTTTTGCCAGAAATGAGGTCATTTCTTGTATAATGGTTGATCTGTGTATGGGTGATGTTAATTTTAGTGTTCTGTCAATGTAGTTAATCATGGTGGAAGTTTTCTGTTTATTATTATTTTTCTGATCTATGTGAATCATCTTTCTGCGAATATTGGACAGGAGGGCGTGGTGACGTTTGTTGACGATACAAGTTTCCTAGAGGTTGCTCCAAGTATAGAAGAACTAGAGAGTAATGCCAGAACAACACTGCACAAAGATAACAAGTCTAACAAGATGAAAATGAATCCTGACAAAACCCAGTCAATATGTTTCTCAACAAGAACTCTTGAAACTGTCCGCTTCAAATTCCTTGGCATCCATTTTCAAACAGATTTGAAGTTCTCCTTCCATATAAGTGATCTGAGCAAGAGGTTATCCCGGGCAATTTTCGTTCTCGGGAGGATTAAGCAGTTAGCATGGGGTAGCATGCATGGCATATTATGTAACATCTTTACCAAGCAGAAACATGCAGTTTGAATATTATGTGGTGCTAGGAGAATATAAAGCTGCAAACCATTATTCAGTCAAGAAAACATCCTTTTTGTGCACATACACAAAAAAGACCCGAGAAAAAACAACATCCAATATTCTTATTATTCCAGAACCGCTAACGGGTTCACGATCCCGTACCAAGGCGGCGTTACACCAGCAGGGCAACTTCATGGATTTTTAAAATTTTTATGCCCTCGTTTTGCTCCTCTTTTGCACCGTTTTGCTCATCACTCAGTTTATTTTCCTCACCTATGTACATTGAGCTATCGGCTATTCAAAGTGCCCTGCTGGTGTAACATTACACCAGCACGGCATTTTCAACGGATCTTGCCAATATTTTTGTCTTGCTCTCGTTTTCCCCTTTTTTCTCAACAATCCTTTCATTTTGCTCAATGATACTTTGAAAGATTTTCCACAAAAAGAACATTTTTTCGTCCCGCCCTATGCCCTATCGAGTGAGCTGATTCCAGTTTTGAAAAGAGCAAAACAGGAGCAAAACGCAGATACCTCACTCGATAGCACGGGACAAAACATTTTTTTGTGGGAAATCTTTCAAAGTATCAGTGAGCAAAATGATCGGATTGGTGAGCAAAACGGGGCAAAACGAGAGCTTTCTAATGACACAAATATCGGCAAAATCCGTTGCCCTGCTTTGAATTACCGATAGCTCAATGGTCATGGTGAGCAAAATAAACTGAGTGATGATCAAAACGAGGGCATAAAAATTCAATGAAGGTGCCCTGCTAGTGTAACGCCGCCTCACAGTAACATAATTCAGTATGAACCACCATGCAGCATGCAATGAAAATTGATAATGCATTGCCAGAAGAGTATAGATGTATAACCACTAAAAAACTACGGCATGTACTCAAGAGTGAGCTAGTTCTCAAATACTACTTCAGCCTGGTATGGAGGAATACTTCGCGATAAGCCTCAATTACACTCAGCCATCCTTACTGCCACTCGCGTTGTCGGCAATAATTCCCGAAATACTTCTGCAGCAATATCTAAAGCAGTGAGCATTTACACTCAGCCGCAACATTTCCCTCGCGACCAAGCTTACAGTTGTCCACGCTGCTGTTCCTTTGACTTCCGTACGAAAGACCGCCAATTCAGAGAGCGTAGAGCAACACGAGTGGCAATGTGAGGCAGCAGGGAAGTGTAGTGATTACATTCAACCGCTGCCCACTTCCCTGCTTCATGCCGTGGAAGTGAGCTGAGTGTAATTGGGGTGATAGAAGAAGCCTTAATGCTGGGGAACAGTCTGATGTTGTGTACACGAGTTCTTAGCTTGATGGCTTACACCCCGATTACACTCAGCTCACTTCCACGGCATGTAGCAGGGAATTGGGCAGGGAAGTGGACAGCGGCTGAATGTAATCACTATACTTCCCTGCTGCATGCCGTGAATCCTCGTGCTGCCTCATGCTCCCCGAATTGGCGGTTTTTTCGGACGGAAGTCAAAGGGAGTGGCAATACGGGCGCAGTGAGTGATTACAATATTCAGCTAGGTTGGTGTGGCTGCCCTGATAAAAGATCACCCTGCGCTCTAACGAAATTTAATAATTTTTACGAAAATATTGTTTTTATTATTATCGAAAAAAGTCCACGATGGAATGGAGTTATGAAAATAAAAAAACTATGAATTGCTCTTGAAAATACATCATCCTGTTTATTTTATTCAATTTTAATTTTTTAGGCGTGAATTATATTTACGTTTTTTATCTGTATTTGTTACCTTGATAAGATCACTGAGAACAATGTTGATAGCTCTGCACACTTCAGGGAATTATTGAGATAATGGGTTCTGAAACTTTGAATAGATAGTGTAAACTTATCCCTTGTGACCAAAAATCGCAGAGTTATCGCCAATCTAAATTTAGGGGGAATTGCAATTCTCAATCTCGTATCCCCTTTTTTTATCATCGGTTGAATTTTGTTCAAGAGAAATTCAAAATCTGCAGGTGACATTTTGCAAAAATTGATAAATTCCCCAGATCCTTCACAAGTCATTTCATTCAAAAAACTGTCCATTCCATTCCTGTGTACGAAACATCGAATAATTGTAGATTGTAGTCACAAATTGGTATAATATAATAATATTTAGAACTATTTTTGTTTGATTAGATAGAAAAACGGCAGATTGATACTGAGGGACTAACTTTCTTTTTTTCTCGACATGTTTTCAAGACATCCACATATTTATATAAATCAACGAGACAAAGCGCTGAGGCTGGAATTTCTTCGTCTGCCATTGCTGAACCATGGTCACGAGAGCAATGCTGCGGCTGAGTGTAAATGCATACTGTCTTCGAAACTGCTGCAGAAGTATTTCGGGAATTATTGCCGACAACGCGAGTGGCAGTGAGGAGGGCTGAGTGTAATCGAGGCACTTAGATGTATTCGAGGTGTCTCATTTGTTTCTTTATGAAGTATCGTGCTGGTTTTTTGATTTTATTTATATTTACTGTTACATTTACGTAGTTGTTTTTCATGATTTTTTTTTGCTGACGTATCATGAACACTTCTGGGGCCCGATTCTTGAAAAATCTCTCATGTGAGAATTGCATTTCTCTCTCAGTGACCGAGAGAATCTGTATTCTCGAATTCTCTCCCGACCGAGAACGAGTTCTCTAATACTAACTGGTAAGAGAGATGACTACTTCCATAGTAGAGAATCACAGAATGGAGCAACCTTAACAAAGGGAGCAACTATTCTGTGTCTAGTGTGAAGTGTGACTGAAATTATTCGAATTATGCGTGAGAGAAGTGAGATGACATCTCGTATAGGAATAGTCGAACGAGAGTTGTCATCTCTACGAAGTTCAAGAATCGTGCCCCTGATGACAAAATTTTGTACATGAAAATAGTATATTATGCAACGAGTCTAAAATGAGAGCTATAATTCACGAGATGAAGTTTAGGTTACGAGCCATAGACAAGTAGCTTAAATAACCGAGCGAATAACAGCCATTATACGCCAGTAATATACTATACTTTATCCACGATTACTGAATATAGAAGGTTTTCCTTTTAAGTTGGCTATTAGACGTTGTCGGAGAACTAGTAAATATTTCGTTCTGAAATTTTAGGTGGAGCCTTGAAGATGAAGGAACTCTCCGTCTAAAATAATTTCAAGTCGACAGTGTTGCCACGTCTATCTAAAACGCATATCTACTTTCTTATTTCAAATGAAACTACCTATATTTTTATTTATGTATCGATTCAATACCAAATTCGTAGTATAACCTACTAAAAAAAAATTCTCTACCATGCAATGTTACCAAGTTAAGCACACATTCTCGAAATTTTTGACATCTTCGCATAAAAAATAATCGAGATATTGCATTTCCAAACTGGCAATGCAGATGTCAACAATTTCAAGAATGTTGCATAACTTGCAACAGTGCATGGCAAAGAGTTTTTTTGTAGGTTATACTGCGAATTTGGTATTGAATCGATACATAAATGAAAATATAGGTAGTTCCATTTGAAATAAGAAAGTTTATATGCTTTTGATATAGACGTGGCAACACTGTCGACTTGAAAATATTTAAGGCGAATAGTTCCTTCATCCTCAAGGCTCCACCCAAAATTTCAGAACGAAATATTCACTTATATGTGTTTCTTGAACATTTCGCGACCGTGACAAGACCCTTCTGTTACAAGTGTGGAGAAAGTCAAGTAGACACATGAGTAATTTTAGGAGAACTTGTCTTCAATTGATGTAATAAAAGTAGATTTGGTCCTCCATTGACAAGGTATACCCATGATTGTTAGTTGGAGTACTTTAGAATACTGAAGAAACAGCAATTTGAAGAATATAATTCTAGAGCTAAATGTATGAAGCATCTGACAGCAGTGAATAAAAACGCATTATTCACTTGTGTTTAATGGGTATTATTATGACCGATCAAACAAACATATAATGGGTAGATTATACAATAGTCGTGGTTAATTTTTTTTAAGAATGATTAAATGAATAATAGTATATTATTCGATGAGCGGTAATGCAGGTCAAAACACACGCAGATGAATTTTGCACCACGAGCCGTTAGGCGAGTGGTGTAATTCATCATTCCTTAATTGAATACTATACTTTATCCGCGACTTCTTCAGTAAAATCGAATTAATCTGCATGTAAAAATATTTGAATAGTTGTCAAAAGCGTTGACAACATTTCGTCCAACTGTCAAACCTCTGTACTCTGTGGTCGGGAATCAAATCAGAATCTCTAACTAATCAAATCATGTACTTTCGCAAATTCAAAAATTTACGTTTTCCAAAAATAAATCTGGAATGAATCGCTAGAACGTTATCTTGATGGCTGAAATAGATTTCTGGATCGATCCCACTTTTTATTCATTTTTTTCGTAAGCAATTTCATTTTTCCTAGGTATTTTTATTAGCGGGTGTTATGTGCGGGTGTTATTATAACACTCGCTTTTCGGTTCATAGACATGTCTACGGTTGTGTTATAGCTACTATTACACATAGAAATTAGTTTAATAATTGACATATTACTCTATAGGAGTGGATAAAATAATTTTATCCACGAATATTTTATAATCTACCCATTATACGTTTGTTTGCTCGGCCATAATAAGACCCATTAATCACAAGTGAATAATACTTATTATTTACTGCTGTCCGATGCTTCATAGATTTCACTCTAAAATTATATTCTTTTAATTTTCTGAAAGAAACTGAAAGAAACACTGTTTATAATGACGGTTACTTCAAGTGATTTCGTTAATGTCGATGTAAATATTGTAACAAATTAACTTAAAACTGAAAAAGACATTTCTTAGAAACTTTATAGGTTTTCACTCCCAGTCTCTGAAACATAAAAAATAATAAATGTTTGATTAAGGTGAAGTGCTCCTGCAAGAATTTTTGCACTTAAGTATTTGTCAGGATCAAATTGGTCTTGAAAAAATTGTTGCCTAACAGTAAAACTGAAAAATGAAACAACTTAAAAGGATATTGTAACGGTTCGGTGGCTATATCAGACACCTTCTTCATACAAACTCTTGAAATCTTCAGAATTGTGTATTTTTTCATTTGTAATCTGATTGACATTGATAGTTGTCAATCTATAGAGATGTTGATTTATTTGATTTTGAAATTTCCTGATGTCATTTCCTTCCTCAATAAATCAATCCAAATATAGTCCATTCACGAAAGGTTGAGCCGTCGGTTGGCCATGACAATTTGGCATATTCCACTGTGTATATTAAAATTTTAGGTTATTTTCTTCATTTTCTTGTCAGATTGATACGCAATGTTGTCAATATTGCATAGAGTTCTATGATAACTCTCAAGCTCGTCGGACGAGGCCGGGTACATTCGGCAACGTTGACTTTATTTTACGTAATGACAGCAAATACTGCCAATTTCAGATAAATAAAGAAACGCCTACTATGTGCTCAACCTTTCGTGAACGGACTATACGATCTATCCCAACAGAACAATTAACCAAATTATTTACTTCATCTAACAAATACATGTAGATTCCTTAATTTTCCTTTTATAATTATCAGGTTCCGTCATGAGGATCTTTGTGTTGTTCCAATTCATCATATGATCTCCGCTATTTGATCAGCGATTTGTGATCTTGTGATCAGAGCTGTGCCGAGCACTGAAGGAAAGTGCTTCGAGCACAAAGCACTAAGCCCTATTGAAAAGTGCTCTGGAATCTCGAGCACTAAGCCCTTATTTTTGAAAAAAGCTCGCGATTACTAAGCACTTTTGAAAAGTAATTCGTTTACACGAGCACCGAGCACTAAGCACTTTTCAAAATCAAACTTAATATTTTCCACCTAAATATCTCTTAGTTTGGAATTTTGATTTTTTCTTTTTAATGTTATCGTGTTTTGAACTGGGCATAATTGAAATTGACAATAGGTTTTTTCAGCGAGTCGTTTAATAGATATTTATTCAACTAGTTTATTCAAGAGAGCGACTAATGGTCAAGATATTTAAGAGCGTTCGCTCCGCTCACGCATTAATAGTTCGAGACCATTAGTCGCTTGATTGATAACTGAGTTGATTAGTGATTACAAGATTTTTCCGACGACATCAATATGAATTGTAGATAAATTCTTGATTGAAATAAACTCTTATTTTTTACAAGACATACATTTGAGATAATATAAATTTCTATAATTTTATGTTACTGTTGAGTTCTGACATTACTCTATCACTTCTGAATGCTTTATGTTCATTTGTTCATGGAAATAGCAAACTGAAACAGCATTAATTGAACATTAAAATTGGTCATTTATATTCAATTTTATACATATTAAAATCACCTTTTAGGTCGACGACATAATTATTTTTGATAAATTCCGGATATACAGACAGCTTACCATGACGACATACCAAAAAAAGTTATAGAGAAAGAGTGACGTCTTGTCAACAAATTAGATGGAAATGTTTCTCATGGTTTTCTGAGCTCTATACGGCATTCATTCAGTTAACAAACTGTAACTAAAATATTCGCCAATAAATTTCTTGAAATCATGATAAAGATACCTGAATCGTATGTTGCATTGCTCCATAGAGCTTTCCTGAAAAAATTCCGCCATTACATCAAAACAATCTGTTTTTTTTGTCAAAATAATGAAAACGTAAAAACCACAAAGTCCATAACATACAGCGAAATTGTTTTTTAACACCAGTGTTTGTAATGCAAGAAGAAATGAACAAATTTCTTATCTATAGAAATGAAACGAAAGAAAAAACTTTAGTTCTTCATCTATTTGAAGCACGCGAAAGTCTGTCATTTCCATGTTCCAACAAGTGTATGAAGGGCTTAGTGCTTGGTAATTCTTGAAAGTGCTTGGGAGCACTTTGGTGCTCGGGAACACTTTTTCGGATTACTAAGCACTAAGCCCTTTCGAAAAATTCGTGAAGCACTAAGCACTAAGCACTGGTTCAATTGAGTGCTCGCGAGCACAGTGCTTACGAGCACAAAAGTGCTTCGAGTGCTTTCACGAGCACTAAGCACAAGGCTTCGGCACAGCTCTGCTTGTGATGTCTCTATTTTT
Organism: Propylea japonica; assembly: GCA_013421045.1. Classification (NCBI taxonomy): domain Eukaryota; kingdom Metazoa; phylum Arthropoda; class Insecta; order Coleoptera; family Coccinellidae; genus Propylea; species Propylea japonica. The sequence goes on from CM024243.1 coordinate 79,663,363, forward strand.
GATGTTATTCTTTTGTTCCCGTTTCTTATTTCTAAAGGTCTTGATGTCTCCCCTGTATAAAATTTTCCACATATACAGGGAATATTGTAAAAACAATTTTTTGATTTTTGTGTCTCATTCATAGGTTTCGTTCTAGTTAGAATGGATCTCAAATCATTTTGTGTTTTGAAAACAGTTTCTTATGTTGAATTTGGAACCAATTCTTCTTATTATCTCTGAAAGGCCAGGAATATAAGGAATGACGTTCAACAAATTTGGTTGTTCTTGATGGTTCTCTGTACCTGATCATCATTAAAATTTTGATTCGATATTTTTCGTTCTAAATTTGAAATTGTTCTTTCTATAAAATTTGGTGGAAATTTCATTATTTCTAATTTCAGGTGTAGATGAAATCAAAAAGGCCCTATCATAAAGTGTTTTTATAAGACCTGTTTTCACATTTAATTGATGATTGGAATGAAAATTTAGATATCTATTAGTGTGTGTTTGTTTCCGAAATTTCCTTGTTCCATAATGGAGTGAAAACCTATAAAGTTTCTAAGAAATGCAGAATCCTCCCAGAATATATTTCAATCGATATCTGAAAAGAACATGTTAAAAGGTGTCAAATGCGGTGTTCGAGATCACTACGAAAGCAGTGATCAGCGTTGATTTGGATTTTGGAGGGGCAACCGGCCGAAAAACCAAATCGTGATCAGGTACTTCAAGTCTTCAAAATGTATCGTCTCGCTTTCCGGTCCATTGAAGGGGTTCCGGAAAATATTTTCGAATCTTTGAGAAAATGCGAAGTTTTTTTATGACAATAAAACGTTTTTCAATTGTACCACTCAGACAAAAATGATGCCCAAATAATCGTGAATGGCTATGTATTGTATACGCACCAACATAAAATGCCTATAAGCTATTAGAAATGCACTTACACATCTTTTTGAGTAAGTATATGAATTCACAATGAAAAATGCAATTGCTTGTTTCGATACTCGACACTATAAAAAAACTTCCGTATAACGAAATTTTTTGCGGATTTAGCTATTCCGTTATAGGGAAATTCCACTGTATACTATTATATTGTAAGTAATATAGTTTTATAATTGGTCTTTTCTAGGAATGAGATACGGCGGCAAGCTGGCTGAGATCATCCCTGGCGGCTACGCCACTGTGGGAGCTGCTGCTTTCAGCGGGTCGGTGACCCATACAATTTCAGTATCTGTGATAGTTTTCGAGATGACAGGCCAGATCACCCACATAATACCCATAATGATCGCTGTCCTAATATCCAATGCCATCGCGAGTCTTCTCGCGCCGAGTATTTACGACAGTATAATCTTGATCAAGAAGTTGCCCTACCTGCCTGATCTGTTGCCTGGAAGCACAGGTAAATAACCTTTTATCATAATAATCATTATCATCATTATTATCGAATTAATCGTGATGAAATTTTTCTGAAATTGTTCGAGAAATACGGCATAGAAATCTTTCAATAGTAGTTCAGTTTTTTCAGTTTGAAAAAGTGGTTACAGTTAACTGCCTCCTTACAGAGCTGTTCTGGCCAAACCCTTCACAGCTCGCCTTCCAGTTCCAGAGATCTAATGAAATCTAATATCTGTGGAGGCTTCAACGAGGCTAGTTCCTCACTCTTACAAGTTTCTCGCCAAAAGCATTATCGCCTTAGGCTCGCAATGCCAAGGCATTCCGTGACTAGCCGAATAGGAGTTTCTTCCTCCTCCCTACAAAAGCTACACTCGTCAGTGTAGGTCATATTATTTATGGGTAAACATTCGTGTAAAAATTAAATGCTTAAAGTTCTCACATCCTGCGCACTAGATGTCACGATGCTAGCTGGCTTCAAGCTCTAGTTGAAAAATACCATGAGATTTACAGGTCATTTCATAGTGATCTCCCAATCGCTTCAGATTTACGACAGTTTTTGAAAGATCAAATTTTCAGGAACGACTGAGTTTATATTATACAACATAAACTCAGAAAGACTAGTTTTTGCTAATGTCATAATGCTTTCAGGCTCTTCTCATGGGCCACAACTGTTGACAGACCCTCAAAAAGTCGTAAAATTATGGGACTAATAGGAATATAGGATTTCAGCGGTACCGTTCACTCGAGCGAAAATTAATTGCCTCGAAAGTTCAACGCAGCGAAGGTTCACTCGCGCGAAAACCACGCCCACTTCCACCTGATTGTCCATCTAGCCAGAGTTTAGTTGTCTGTCATATTCGTCTAATTATTTATGAAGACAATAAGTGGTCCGCGGCGATTAGCGATAATTTTAAATTTAGCAGGACTGAGTATTCAATGTGTTGCTAATTAAATGGACTATACAGGGTTGTCCAGATCATAACCAAAAAATTTTAAACACGTATTCTACATCAAAAATAAGCCCTAGTTTGTCATATAAATATATGTCGAGAAATGTTTCCTCTCCGAGATACGGGATGTTAAAATTATAGAAAAAAATGTTTTTATTGATAACTTTCCCAATGCTTGAAATATTTTTATGAAATTTGAGACAGAGGTTTTGAGCATCAAGGAACACTTTTTGCATATTATCATTTCTTTTCTATTCTACCAGTGGCGTCCGTACTGCAGCGAGACTGAACATTTTCAGATGAAAAATGATACGGCACTGGTTTTACTGAGAATAAAAATTACTATTTAAATCCTTTAATTTGGAGTAGATTAGGTCCCCACAGACAAAATTGTTTGACACTATTTTCGGATTAAAATTCGTAAATTACAGATATTTGGGCAAAAAGGTTAAAGCACTGGTTCGAGTAGAACAAGCGCTCAAAAGTCAAATTTGATTAATTTATGTGCGAAACATCTGAAACAAATAGAAATTAGTGAAATCGTCAGAGTATCAGTACTATGCTATATCTAATAACCTCCAAACGATTCTAGGCATGTATGACAGCTACGTCGAAGATTTCATGGTACGCGACGTGAAATACATCTTCCACAGCATGTCCTACGAACACCTGAAAATGGTGCTGAAGGAGAACAGACGCCTTCAGAGTTTCCCTCTGGTAGACAACCCAGAAAGCATGATCCTGCTCGGATCCATCCAGAGGATACAGCTGATTCAGCTGATCGAGAAACAGATAGGAAAAGAGAGAAGACTGCAGGTTGCCGCAATCAGAATGAGGGAGGCCGAGGAAAAGGCGAGGGAGGAGGCTCTGAAGAGGGCAGAGGAGAGGAGAAGAAGGCCTTCTCGTTTCCAGGTTGTGCCTGCACCCGATGTGCTAGGATTGAGGCAGATGTCGGAAAATCAACTTGACATGGACAGGGTGAGTATTATCTCTAATACACACCGCATAAAGATTAACGCGCCTCCAATTAATTTCACATTTAAAAGATTTTATGAAAGCAATAAAATTTCAATCTTTCAACTATAATGAAACTTTTATTCGATCAACGGTAAACAACGGTGGTCATCAAAATAAACCATGATATACCAAGTATAATATGAGAAAAGAGGGTTAGCGGGCGGTGAAAAGGTCGAAGCGGGATGTAACATGCAGCATGATACGCCCTCTAAAGCCTGGGCATACACCTCGATATACCGGAGCGGTACACGGTAGGGCGATAGAAGAATGCATTACAAGACTGCATTTGAAGCTAACATACGCATTCTTGCACATCGGAGCTCCGTGACTTCATGCCGGCCGTTTGGAGTTACTCCACAACTTCCGAGGGTTCGAATGGTGCCAGAAGGGCGCAACAAGACAGTGTATGGACCATTTGAAGATAACACCCATTGCATGTGCGACAATTCGCATACCAACCTGGCAAATCCACGGTCCATGCTCTGCACAAGTTAGTGTCGGAGCTGGAATCATCGCTGGAGGCTAGGGAGGTCGCAATTGGCACATTTGTGGATGTGGAAGGTGCTTTCGATAATACCACCTACGCATCCATAGAGAAGGCTGCGAAAAGGAAGGGTATAAATCCTTCCACCATCGGATGGATTCAGTCCATGCTGGTGGACGGAGAGCCACGGCGGATCTTGGAGGGGTGTCGGTCACGGTCACTACGGAGAGGGGATGTCCACAGGGTGGAGTTCTGTCGCCTCTTTTGTGGTGTCTCGTGGTTGACGAACTAGTCAGAAGATTAGCCGAGCAAGGTTACAGCTGCTTTGGCTATGCAGATGACCTGGCTGTTATAGTTGGGGGAAAGTTCGAAGGTTTTACTTCAGAGCTGACCCAAAACGTCATTGATATCATCAATCGGTGGTGTCAGGAGGAGGGCTTTAACGTCAATCCAACCAAGACGGTTATTGTTCCATTCACACGTCGTAGGAAGCTAACACTTGTAGCACCGGTGTTGAAGGGAATAAAACTAGAGTTTTCCGATGAGGTCAAATATCTGGGGGTCACCTTGGATAAAAAACTCAATTGGAACTCTCACCTTAACAAAGTGATTGCCAAATCTACAACGGCGTTCTGGATATGCCGCAAGTTATTTGGCAAAACTTGGGGTCTGCAGCCTCGTATGATCCACTGGATCTATACGACGGTGGTAAGACCTGTTATCACATATGCCTCTTTAGTTTGGTGGACTAAAACTGAAGAAAAGACAAGCCAGCAGAGGCTGAATATGCTTCAAAGACTGGCCTGTCTAGGCATTACAGGAGCTGCGTATACAACTCCTACAGCTGCAGTAGAGGTAATACTGGATCTCACCCCGCTGCACATTTATGTTAAGAAAGAAGGTCTCATGAGTGCCCTAAGAATGGACCAAATAGGGCCTGGCAAGGGACACGGAAATATTTTAAGATCACTCGGTGGTGACCTCCCTTTGCTACCGAGGGATTCCATGCCAATCGAGTATGACCTTGACGCCAACTACGAAGTGATCATAGGTGATCGCCAAGAAAGTGTGGAAGGTTTGTCTCGACTTCGCAAAAATCATCTCATCTGGTACACAGATGGGTCCCTAAGGGAACGAGGAGCAGGCATAGGCATATACGGTCCCAAATACAGGGAATCGGAGCCTTTGGGAAACCCTATAACAACGCTTCAAACTGAAATTCTGGCCATAGAAAGATGCGCCCAAGTCTGTCTGTCCGTCCAGACAGTACAAGGGAGCCAGAATTTGTATTGCCTCTGATAGTCAGATGGCACTGAGGCAGCTTATGGCCGTTGATTGTAGATCAAGGACCATTTGGAGCTGCAAACAGTCCCTCAAAACACTGGCGAAGTACAACAAGCTAGTTTTAACTTGGGTACCTGCCCATCAGAACATTGAGGGAAATGAAAAAGCTGATGCCCTTGCAAAAAGAGGAGCAAACACACCCTTCACCGGACCCGTGCCCTCCTGTTGGGTATCACCTACACTGATTAGGGCAGAGGTAGGCGTTTGGGAAAAAAGGGAGAAACACTCTTACTGGATAAACACATCTGGTCAAAGACAAGCAAAGAGACTAATCGAACCTTCCAAAGAGAAGGCTCAACAAGCTCTATCGTTGTCAAAAAATGAGTTAAGGCTGCTAATCGGCCTTCTCACAGGGCATTGTCCCGTGAGATATCACCTACACAAGATCAGTAAAGAAAACTTCGACATTTGTAGGTTATGTGAATCGGCCACTGAAACCACCGAACACATACTATGCCAATGCACTGCGCTGGCGCACACCAGACTTACTCTACTAGGTGGCGCGTTATTAACGCCAGCCGACATAAAAGCGAAGTCTCCTAAGGAAGTAACCAGCTTTGCTAAGGAGGTTAGATTCCTAGGAAAAACGTAGTTTTAGCATGGTAACGCACAAAAGACCTTATTGGTCGCAGTGCAGAAGGGTAATCAACGTGCCGATCGACCACTATCTAATCTAAAATCTAAAAAATTTGAAGATAACATACACCCTCTTGCGGATTCAGAATTTCAGGACGCCATGCAGGTCGTTTGAAACTACTACAAACCCCCAGAAACTCGAACGTTGCCAAAAGGGCGCAAGAAGATATGTATGGGTCGTTTGAATCTAACATACCCTCTTGAAGACTCATAATGCGGGCAGTTTGAAGCTATTACACAACCTCCTGAAACTCGAGTAATACCAAAGAGGACAAAACGAGTATATGGGCCGTATCAAGTAAACATTTGTCATATCCATCTCTTGCATCACCGAACTCTCACAAGTCATGCAGGCCTTTTAAAACTACAGTACAATCGCGATAATATGAACACGCGCTCTTATGAACCACTCCATAGTATGAACACAATTTTTTTGTATTGACTTCTCTGTAGTATGAACACCACATTATCTCGATAATATGAACTTGAATCCTGAACAAAATACACACTCAGTTTACAGTTGCATATTGAAATTTGCTATTATTTACTAATAGTTTTTTTTGTGATGAGTTTAGAGTACGGTGAAAATTGTCGAAATGGTTAAAATCAAGGGAAAATCAAAGTGTATCTCTTTTCGAAAAAACTGAAGTTATAGAAGATATTAATTACAGGCGCGGATCCAGGGGGGAAACTGGGGAACGTCCTCCCTCCAAATGGCCCTCGATCAACTAAAATTTTGCTGACATAGGTACTACGGTTAAAATAATTATAGGACGGGCAAACATTTAATTAGACTCAATATCTGAATGAAGTTTTGATTGGGGGCTACTCAATTTAGTAAATTGAGTGATGGACGGCTACAACGTTTCAAAGAACGGCATGGTGTAAAATTTTCAAAAATAACCAGATGTCAGTGAAATATTAACTTTTAAAATTATTACATCAAAAAATAATTTCAGGAAAATGTTCGGGCAAGCAGACATAATCTAGAATAACGTCTTTTTTCTCCGCAAAAAATTAGTTATTGTATATAGTTCATGAAGAAGTTATAGTGATAGAAGTTGTTTCAATAAACAAAACTTATATTTGTGGTTGAAATTAAGCATTATTTCTTTCAATATCCCGACCTTCGAAAGTATGAACAATCCCTATGATATGAACACTTCTAAACTTTTTCTGTTCATATTATCGAGATTGTACTGTACTACATAACCTCCGAGAACTCTAGCGGTGGAAGGAACGGGTAAATACAATAAGGGAAATACATCCAAAATATCAAAACCAGCAAAAAAGAATTAAAACGATCATACCTATTGAACTTGCCTCTGCAGAACCCTCTGGTGACACCTGTTTCTGAACTGACTGGCACTAGTCGGCTATTAACTCGTTTGAAGTAGTTGCTGGAGGATTATGTTTAATTCGACTGATTTATTCGGCCGAAAATTTCACATTTTATACCCTTTGAAGCATGTGTCCCACCACGCGTGGCCACGCCCCACGAGTTCGGTATCAAGAATTTGCAATTTATTTCGTCGTATGTTTGCAGTAAAGAGATCAACTACAATTAAGTGGAACTGAAAACCGATAGAAATAATTTTGCTTCGTTCCATATAATTATAAGTTTGTCGAGATTTGAAGCAATAAGATGTTCAATACTGAAATAACTTCAACATTCAAAATTAATATAAAATACAGATTATGCGATAACTTTTTTGCAGTGTGTATAACCCCTTCACAAAGCATCTCTTTTATCATATCTTCATTACGATATAATTTCAATTTCATCATTATTGCAGCCTCAATATACACCGACAGGTGGTCAACCGAAAAAGTCAATATTGAAGAAGACAAACTCATTCACTCTCAAAGGATTCAGTCCTTTTCTGTCGACGAGCCCAGGATCAACGCCCTATACCACAGTCACAGGAGCAGAGAGCAGGATAAGATTGGCTTTCGAGGCAATTTTCAGGTAGGTCTTAATGTAAAAAAATATTCACACTGCAAAATCATTTTATTCACGACTATTGTATAATCCACCCATTATACGTCTGTTCGCTCTGCTATAATATACCCATTAATCACGAGTGAATATAATAATAATGATATTTTTCAGTATTCTAAAGTACTCCAACTAACAAATATAGGTATATCTTGTCAATCTAGGGCCAAATCTACTTTTATTACATCAATCAAAGCAATTTTTATTACAAAATATATAATGACAAGTTTTCCAAAAATTGCTCTTCTGGCAACTTGACTTTTTTCACACTTGTAACAGAAGGGTCTTGTCTACGGAATAAGCATGTTGATACTGCTACTGAAAGAGCATTTTTAGCTCTGCCAGTAGACGATATGCGGCAAAAATTGGGGTTGTAACCCAAAAATACTGCTATTGATGTACGTCATGATTGTGAAAGCTATAATCACATATGGGGCATTAGCCTGGTTTTCTAAGGCAAGTAAGGTAAGTACGAGGAAGAGGCTCGATAAAGTACAGCCTGTGGCTTGCCTGTTTGTGCATCACTGTAGCTATGAGAACGTGCCCAACTAGGGCACTTGATGTCATTATCCTCAGAAGATCTAAGGAAGGTACAGGTAATGAGAGAATGAAGAATCAGAGATTCTGGTCCTCTCTGAATAACTACATCTCATCTGCGAACCTCCCTAGTGATGTAATGATCAAGAAAGTAAGCACTGAGAAAAAATTCAGAACATTGCTGAGTAAAAGAGAGGATTGAAAACGGCAATACATCAAATATAACCTCAAAGAAAATACCGTAAACTGGTATACAGATGTTTCCAAAACCTCTACAGGAGCAGGCGCTGGGATATACGGGCCAAGTACCAAGTGTGCACTGCCGCTATGCTCTTGTTTGAGCGTCTTTCAAGCGGAAATCTTAGCCATTGAAAGATATCTAGATATAATTTAGGAAGAAACTACCAGAAGCGCGATATAGCCATACACTCAGATAGTCAAGCTGCTCTCAAAGCACTGAGCTCCTACGTCGTCAACTCTAAAATGATCTGGGAGTGCCGGAACAAATTCAATGAGGTAGGCAAGAAAAATAACGTTTTTTTTTAATCTGGCTTTCCGGCCACTCGGGAATCAATGGAAATGAAGAGGCAATACACTTGCCAAAGATGGCGCACGAATGTCACTCATTGGCCCAGAACCCTTCTGTGGTATATGTAAATATACCTATAAGAAAGAGTTTCTGGAGAAGGAGAAGCCTAGAGGGAAAAACTCTGGCGGAATCTCCCAGGGATGGATCATTCCACTGAGTTTCTTCAGAACTTTGAGACGGTGGGATCCAAAAGATATCTGGATCTTGGTAAGAAACAATTACACCTCCTGATTGGCTTTCTTACAGGACACTGTCGCCTCATGAAGCATCTGTTGAGGATGGGATTATTGGACACTGACGAGTGTAGGTTCTGTGGGAAGGAGGAAGAAACCCCTATTCACCTAGTCATGGAATGCCTTTGTATTGCGAGCCTGAGGAGAGAACGCCTTGGGCGAGAAACTTGTAAGAGTGAGGAACTAACCTCATTGAAGCTTTCACAAATATTGGATTTCATTACATCTCTGGAACTGGAAGGCGAGCTGTGAAGGGTTTGGCCAGAACAGCTTTGAAAGGGACACACAGGTCGCAGTGAACTGTAACCTCTTTTTAAACTTACCTACGAACTGAGGGTTTTGTCACGGTCGCCAAATGTTAAAAAATCTTCAAAAAATATATTCAGTAGTCTAGGATAAAGTATAGCATGCTACTCGCGAATAATAGCAGTTATTCACTCGATGATTTGGGCTACTCGCCTACGGCTCGATGCCTAAACTTCACCTCGTGAATAATAGCAATCATGATACGCACGTGGCATAATATATTTTTATCGGGTTTTCCAATAGGGACTTGACAACTTCGAACTCAATTTGTCAGTGAACCCATTCTCTAATCATCGAACTGTAATTGTCAATTTATTCACTTAACTTAACATTTTTATCAACGAGCATTGAGTAGTACAGGGTGACCAGATTTTATGATCCCTGAACTAAGACTCTTCATATTGGAGAATGAATGACACATTGCGGTCATCTTTTTTCAAGAAACTCATTAATCAAATTCAAGCGGATGACCTGGTCATCATTGGTCTAGACCAACAATGACCAACTGCATTTAAGCGCTTTTGGTCATTGCTGGTCTTTATCATATGACGTCATGAATTGCCCTTCAACGTCATCGATTAAGACCGCAGATGACCTAAGGTGAACATACTCGAGAGCCGAGTCAAGCTTCTGGTCATTGAAGAAATAAGGTTAAATTCTATGTTTATATCTTATGATAACACATGAATGCCAGATTCAAATAAACATTCACTTGCAATTACAACAGATGCTTTGAAATCTTCTTAACTGGACATGACTCAATTGTAGCGTAAATCTGAAATAGAAATGTTGAACAACATTCAGCTAGCAAAAATAAAAATAAATCATGTAATTAACTTAAGTGGTTGTACGGATGTGGTATGGAAAATATTATTCAAATTTTTGTCCAGGGGGTAATACAGTAGATTTTGGGGATTTTTCTAGGTTCTCATTAAATATAACTAGGTAATGGTAATTTCCAAAGCAAACAATATTCAGTCCCATACATATAATTGCATTTTTACTGAAACGAAACACTAATTCAGAAAATCGTTGGTTATGAGTTTGTTTTCATTCTCCCTAACCTACATTAACGAAAATGGCGAAAATGACCATAACTGCATTTGAGCGGAAGCTGATCATTTGCGGTCATTCCTCAAGGGCCAAGACCAAGGGCAGGACCAACAATGATGACGGTCATTACTGGTCATTCGCTTGAATTTGATTATTATGTCATCAATCGTATGAGCTCTATCCTATCGATTTATAAACCAAAATTGACATTCACGCAATTTCAACCTTCGTTGTTCCTGTTGGTCATATAAAATTGAAACAAACACATATTATATTTAGGTATAATGAAAGACAAAAAAATTCCAGGAAAAAAACTCAAACTGCAGCTACATTATTTCTTACAGAAAATCAGCTCAACTGCAAGACGTAGATAGAGGAAGCAGTACACAAGTACTGAGTAGCTCTCCTTCTGGTGAGCCACAGATCATACCTACCTCTCCTATAACATCGAAGAAAGTGCAGCTGGTAAGTTAATATCATGACGATACCAATAACTTTCTTGAGCAGTACTTTCGCGAGAATCGATAATTAAAGTCGGAAGTTACGACGAAAATTCAATTTTACACTCTTTGAGTTATTCCTGCTCTCAGTGTGAAAAGTAAACCAAGGGATGCCTTCGCGTTTGTTGACGCAGCCAAGTAGAACCAGTTCATGAACACGAACATTTGGCGTTGCGAACTTGTGCCGTATGTTTATTCCGTATTGGGATACTTGGTCTTGGCCCCCTGCTATGGTACTAACTCCTAGATTGTCTTATATTTTGTCTTATCATGCTTAAATCGAAGAGTATCAAAGGTTTTTTTTATCAAATGTGCAGTTGAAATAGAGAGTACCTATTTATTTCGTTTCTAGAACATACTTAGTTTTTTTATGGAATTCCTAGGAGGCAAGACTTTTGACGATGTGAATTTCTTTTGTACTGCTCATTCTTCTCTGAATATTCCACAAAATAATCATCAACAAATAAACTTATTTTCTCAACAGCCTAGAGAAAGAGTTTGCGACATGTCGCCCGAAGAACAGCAAGCTTGGGAACATGAACAAATGCAAATGCCTGTAGACTTCACCACGTGCCACGTCGACCCTGCTCCATTCCAACTAGTGGAACGTACCTCTCTACTCAAGGTACACTCTATCTTCTCTATGGTTGGTGTGAATCACGCCTACGTGACGGCCATTGGCAAGTTGGTAGGTGTGGTAGGTCTGAAAGAGCTGAGGAAGGCCATCGAGGACATAAACTGTGGCAATCTGCCAACACACGTGGACGCGAACTCAATAGGTACCAACAGTGATTTCAAAGAGACTCCAATGAACGATGCAGATGTGGAAGCTTCGGCAGCTCTCATGTCTGAAAAGAACAATTGATAGGAAACTTTTGAGTTGCACATGGTTAAAAGATAATGCCTGAAGCTGCCACCACTGGTTGACTTCGAGGAAATCATGAACACTCTGTATAAATATGAAGCGTATGTGGGTGATAATCGTTTTTTCGATGTAACTGTGATTGAAAAGAGGTTGATTTGAAGCAGAGCAATATTCAAATTGAGCGTTTTAGTATCTTGAATATCAAAATGGCTAGATGTTCTGTAAGTTGAAAGAACAAAATAATATGCAGGTACGTAACGCTAACTGCTCTTGACCAAATTCAATTGGTGAATTAAATGACCAATCAAAAGTACCTAACCAAATTCAAGATCAAAACAATGGACTCAGGTAGCTCTTACTACCCTTTCTCATGGTCACGTTATAAGTAGTGTGATATTATGTTGATATTATTACCATTAGTTTATGAAATAGGAGTGTAATGGTTTGATCGAAAAATTTATTCTGAGCTACAATTTGTCAGTTCTTAAACATAGATACTGATATGAAAAAACCTTCAGCTCTTTTGTATATGAGAATTAGTTCAAAAAGATTCGTTTCTTTTAAGCCCTGAGGAAATTTGATGATTAAAGAAGGTAAAAAAAGTCTCACTTCAATTATTGGATTCTCAATGTTGACGACGTCAGCATTCAACGCCTTTACCGACAGAGATCAGTGGATACTAAGTTGAAGGTTTATTTTGTCAGACATACTAGATATAACCTTAGTTACTGTCCTATGTAACCTGAGTTACTATCCTATATGTCAATCAAGCTGTCAGATATTGCATGGCGTAGTACTGCTTCCAGACAAATTTCCATATTTTTATGTTCCTAGACTGTCTAGAGAAAAAACCGTTACGCTCCTAGAAATTGAATATTACAAGTTCGATATTATGATTGACGTTGTGATTTTTATGGAATGTAAATATTGTTGTTACTATTATTGTGAAGATAATGATATTGTAAATTTTTAATTGATTGATTTTATCATATTTTATAATGCGATTAGTTTAATTTTAAGTATATAAACGTATATAGAAAATTCTACGATATAGCTTGTATGATTGCTATTGCGAAATAAATCTATTTTGATAAATTGCACAGAATTATTTATATTCCTATAATCCACGTAGGTACACTTCATTTTTCCAGTTATACTAGGTGTTATACAAGGACTTTTTTGACAGCTGATAGAACTCGTCAAAAGGGATCTTCTCGCCAAACGTCATCTACTGAAGAATTCGATATGAACAAGTGTAGCTCTCTCCTGATGATTCATATTGTTCAGTAGTTGATTATTAAACAAATATTCCTTTTCGATCTTGAACTGTTTGAAAAATGTATGCCAATTATGGCGATTCCCACAAACTTCAATTCTACAAGAAGTGAACTTCTGAAAAAAAAATGCCCCTTCAGAAAACTATATGAGAAAAACACTGGGGAATTCCGAAAACTAACGTGACGGCCATTGGCAAGTTGGAAGGAGTGGTAGATCTAAAAGAGCTGAGGAAGAACATCGAGGACAAATAAACTGTGGCAATCTGCCAACACTCGTGGACGCGAACTTAATAGGTACCAACTGAACAGTGATTTCAAAGAGACTCCAATGAACGATGCAGATGTGGAAGCTTCGGCAGCTTGCATGTCTGAAAAGAATTGATAGGAAACTTTTGAGTTGCACATGGTTAAAAGATAATGCCTGAAGCTGCCATCACTATTGACAACATTGCGTATCAATCTGACAAGAAAATAAAGAACATAACCTAAAATTTTAATATACATAGTGGAATATGCCAAATTTCCATGGCCAACTGACTGCTCAACCTTTTGTGAATGGACTATACGTTACGCTAACTGCTTTTGAAGTTCAACATACCTAATTCAATTGGTGGATTAAATGACCAATTAAAAGTACCTAACCAAATTAAAGATCAAAACAATGGACTCAGGTAGCTCTTACTACCATTTCTCATGGTCACGTTATAAGTAGTGTGAAATTATGTTGATATTATTATCAGTAGTTGATGAAATAGGAGTGTAATGGTTTAATTGAAAAATTTATTCTGAGCCATAATCTATCAGTTCTTAAACATAGATACAGATATGGAAAACTCTTCAGCTCTTTTGTATATGAGAATAAGTTCAAAGATATTCGTTACCTTTAAGCCCTGAAGAAATTTGATGGTTAAAAGAAGGTCTCACTTGAATTATTGATTCTCATCAGAGGCTCAATGTTGACGACGTCAGCATTCAACGCCTTTACCGACAGAGATCAATGGATACTAAGTTGAACATTTATTCTGTCAGTCATACTAGACATAACCTTGGTTACTGTCTTATGTAACCCGAGGCGAATTTTGGCGATGTACCATAGATTGATGGTAAGATGTAACCACGGCTCGCCAAAATTCGCCTCTGAGTTACTATCCTACTTGTCAATCAAGCTGTCAAATGTTGCCTGGTTCAGTACTGCTTTCAGACAAATTTCCATGTTTATTTCTCGAGACTGCCTAGAGAAAAACCGTTACGCTCCTGAAAATTGAATAATACAAGTTCGATATTATGATTGACGTTGTGATTTTTATGGAATGTATATATTGTTGTTACTATAATTGTGAAGATAATGATATTGTAAATTTTAAGTGAATTGATTTTATCATATTTTATAATGCGATTAGTTTAATTTTAAGTATATAAACAAATTTAGAAAATTTTACGATATAGCTTGTATGATTGCTATTTCGAAATAAATCTATTTTGATAAGTTGCACAGATTTATTTATATTCCTCTGTTCCACTTCATTTTTCCAGTTAAGCTGTTTGTTTTACAAGTACTTTTTCTGACAGCTGATAGAACTCGTCAAAAGAGCTAGATCTTCTCGCCAAACATCGTCTACTGAAGAATTCAATAGAAACAAGTGTAGCTCTCCCATGATGATTCATATGTTCAGCAGTTGATTATTAAACAAATATTCCTTTTCGATCTTGGACCGTTTGAAAAATGTATGCCAATTATGGGGATTCCCTCAAACTTCAAATTGTACAAGAAGTGAACTTCTGACAAGAAAAATGCCCCTTCAGAAAACTATATGAGAAAAACACTGGAGAATTCCGAAAACTAAAGTGACTACCATTGGCAAGTTGGTAGGAGTGGTAGATCTTTAAAAGAGCTGAGGAAGGCCATCGAGGACATAAACTGTGGCAATCTGCCAACGCACGTGGACAATAGGTAACAAGAGTGATTTGAAAGAGACTCCAATGAACGATGCAGATGTTGAAGCTTCGGCAGCTCTCATGTCTGAAAAGAACAATTGATAGGAAACTTTTGAGTTGCACATGGTTAAAAGATAATGCCTGAAGCTGCCACCACTGGTTGACTTCGAGGAAATCATGAACACTCTGTATAAATATGAAGCGTATGTGGGTGATAATCGTTTTTTGGATGTAACTGTGATTGAAAAGAGGTTGATTTGAAGCAGGGCAATATTCAAATTGAGCGTTTTAGTATCTTTAATATCAAAATGGCTAGATGTTTTGTAAGTTGAAAGAACAAAATAATATGCAGGTACCTAA
Organism: Propylea japonica; assembly: GCA_013421045.1. Taxonomy (NCBI): domain Eukaryota; kingdom Metazoa; phylum Arthropoda; class Insecta; order Coleoptera; family Coccinellidae; genus Propylea; species Propylea japonica. Next base: position 79,678,819 of record CM024243.1, read on the forward strand.
CGCTAACTGCTCTTGAAGTACAACATACCTAATTCAATTGGTGAATTAAATGACCAATCAAAAGTACCTAACTAAATTCAAGATCAAAACAATGGACTCAGGTAGCTCTTACTACCATTTCTCATGGTCACGTTATAAGTAGTGTGATATTATGTTGATATTATTACCATTAGTTTATGAAATAGGAGTGTAATGGTTTTATTGAAAAATTTATTCTGAGCCACAATTTGTCAGTTCTTAAACATAGATACTGATATGAAAAAACCTTCAGCTCTTTTGTATATGAGAATTAGTTCAAAAAGATTCGTTTCCTTTAAGCCCTGAGGAAATTTGATGGTTAAAGAAGGTAAAAAAGTCTCACTTGAATTATTGGATTCTCAATGTCGACGACGTCAGCATTCAACGCCTTTACCGACAGAGATCAGTGGATACTAAGTTGAAGGTTTATTTTGTCAGACATACTAGATATAACCTTGGTTACTGTCCTATGTAACCTTAGTTACTATCCTATGTAACCTGAGTTACTATCCTATATGTCAATCAAGCTGTCAGATATTGCATGGCGTAGTACTGCTTCCAGACAAATTTCCATATTTTTATGTTCCTAGACTGTCTAGAGAAAAAAACCGTTACGCTCCTAGAAATTGAATATTATAAGTTCGATATTATGATTGACGTTGTGGTTTTTTATGGATTGTATATATTGTTGTTACTATTATTGTGAAGATAATGATATTGTAAATTTTTAATTGATTGATTTTATCATATTTTATAATGCGATTAGTTTAATTTTAAGGATATAAACGTAGTTAGAAAATTCTACGATATAGCTTGTATGATTGCTATTGCGAAATAAATCTATTTTGATAAATTGCACAGATTTATTTATATTCCTATGTTCTACGTAGGTACATTCAATTTTTCCTGTTATACTAGGTGTTTTTCAAGTACTTTTTTTCGCAGCTAGTACCACTCGTCAAAAGAGATCTTCTCACCAAAAGTCGTCTACTGAAGAATTCAGTATGAGCAAGAGCAAGTGTAGCTCTCTCATGATGATTCATATGTTCAGTACTTGATTATTAAACAAATGTTCCTTTTCGATCTTGGACCGTTCGAAAGATGTATGCCGATTATGGGGATTCCCTCTAACTTCAATTGTACAAGAAGTGAACTTCTGACAAGAAAAATTCTCCTTCAGAAAACTATATGAGAAAAATATCGATTGAAATATATTCTGGGAGGACTCTGCATTTCTTAGAAACTTTATAGGTTTTCACTCCCAGTCTCTGAAACATAAATCATTAAAAAATGTTTGATTAAGGTGAAGTGCTCCTGCGAAAATCTTTGCACTTATTTGTCAGGAGCAAATTGGTCTTGAAAAAAATTGTTGCCTAACAGAAAAATGAAAAATGAAACAAATTGAATGGATATTGTAACGTTTCGGTGGCTATATCAGACACCTTCTTCAGACAAACTCTAAAAATCTTCAGAATTGTGTATTTTCCTTAGATATACTAACCTTACATGGATGAGGCCTGTCATTCAACACTTTCGGAGAATGTGATGCCAAGAGAGAGATAGAGCTAGAGGTGGCAAAAAGCCCGCAAATCCCATTTGAAAGCCAATCATAGAAATGGAAGCGGCGAAAGAGAGAGACTCGTGATTAATTGATTAATTGAATTAATTTCATTTTTTGAGAATAATTTATTTTTTTGCTATTTTTCAGACGTGTTTCAATTTAGTACATATTATATATTAGTATATATAGCAAAAAAACAAATTATTCTCAAAAATTTAAATTAATTCAATTAATCTTGCCACCACTAGCTCTATCTTTCTTTTGGCATCACGAGTCTCTCTCTTTAGCCGCTTCCATTGGAGTTATAATTTCTATGGTATTTTCTCATTTGTAATCTGATTGACATTGATAGTTGTCAATCTATAGAGATACTGATTTATTTGATTTTGAAATTTCCTGATGTTACTTCTTTCCTCAATAAATCAATCCAAATACGATCTATTCCAACAGAATAATTGGCCAAATTATTTACTTCATCTAACAAAATACATGTAGATTCCTTAATTTTCCTTTTATAATTATCAGGTTCCGTCATGAGGATCTTTGTGTGGTTCCAGTTCATCATATGATCTCCGCTATTTGAACATATATGATCAGCAATTTGTGATCTTGTGATGTGTGTGTCTCTATTTTTGATGTTATTCTTATGTTCCCGTTTTCTTATTTCTAAAGGTCTTGATGTCTCCCCTGTATAAGATTTTCCACATATACAGGGAATATTGTAAACACAATTTTTTGATTTTCGTGTCTCATTCATTGGTTTTGTTCTAGTTAGAATGGATCTCAAATCATTTTGTGTTGTGTTTCTTCTTATTTTCTCTGATAGGCCAGGAATATAAGGAATGACGCTCAACAAATTTGGTTGTTCTTGACGGTTTTCTGTTTGTACCTGATCATCATTAGAATTTCGATTAGATATTTTTCGTTCTAAATTTGAAATTGTTCTTTCTATAAAATTTGGTGGGTATTGATTATCTAGTAGGAACTCTTTAATGAAAGAAATTTTATTATTTCTAATTTCAGGTGTAAATGAAATTTAAAAAAAATATATGAGAAAAACACTGGAGAATTCCGAAAACTAAAGTGACGACCATTGGCAAGTTGGTAGGAGTGGTAGATCTTTAAAAGAGCTTAGGAAGGCTACGAGGACATAAACTGTGACAATCTGTTTGAAACAGTGGTTTCAAAGAGACGATGCAGATGTGGAAGCTTCGGCTGCTCTCATGTCTGAAAAGAACAATTGATAGGAAACTTTTGAGTTACACATGGTTAAAGGATAATGCCTGAAGCTGACACCACTGGTTGACTTCGAGGAAATCATGAACACTCTGTATAAATATGAAGCGTATGTGGGTGATGATCGTTTTTTCGATGTAACTGTGATTGGAAAGAGGTTGATTTGAAGCAGAGGAATATTCGAATTGAGCGTTTTAGTACCTTGATTATCAAAATGGAGTTCTAGATGTTCTGTAAGTTGAAAGAACAAAATATCATTTAGGTACGTAAAGCTAACTGCTTTTGAAATGCATACCTAATTCAATTGGTGGATTAAATGACCAATCAAAAGTACCTAACCGAATTAAAGATCAAAACAATGGACTCAGGTAGCTCTTATTACCATTTCTCATGGTCACGTTATAAGTAGTGTGATATTCTGTTGATATTATTACCATTAGTTGATAACTTGAGAGAATAGGAGTGTAATGGTTTTACTGAAAAATTCATACAATATATCACTTTTGAAACATAGATACTGTTATGAAAAAATGTTCAGCTCTTTTGCATATGAGAATAAGTTCAAAGATATTCGTTTCCTTTAAGCCCTGAAGAAATTTGATGGTTAAAAGAAGGTTAAAAAAAGTCTCACTTGAATTATTGGAATCTCATCAGAGGCTCAATGTTGACGAAGTCAGAATTCAACGCATGTACCGACAGAGATCAATGAATAATAAGTTGAACGTTTATTCTGTCAGTCATATCAGATATAACCTTGGTTACTATCCTATGTAACCTGAGTTACTATCCTATATCCTATATGTCAATCAAGCTGTCAGATGTTGCATGGCGTAGTACTGCTTCCATACAAATTTCCATATTTATATGTCCCTAGACTGTCTATAGAGTCTAGAGAAAAAACCGTTACACTGCTAAAAATTGAATATTACAAGTTCGATATTATGATTGACGTTGTGATTTTTATGGATTGTATATATTGTTGTTACTATTATTGTGAAGATAATGATATTGTAAATTTTTAATCAATTGATTTCATCATATTTTATATTGCGATTAATTTAATTTTAAGTATATAAACGTATTTAGAAAATTCTACGATATAGCTTGTATGATTGCTATTGCGAAATAAATCTATTTTGGTAAATTGCACAGATTTATTCATTCAAATATTCCTCTGTTCTACGAAGGTACACTTCATTTTTTCAGTTATACTCAGGGCTATTCACTAACTTGAGTGGTTATCGCAGTTGTTAACAATAGCAACTCTGATAACAACCTTTGATAACCACCAATGGTTATCTGTAACCACTTTCAGTATTCTCTAATAAACCGTTAACAACTGTTGTTATCGTAACAACCAGATAGCAACCTTCGTAAAAATAGACGTGGCAGCGCCGCAAAATAGTTCTAATGTCCGTTTCTTTGACAGAATATTTGTTGATTGTCAAATATGAGGTTAATTATTAATTCAATTTGAATTTAGCTTAGATTAGAACATAAAACTATTCAGCGATTAATCAATTTCAGATAAATTTTAAAAAATTTACTTTTTATATGTGACTGAGACCATGAAGTCAGGATAAAAATAAAATGGTTTCAAAGTTCTTTGAAGAAATGCAGGTAAAATCATGCCGTGTGCGTACAACTCAACCTTTTCTTTTCCATTTCAGAATTAAGATTGAACGGAGTGAACATATTTTTATTATTTTTGTGTAGTTTTTTTTTGGTGAAGCTGACTTGAAATTATGGAAGAAAAGTAAGTGCGAATTAATATAAGACAATTTCTCAGCATTTTAAATTAAACGTGTATTGTTTTAGACAGAAGAGGATAAAAAAGACGAGTATTGAGCAATACGAATACATGATAAATTTTCTGAGCGAACATAAGGTGATGTTGAAAGGGAAGCTATCTCCATCTGAATCGGCAAAAGTTGGAGAACTGTGGATGCATCTCACAGCCGAATTGAATAATTTGAAAGGCATCATGAAGACCCTTCAGCAGTGGAAAAGAGTATGTATTAATAATGTGTTTTGTTGGGCATATTATGCAATATTCAGCATTTATTTTAGACCTTCATCGAATATAAATCAAAAGTAAAAACAAAATCGAGATTACTCCAAAATAAATTGAAAGGAACTGGAGGAGGGCCAGCTGAAGCACAACTCAACGATGTTGAGAACTTGTGCCTCAATTTAATAGGTAGGATAACCACGGAAGGAGATCCTGAAGTAAGGGAAATTGGCTTACCTGATGAAGGGTCATCAACATCATCTGGTGAACTCATTACATTAGTATGTTTATAAAACTTCATAAATATTTTTTATTAAATGTTATTAATTTTAGGTTGTTGGGGATTCAGATGGCAGCCATGCTCTAGGCTTTGAAGAAGAAGCAGTGGAAATGGAACTGACAGATACTGTATAATTATTAGATAAATGGTTTGTTAATTATTTTTTTACAACAAATTGATTTTAGGAGATGGCGAATGTACAGTTTTGTACAACTGAGATATTGAAAGAGGCACCTGTAAAAGATGTTCCTACACCGAAGACTAGAAGGAGTAGACTTACAGGACCTCCTACACCGAAAGCCCCTACTTTGAAGGTTTTGGCAGAAACCAACGAAAGGATTTGCGAATCTTTGGCATCGATCAGTAGTGCCATGATAGATGTTTCGAAGTCAAATGAAGCTATTGGGGTATCAAATAATAACTTGGCCGCTTCAAATAACGCCCTGGCCCAATCAATAAATAATTTAGCGAATGCTATGATATTGTTAGCTGGAAAAAAAACTAATAAATATTTACTTTTGATCAGGCTTTCCTTTTATTTTTTTTTATTTTTACTATGAATAAACTCATTATTAATAACAAGAAAACTACAGGAATATTATTTACAACATCATGAAGGGTAGTGTTCAGGAGAAATGAAATATTAACTTTGAGTGGTCTGTAAATATACAGATCTATTTTTTGTACAAAAATTTAAAACAATCCACAATAGTGGATTGTTTTAAATTTTTGTACAAAAAATAGATCTCGTTTTGAAGGCTAAGTAAATGAAAGATATCCTGTAAGGTCTATGAATATTTAATATCCAAAACATCGTTTAACCCTCACAGAAAAACACCCTGACTATATGAGTATTACAGTATTCGTTTTGATGAGTTTCGTTCTCCTGAGCTGTTCCAGTGCAATGGCAAGCAAGCTTTTGAGTTACTCAGGAGCACGAAATATCTCAAAACGAATAGGCTATATATGTGTAGAAAAATTTTCAATAATTAGCCACCACGGTAGAAGGAATGAATATTTTTTCAGAAATAAGTAGAATTTTACTTTGTGTTCTTGGACGGCTTTTGCTATGAGAAATAAAGATTTATTTCTCATGTGGGTTATTTTTATTATATTAAATTAATTGAGTTTGTTTGAATATGTAGATCTATAAAACTAACATATTCTCCATAACAATTTATTTTGTGAATAAAAAAACAATATATTCATAATCAATATTCTTGAAAAATAATTAGAATATAAAAAAAGGAATGACAATAGTAGCAATGTTGAGCAAATCACCTAAAATGATCAACTAAAGGTTCTTCTTGTTCTGCTTCCTAATGTTAAAATATTAACATTTTCCTGTATTTCAATTGAATTTGGAATGTTTATATCCTCATCATCATCCAGTCACTCTAAATCATCCAAGCCTATACATATTATCTTTTATGCATATATTGTGCAAAGCAGCACATGCATATACAATTTTCGCAGCTTTTGGAGGCAAATATCCATATGTTTTATTCTCTAGACTGTCATCATGGAGTCGAACCCTAATGTTTGAAACCATTTTCGGCTCGAAATTTGAAAATTACATCAGTTGTAAAGCGCCTACACAAATCGAAACCTGTTGCGATGCTTGAATCAACTCAACCTCAATATGCTGACGATTTAAATTGTATGCCAATCCTCTTCTACTTCATTACTGTTATGAGGTATTTTGCAGAGGATGTTAATTTTAACTTAACAACTTGATTGAACTTAAACTTTATTCAGAAAATGAATCTCAACAGTACAACGTGGTCAAATTCGGCGTACATTACATTCATAACCTATATCATTCTATGATCACATAAAAAGAAATTAACAAAGGTAAGCCATAGAATGAAATAAAAAGGGCGAGTTCAGGGATTATACTTTCAACATTCCCCCTTAATCCACTGACTCGGTCAATCCTAAATTCTTAGCACAAAACTTATGTTTAGAACTATATAAACCTTTTGTAAAAATATCAGCTATCATTTTGTCAGTTGATAAATAATTCAGAACAATAATACCTTTTAGAACAATTTCTCTTATATAATGATACTTAGTATCTATATGCTTAGTTCTATTATGATAAACTGGGTTTTTTATAAGCTTTTGAGCACTCTGGCTATCATTATACATTATAATTGGTTCTTCAACTTGAAAAATTTCTTTAAGAAATCCAGTAATAAAAACTGCTTCTTTACTGGCCTCAGTAATAGAAACATATTCCGCCTCTGTGCTTGATAATGCTACACATGATTGTTTTTTAGCCTCCCAGGAAATTGCTCCATTACACATTTTAAAAACATATCCCGAATAAGATTTTCTATCATTGACATCATTAGAAGAATCAGCATCTACATATCCAACAATATTCTTCTCAGACCTTGAATATGTTAAGTTTAACTCTATGGTAGTTTTCAAATATTTCAAAATTCTTTTCAAATGTTTCCAGTGTTCATGACTATAACAGTTGTTAAACTGGCTCAAGTAGCTTACAGCATAAGAGATATCTGGCCTTGTATGAACAACCAAGTACATTAGTGAACCTATTAAACATTGATATGGTAAATTGGGTTTTTCACCATTATTTGGCCTAAGTTTCAAACCTGGTTCAATGGGCGTCAAAACATTTTTTGCTTCACTTAGTCCAAACTTACTTAAAAGTTCTAGAATAAAATTCTTTTGATTAATTCACAATACACATTTTTCTTTGTCATACTGAATATTTAAACCTAGAAAATATTTTATCGGACCTAAGTCTTTCAGTTTGAAATGCTTTGACAACTCATCTTTTGTTTTTTCTCTCAATGATATTGAATTTGAACAAACTAGAAAATCATCTACATAAACAGCAATAATAATTATTGAGGATTCTACATTTTTAAAGAAAATACATGGCTCATGACAAGATTGTTTGAATTTTAATTCTATCAGCAAATTTTTAACTTTTATATTCCAAATCCTTGAGGATTGTTTCAAACCATATATAGCTTTCTTTAATAAGCATACTTTAGTTTTTGATTTTCAATGACAAAACATTCTGGTTGATCCATGTAAATTTCTTGATCAATTTCACCATGTAAAAAAGCCGTTTCAACATCTATATGATCAATTGACAAATTAAATTTTATGCTCAAAGCAAATAATAGTCTTATTGTAGAGTTTCTGACTACAGGAGAAAAAGTTTCAAAATAGTCAATACCGTATTTTTGGGTAAAACCCTTAGCAACTAACCGCGCTTTGTATTTCAATTCACTGTTAGAGGCCTTTTTCACACAAAACACCCACTTGTTTTTCACTATTGTCTGATTTGGGGGTCGATCAACTAGTGCCCATGCTTTGTTATCCATTAATGACTGGTATTCTCTTCTCATAGCTTCCATCCACTGGTCACGATCCTCCCTTGCTAAGGCATCGTCAACAGTTTCTGGATCTCCTTCATACTCCTGATATTTCTGTTCATTGAAAACATTATAAGTGACATAGTTTTCAAATTTTTTCTTTCTTGATATTCTTCCAGATCTAGTCACCTCTTCTTCACGTTGAAAATCTGCTGTGGGTTCCTGTATTTCTTCCCCCTCCTCTTGTTGATTATTTATTGTCTGATCGGTCATAGAATTGTTAATGTCAGTTGGCTCTGTTCGGATAGTAACAGATGTTTCTGATGTTTCGTCTGCATTTTTCTCAGACTGACACCCACCAATTTCACGAAACGGTTCGTTATCGAATTCGTTGAACTTGACTGTGCGGCTTACAGTAATTTTATTACTTTTTGGATCTAAAATCCTGTAACCTTTACTCGTTTCACTATAGCCAATCATTATTCCTTCTTTAGCTTTTGGTTCTAATTTTGTCCTTTTTTCTTTTGGTACATGCACAAAAGCCTTACTTCCAAACGTTATTAAATGTTTCAAGTCAGGTTTCTTTTTGGTCCATAACTCATATGGAGTTTTTACTCGTAACATTGTCGGTAATCTATTCAATATGTAATTTGCAGTAGTTACTGCTTCTCCCCAATATTTGTAGGGTAGTTTGGCATCTGAAAGCATACACCTTGCAGATTCTATCAGTGTTCTATTTTTTCTCTCAGATACACCATTTTGTTGTGGGCTATATGCTACTGTATACTGAAATGTAATACCAAGATTTTGTAATAAATCTTTCACCTTTTTATTAGTGTACTCTCCACCATTATCAGATCTAATAATCTTTGGATACCTCCCATAAATATTTTGCATTTCTGCCAAAAATAATTTCAATTTATCTATAACTTCATCCTTAGAATTCATTAAATAAAGTACTGTATACCTTGAAAAATCATCAGTTAAAGTAATGAAATATCTTTTACCTCCTACTGTGCTGGTTCTCATAGGACCGCATACATCAGTATGTACTAAATCAAGAACTTGTTTACTCTTTATGGAATTCGATTGTGGAAAAGGTTTAATAGTCATTTTTCCTTCAATGCAAGATACACATTGTTTCATAATACTACAATTTTCAATTTTTATTCCTGTTGCCAAATCTTTAGAAACTATAGTCCGTTCACGAAAGGTTGAGCACATAGTAGGCGTTTTTTTATTTATCTGAAGTTGGCAGTATTTGCTGTCATAACGTGAAATAAATTCAACGTTGCCGAATGTAACCGGCCTCGTTCGACAAGATTGCGAGTTATCAGACAACTCTATGCAATATTGACAACATTGCGTATCAATCTGACAAGAACATAACCTAAATTTTAATATACACAGTGGAATATGCCAAATTTCCATGGCCAACCGACGGCTCAACCTTTCGTGAACGGACTATAATTTTCTTATTGTATCAATATTTCTGTGTCCTAACCTTCTATGCCATATATGTATGCAATTTATTTCCCCTTCACATAAATTCTTAATTTGATTAGCTCGCTCATGAAAGGTTTTAATTTTATATAATCCATTTTCATAATTTGCAACTACAGCTAAAGTTTTTTCTTTCATTATGAAACATTTGTCTTTATCAAATTTAATTTTATATCCAGCCCTAGCTATCTTTGGCACCGACAAGAGATTATTTTCCAATTCAGGTATATACAATACTTCTTTAAACTTTAAGATCCGAACTACACCATTTACTTCTGTTTTTATTGTCACAATACCTTTCCCTTTAATTTTCATGCGTTGTCCATTAGCTACAGTAATGTTATTATCTGAACTTATATTTTCAATTTCTATAAAACTATCCAAATCATTTGACATATGACTCGTAGCCCCTGAGTCTATAAACCATTTGTTATTGACTTTACTGCCCTCATGCAATGAATTAAAGCAAAATTCATATTCTGACTCACCTTTTTCTATAGCAGCTTTTGCCTGGTCTTTATTCTTATTATTATCCTTTTTCAAGAAATAACAGTCCTTTTTTAAGTGTCCTATTCTGTGGCAGTAGTGACATTCCCTCGTATCCTTTTTGAACTTTGATTCTGGATTCTTTCTAAATGCAAGTTTCTTGGTATTCATTGCAACTTCGCTCAAGACAACTTCTTCCTTCCTCACTGCTTCATCTAACAATTTTCCTTTGACATATTCTAAAGTTAACTCATCATCTGGTCTTGCATCTAGTGCTGTCACAAGTGTCGAATAGCTGTCTGGTAAACCACCTAACAATAGGGCAGCTACATTAAAATCTTTGATTGTTTCTCCTACACCTCTTAATCTTTCGACCAATTCCAAAACTTCTTTAATGTATTCAGACATTGACTTTCCTTCAAGTTTAGACTGATACAACTTTCTCAGTAAATATAATTTATTGCTCAAGTTATTTCTTTCGTGCACTTTCTGGAGTTCATTCCACATTTCTTTTGCATTCATACATTTGCATATATGAACTATCTGATTATCTTCAATGGATAATGAAATAGTGGCTTGTGCTTTTTCATCTTTACGTCTCCATTCTTCTGTGAGTGGGACAGGCGTTTCGTTTTGGATAACTGACCAGTTTCCTTCCTTTACGAGTATCATCTTCACTCTGAATTTCCAATTCTGGTAATTCTCATTGTTCAATCTTGCGAATGCGAATTTAACACCTTCGGAATCCATCGTACGTGGGCGCATAACCTGTTATGAGGTATTTTGCAGAGGATGTTAATTTTAACTTAACAACTTGATTGAACTTAAACTTTATTCAGAAAATGAATCTCAACAGTACAACGTGGTCAAATTCGGCGTACATTACATTTCATAACCTATATCATTCTATGATCACATAAAAAGGAAATTAACAAAGGTAAACCATAGAATGAAATAAAAAGGGCGAGTTCAGGGATTATACTTTCAACATTCCCCCTTAATCCACTGACTCGGTCAATCCTAAATTCTTAGCACAAAACTTATGTTTAGAACTATATAAACCTTTTGTAAAAATATCAGCTATCATTTTGTCAGTTTATAAATAATTCAGAACAATAATACCTTTTAGAACAATTTCTCTTATATAATGATACTTAGTATCTATATGCTTAGTTCTATTATGATAAACTGGGTTTTTTATAAGCTTTTGAGCACTCTGGCTATCATTATACATTATAGATCTTGAGACGATTTCTAGACGGTGTACTGAGTGGCTGCTCCCCTTGAATGTTGATAAATGTGTGGTCTTGCATGTCAGCAAAAACAACCCAAGACATGGCCTTGTTTCAGAGAATACTGTTCTAAAAACAACAGACAGCCATAACGACTTGGAAGTAATAGTGACGGAGGATCAATTATTGCCGAAGAGATGGGGTACCCTCCAGTTCGAGAAGAACAGTTAGTCCATTCACTTTTTGGGGAACCCAAACTGAATCTGTGAGTCATAGATGCTTCAGAATTCCCCTCCGAAGTCTTACTGAAGACTACTGTTGTAATTTCGAAGGATCAACCATTGATTTGCAACCATGTAAGCTCAGTGAAAAAAGGACCCTGGTTGGATAAACTGAAACGAATGGGAGTAGAAATTACTGATACTACAGATGGGCGAATTGATGTTTTGGTCGATGCCGACGTAGCAGGAAAACTTTTTTCTGGACGTAAAAAAGATTTAGATTGTGGACTTGTAGCAGTTCATACGTTACTAGGTTGGACACTCATGGGAAACTGAAATCAGAATATTCATCTCAGGCATCTCTTCTTGTAGCTTCAATGTTTTTCGGAAAATGTGGCCATTCAAGCTCCTGAAGAAATGAATCGCAACGGGTACAAGAAAAATTTGTAATAGAACATTTTCTAACAGTTAAACGAAGAGATGACAGGTGATATGATGTGTGTATGCCTTGGATTGAAGGTCATCCACCTTCATCATCCAATTTCGATTCATCGGAGGTTCCTAGATGGTTAAGTGCTCCAATTTCACAATGGCTGTTGTTTCCTCATTGTCTGCGTCTAAAGATTTCGTATGGTACTACAAGTATTTTCGAAGTTCAGAAAAAAGGCATTAGATTCACCAAGACCAGCAGTGCCAGAAAAGAAGAGCGAGAATCTTTGGAAAAAGAAGAAGAGAAACAATTATTGAAAAGATCTATAAGTAGAGAGCCGATAGTTAGAACGAGATCAGGAAGACCTGTAAAGGTTCCTGAAAGATTTGGACAATAATTGTGTCATTACTTCTATGAGGAAATGACACAAGGTGGGAGTGTGTTGGAATTCTGAATTGACCTACTTCGTTGTTCGAATATAAGTTAATAGTCAAGTTGTCAGAGAATTGGTTTTGGAGAACTTGTCATAATAGTTGTCATTATAGAACGGAAAATAAAATTTGCTTGTATTTGATAGTAAGGGAACTCTATACTGAAGAAACATCAGTTTCAACAACTTGAGAGGGTGCAGAGATGAGCTACAAGGATATGGTCGGTCTAGACCCACCTATGAAGAACGACTCAAACTACCCCACCTACCATCCTTTGCGGAGCGTCGTTTGAGAGGAGATCTAATAATTACATGTAGAGCTACGCACCAAATGCTCCACAGAATCGATCATGTCATCACCGTCTTCCTTTTTCCTCAATCCTCAACTCTAGACTGCAGTTTTGCCAAATCGAGTGTTTGACGTCTGGAACAATCTGCCGGCAGATATTGTTGCGGTCCCTTCTGTAAACTCGTTTAAGTCTAGATACGATGAATGGTGTACTCGGCGGTGACTGCGTTCATTTATGTGTTATTTGGTGTATTACTTTAGTCTAGTTGTTTTTTCTGATGTACTTCTATTTAATTTGAATTTTTTCTTTTCAATTCTGAGATTGATAGGTTCCAAACCTCAGCTATTATATCATTTGATAATAATACTAACTAATGTTTATGTAACACAAGAACAGTCGGGTGAAGTTATAATTACTAGGGAGCTGTGAACTTATTACTGAAAGTAGAGCACTAGAAAGATAGGTATGCCAGACAGGCTGACTGGGTCCAACCATAGACTCGAAAATTACAGATGGTAATGTCAATTTCTAAGTTATTGTGCTCTATTGTTAGTTGCGTGCTTTTTTTTGAAGAATAGTTAATAGAAAGTATTGATTTTTTATTCAAAACAATAAAGTTGGAGACTAGACAGGTAAGCATAAGCATTTATTCGATTACAGATTTCATTTCATTCGAATTGTTCTGTAATTTTCGAGTCTGTGGTTGGACGCAGCATGGCTGTCTGGTATACTCCCCTTTTCAGAGCCTTAAGGTTGATTCTCATTAGACGTGCAAGGAACCGAATCGGCAACGGCAAGGCACGTGCTCGGCACGAGCAAGATTTCTTGAGGGTATTCACACTGCTATAGGCTTGCCGTGGGTTAAGTAGGTTTCAGCTTTGTGAAAAATGAAATGTTCTCTACTTCTACGTTAATAAAAATTGCCCTGTTATCAGATGAAGAAGAGCTTGAAATGAACAATAATTCAAGAAAGAGAAAAAGGCGTTATTGGGTACATAAAATGCTAAAAAAAACGAAATGAAGAAGGAGAATTTGCAACGTTGCACCCAGAACTTTTAGATGACCAGACAAAATGTTTTCAATATTATCGAATGTCTAGGGATGAGTTTGACTTCATTTTCTCTAACTTATTCGATAAGGATTTCATCTTCTTCGAATGAAAAAGTATCCTTCTTCTGACGAGACGCCATATTCGCTCTTGTCACCACAACACTCCCAAAATCCTAGGAACGCAAATGCTACCAAGCCGGTAACGTATTCACACTGTCGGAACGTGCACGGAACGTGCTCGGCAAATATTGTTTGAGAAGAACCCCGCGGTCAAAGGCCGTCGCTTGCCGAGCCGTTGCCGGTATAATGTGAACTTAACCACACAAAAACCATATGATCAATGGAAAAGATATTTTGCCGATCCGGTGCCTTGCCTGTGCCGAGCACGTTGCTTGCACGAAAGTGAGAATCGGCCTTTATGCTGAACGTAACCATAAAACTCCCGAAACGTAAACGCAAAACGCAAAGTTTGAACCAATGCAAATCATATGGAACTGTTCACAATAGGCTCTGTAATGTTTACGTTTACGTTGATCTTATGGTAGTCCGTAATTCTAACGTTAATTATAGAAATTTGTTCACATTCTGTGATTTGTAGGTCTAACTCACCAAAGTCGTTTTTTTCTTCTTTTAGAATTTTGCTCCTCAATTTCTTTTTTTTTTCAAACATCGTCTCAATAAAAACAGACTCAATACTTCATACATTTTTAATTAATGACAACATTTCACAGTAATCAATTGTCAAAAAATTCATAGAACACTTATTATAAAGGCACAGAAACATCTTCTTACTCTACAAAAACATAGACTAACTAAACGGAGTTGTCTATGTACAAAAACGTCTATAAGTTGCTACTGCGCCCAAAGTCCATTCTGAACACATTTACGTTTACGGACAAAGTACGTTTACGTGTTCGTTATGGTTACGTCCATTGTGAATCAGCACTTACTGAAAGTAGGGCGTGTACGAATGATGTTTTTCTGTTAGTGTCTAAGCTTAGGGTATTTGAAATCTAAATTTAAATGATTGACAAAAATTGTGCTACACATGAACTGAAATGTGGCGAATTTTTTCGAAAGTCTTTCTCATTTCCTGAAAAATCTAATTTATAAAAAGATAGTCCAGCAATTTCGTGTTTTTCTCCCAAACGAAAGAAAAATTTGTGCTACATTTGTGCTGCTTTGTGCCGTAAATATTTCCACGAAAATCTTTCGTGTTTTTCCGCAAACTACGGAAATTGAAAAAAAATCATACTAGCACTTTTGTTTTTTTCAGGGGAAACATGCTCAAAAGATTGTGCTACTCTCAGGGCAATGTTGTGCCGTTGTTATTTCCACAAATGTGATGATTCACCCAAAAAATAAAGAAATTAAAAAAAGTTGCAGTGTTTTCTGTATTTCCTAGAATATACTGTTTTATTTAATTTTCACCATTCGAAAGAAGAAATGAAGGGTTTTTTTTATAATTCCAATAGCATGGATTCATCACAATAGAAAATTGAAAATAATTTTAAATTGAAAAAAAATGTGTTTTTATGCGCACTCATATCCTACCTCCTCGCTAATAAACCTCGTGTACGGTGTCGAAAATATTTTCGAATAATCAATTGGATTTCAACACCCATAGTCCATAGGAACTTTATATCATAAAATCATCTGAGGATAAAGATCTCGAATTTATGTTACCTTATTCTGGAACATCCTGTATACTGCACACCTCGAAATGTATTCCGAAGAATCATCGCACGATTCAATCATACACAGGAGAAAGCACTGCAAATATTGTTTATTTTCGATTTCCAACGCCACAATTTCACAACAATCATAAAGCGGTGCATCAAAAAGAAAACACCCGAAAAACAATATTTATTCTCCATTCCAGACTCTTGCTACTTCGTCATCACAACCTACTAACACAAAAAAGTATTTAAGGTCTTCATTACCATTGTCTTCCACATGCACTAGATCCTAATAAACGATGTAAATATTGTTTTAAAGTCACATCGGAGCAACCAGACTCAAATATTGTAAAAATTATAATTAGCAAATGTTTATTATTCGTAATTGATCGAACGGGTTAACCAGATGAATTTAATATCACGGGTTCTGTACGATTTCAATTTTCTTATGTCATATGACCAGAAACCGGCTAAAGTTAAGCATTTCTTGTAAACGCGTGTGAGTCTGAGAAAAAGTGTGAAAATAGTGTTGGTATGTTGAGTTCGAAGAGGATTGTCAACTTGCCCTCCGATCAGGTGTATGATTCGCATTATCTTCCTGTTCAGGTAACTTTTTTGTGAACTTCATATGAAAATTGTTTTTGATAGGTTTGCTTGCAGTTTTAAACAAAGTATCGTTTTGACAACAATTCGCCAACCAAGCGCAGATTGTTAATTAAAACTGATATATGTATTTGCCAGACATGCGTTGAAAGTGATTTGAGTGATACAATTGGTAGTGAACTCAATTGATTAATAATAACTGGAAATATAATGATTCATACTTTTCTTGTTGTAGAATATGTTATGTCTGTGATTGAAACTCCAGATTAAAATATGTTTTTATCGATGTGTGAATATCTAACCATCCAAATCGCACAGTTTGAAAAAAAAAACTGAATTTCTATTCAAATAATAAAAATATACATGGTGTATCTGAATGATACCGAAAAATTTTAGGGGCAGTGGCGATGCCTGCTCTCAAAAGCAAGTCTTCATTTGAAGGTCGACCAGTACAGTTTTGTTCATGCACAACTTTCAACCCCCTAAATTAAAAAATTAGAAAGTGTGAACCACTGCGCTTTGGTTATGTCGAAATAAATTTCCAATGTCACTCCATTTTTCTCCATTTAAGAGTTCGTAGCAGGTTGAAAGTTGTGCATGAACAAAAGTGTAATGGTCGACTTTCGTCTCGAAGTAAATGAGCCATGACATAGTGCATATACTGAAAACTTCTTTGAACTACCTAATTTAAAAACAAAGTGTAACAAAATCCTTCAAAAAAACATTAAAATGTGTTAAAAGTAAAACAAAAATTGACGTGTTTCAGGATTTTAATGCCGAATATTTTTCTTCTGAGGAACTGGATTTATCCCATAATTTTGATGCGCACTGTATTGAATAAGATCTTTCTTGTACTAGAATATGTGATTCAAACTCTAGATTCGAATATGTTTTTACCGATGGGCGAATATCTAACCCTCCAAGTCAGGCCCGCCGCTAGCTGTCTGAGCGCCCGCGTGCAAATACTGTTATGCCGCCCCCAATAGGGCGCTACATCAAGAGCGTATCCAGAGAGAAATTGGGGGGCGAATGCAAAATGCAAATGATCCTAGATCCTACGATCCTAGGGACCTAGGGAGTGTAAATTCCGACAAAGACCCTCATTCTGTTTTTATCTTTTTTTTCGTAATTCTCTCTTCAAAAACACGTACCTACCTAAACTCGGCTAGTAGAAAGGGCGCAATTTAGTAACAGATGGTTTTTTATGAAAGGCAATAATTGGCATAAACGATACGGCGACACTGAAAATATTCAACTACTACCTGGTTGTTATATTGGGAAGAAGAACATCTGCAAATTTTTCTCGTAGAATATTCAACAAAATCAGAGATGCCGTAGGAACTTTCTGAATCGATGTTTCTTTCAGAAAAATTTTCCCGAGGGCGCAATTCGAAGTTCCGGGAGGGCAATTTATCGGATTATGTGAATTTTTCGATCTTGAAGTTTTACGCCATAACTGGATCTAGGCGCCCTCAGTATTTCGCCAGGGGGGGGAGGTCTGGGGGTTACCTGCGGAACTTCGGGGGGCGGCAGTGCCCCTCCCGGAAATATACCTGAAGAAACACTTAATTCCGTGGATATATGGAAATAATCGATGTTGACCGCCTGTCCTCCCGATTCTTTAGAGAAAAAGTCTCTCCAAGGGGGATGGGGAGACCTTGCCGCCTCCAATGTTGAACGGAGTTGGAGGAATTTCAAAGCAGTTGGCAAAGTTTCGATCGCATATGGCAAAATTTCTATGTTTCTATGACAGTTGGCAAAATTTTAAAGCAGTTGGAGTTGGACAACCGCCCCTCCTTTTTTTCTCCACCCCCGCTTACCACGTTGTTTGTCCCCTCCAAAAAAAATTCAATTTCACTGGATTTGCCGCCCCCCTGGACGTGCCGCCCTTGTGCCGGGCACGCCTTGCACGCCCGCTTACGGCGGGCCTGCTCCAAGTTACACAATTGATTAATAATTACTGGAAATATGATGATTCATACTTTTCTTGTTGTAGAATATGTTATGTCTCTGATTGAAACTCCAGATTAAAATATGTTTTTATCGATGTGTGAATATCTAACCAACCAAATCGCACAGCTTGAAAAGAAAAGACTGAATTTCGATTCTAATAATAAAAATATACATCGTGTATCTAAATAATAACGATAAATTTTAGGGGCTGTGGTGACGCCAGCTCTCAAAACAAGTCTTTATTCGCATTGTTTTCAAACGCACTATGTAGATCCTAATAAACGATGTAAATATTGTTTTAAAGTCACATCACAGGCTTTCAGGCTCAAATATTATAAAAATTATAATTAGCAAATGTTTATTATTCGTAATTGATCGAACGGGTTAACCAGATGAATTTAATATCACGGGTTCTGTATGATTTCAATGTTCTTCTGTCATATGACCAGAAACCGGCTTAAGTTCAGCATTTCTTGTAAACGCGTGTGAGTCTAAGAAAAAGTGTGAAAATAGTGTTGGTATGTTGAGTTCGAAGAGGATTGTTAACTTGCCCTCAGATCAGGTGTATGATTCGCATTATTTCCCTGTTCAGGTAACTTTTCTGTAAAGTTCATACGAGAATAATTGTTTTTGATAGGTTTGCTTGCAGTTAAACATAAGTATCGTTTTGACAACAATTTGCCAACCAAGCGCCGATTGTTAATTAAAACTGATATTTTTATCATACATGCGTTGAAAGTGATTTGAGTGACACAATTGCTAGTGAACTGAATTGATTAATATTTACTGGAAATTAAGTGCCCGACAAAATTATGGAACAGATTTTTTTTCTCAGAAGAAATATATTTGGCTACCAAATCCTGGAACAGGTCTATTTTTGTTTCACTTCTACCAAATTTGTTTGCATTTTTGAAGGATTTTTGTTGCACCTGTATCATCCCCATCGACCTACAAAATTGTTTTGATAGGGGAGTGGGTCATGTGGTACTTTTTTGGCAAGGTCTTTGTATACAGGGTGTTTCATCATAAACTGGACAAACATATATTTTCGTGTAGAGGACATCGGGAGAATCATTTTTGCCTTATACAATATATCCTGTTTTCGAAGCATAAGCAAGATACAGGGTTTCAAACGTCATTTTTGAGCAAGATTCTTATGAGTGTGGTCATTTATGTAAAACACTTAGTGTAAACGGTTTCTGATCGAATCTCAGTATTTTTGGGTCCTCTATTCAGAAAAGTTGACGAACTCCGAAAAAAAAATTCCAAAATGGCGGAAGACCTGCAATGTTCAAAATTTTTTTTTGCGGTTGTCAAATTGACTTTTGTTTTCTGAATGAACACAATTTTCTAAGAATTTCTGTGAAAAATTTTTTTCAAAAATCGAACACAAATTTTTTTTTTACATGTCTACAGCGATGAAAAAATTTCACTCGAAATGGATGAAATTTTGTACAATTGTACTTCTTGAATTATCAATCACGAATATGAAAACAGAATTGTAAAATATCGAACGGTTTCGTTACTACAGGCATTTAAATGTTTCGTTCAGACCTCTGAAATAATGAAAAAAAATTTGTTTTGAGTTCTAGAGTCAAAATAATTTAATTATTGGCATGTCCAAACATTCTAGATGAATTTATACAAAAAAAATCAGTGAAACTTAGTTGGGACTCGAACCGACTTAGGTATTAAATAGGGAAATGGCAATGTTCTAAGGATAATAATATTCGTTGCCAGGCAACGGTAGTTCGTAGTTCATAGAGTTTGACTACTGGCTAAATTATATTCACTGAAATTCAAATACCAGTCCAACTCTATGAACTACGAACTACCGGTGCCTGGCAACGAATATTAATATCCTTAGAACATTGCCATATCCTTAGAAGTCGGTTCAGTCCCAACTAAGTTTCACTGATTTTTTTTGTATAAATTCATCTAGAATGTTTGGACATGCCAATAATTAAATTATTTTGACTCTAGAACTCAAAACAATTTTTTTTTCATTATTTCAGAGGTCTGAACGAAACATTTAAATGCCTGTAGTAACGAAACCGTTCGATATTTTACAATTCTGTTTTCATATTCGTGATTGATAATTCAAGAAGTACAA
The DNA here is from genome assembly GCA_013421045.1 of Propylea japonica. NCBI lineage: Eukaryota > Metazoa > Arthropoda > Insecta > Coleoptera > Coccinellidae > Propylea > Propylea japonica. The sequence goes on from CM024243.1 coordinate 79,699,271, forward strand.
TTGTACAAAATTTCATCCATTTCGAGTGAAATTTTTTCATCGCTGTAGACATGTAAAAAAAATTTGTGTTCGATTTTTGAAAAAATTTTTTCACAGAAATTCTTAGAAAATTGTGTTCATTCAGAAAACAAAAGTCAATTTGACAACCGAAAAAAAAAATTTTGAATATTGCAGGTCTTCCGCCATTTTGGAATTTTTTTTCGGAGTTCGTCTACTTTTCTGAATAGAGGACCCAAAAATACTGAGATTTGATCAGAAACCGTTTCTCTCAGTGTTATACATAACTGCCCACACTCATAAGAATCTTGCTCAAAAATGACCCTGTATCTCGCTTATGCTTCGAAAACGGGATATATTGTATAGGGCAAAAATGATTCTCCTGATGTCCTCTACACGAAAATATATGTTTGTCCAGTTTATGATGAAACACCCTGTATATTCTTTACAGGCGTGCAGAAAGGTTCAATAAAAAAAAATTTCTTGAAAAAATATCTATTTCAAAAAGGTTTTCAGTACACTAACGATGGCTCATATACTTCGAGACGATGGTACCCTCACTTAAAAAATAGAATATGTAAACCACGGCGCTTCACTTATGATTTCAAGTAGGTATGTTATTAGTAGGTACGTTTCTACCGAAGTTGAAACATCAACTTATCTTTTAAGAGGATATGGTTTGGTAATTGGGCATCTTTTAATGCACAATGATTCTCCGGGTGGTACTTCAATGCCGAAAGCGATTTCCAAAGTCACCCTATTTCTTTCTCCATTAAAGGGTTCGTAGGGGTTGAAAATTGTGCATGAACGAATCTGTAATCGTCGACTTTCATTCGATGACAAATTTCATCAGGTACCATCGTCTCGAAGTAAATTAGCCATGACAAAGTGCACACACTGGAAACATCTTTGAACGAACTGATTCAAAAAAAAATTTTTTCTTGAAAATTCTACACGCCTGTGAAGAAGATACAAAGACCTTGCCAAAAAAGTACCACCATGACAGACTCTTCGTATTCAAAAAATTTAGAGGTTTGGGGGGATGACACAGGGTGCAACAAAAATCTTTCAAAAATACATGAAAATATATTGAAAGTGAAACAAAAATTTAATTCTTTCAGGATTTTGTTGCCAAATATTTTCTTCTGGGAAAATGAATTTGTCCCATAATTTTGACGCGTACTGTATTGATTCAGATCTTTCTTGTTCTAGAATATGCTATGTCTGTGATTAAAACTCTAGATTCAAATATGTTTTTATCGATGGGTAAATATCTAACCATCCAAGTTACACAGTTTGAAAAGAAAGTAATAAATTTAAAATCAAATAATAAAAATTACAAATTCTCCTTTGAAAAACAAATAATTAATGATGAAATATACAGAGTGGCCAAGATTTTTTTTATTTAAGGTCTTCTCATTACCATTGTGTTTCACACACACTAGATTCTAATAAACGATGTAAATATTGTCCTAAAGTCATATCGGGAACTTCAGATTCAAATATTATAAAAATTATAATTAGCAAATGTTTATTATTCGTATTGATCGAACGGGTTAACCAGATGAATTTAATATCATGGGTTCTGTATGATTTCAATTTTCTTATGTCATATGACCAGAAAACGACTAATGTTAAGCATTTCTTGTAAACGCGAGTGAGTCGAAGAAAAAGTGTGGAATAGTGTTGGTATGTTGAGTTCGAAGAGGATTGGTAACTTGCCCTCAGATCAGGTGTATGATTCGCATTATCTCCCTGTTCAGGTAACTTTTTTGTGAACTTCATATGAGAATTGTTTTGATAGGTTTGCTTGCAGTTAAACATAAGTATTATATCGTTTTGACAACAATTCGCCAACCAAGCGCAGATTGTTAGTTAAAACTGATTTACCAGACATGCGTTGAAAGTGATTTGAGTGACACAATTGGTAGTGAACTCGATTGATTAATATTTATTATTATTATTAATAAACGAACAAGAGTTGAGGTTGAGGAAACCTATAAACTCAATAGTACAATAAAAAAAAAGCATATACATGGCAAGAAAACACAATTGAAATGTAGCTCATGAAGTATGTAAAAACAAAACAAAACGGAAATTATCTCAATAAAAAAAGTGATGGCTGCTGCTCAGATTTCCATCTGTCGTAACCCCTCTTGAACGCACCGACAGACCGGGACTGGACAACGGAGTCGGGAAGAGAGTTCCAGGTGTTGAAGATTCTGTTGGGAAGGAAATTTTTGACGCTGATTAGTTTTAAAGTTCTCTCGTCTCAACTTGAATCTGTGTCCTCGTAGATTGTTGTTATTGAGGGTAAACATGTCGCGGAATCTGTCCCCCAGCAAACCATGCATAGCTCGGAAGGAGAAAATCAGGTCCCCGCGAATACGTCTGTCTCCGAAAGTAGTGCCCCATGGATGCAAGTCGCTGCTCATATGTGGGTCTAACAATAATAACTGGAAATATAATGATTCATACCTTTCTTGTTGTAGAATATGCTATGTCTGTGATTGAAACCCAGATTCAAAAATGTTTTTATCGATGTGTGAATATCTAACCGTCCAAATCGCACCGTTTGAAAAGAAAAGACTGAATATCGATTGAAAAAAAACAAATATACATGGCTTATATGAATGGTACCGGAAAATTTCAAGGGAAGTGGTGACGCCAGCTTTAAAAAACAGTTCTCTCATTTGCATTATCTTCCACACGCACTAGAACCTATAAACGATGTAAATATTGTTTTAAGTCACATCGGGGCCTCCAGAGTCAATATTATATAAAAATTATAATTAGCAAATGTTTATTATTCGTAATTGATCGAGCGGGTTAACCAGATGAATTTATATCACGGGTTCTGTATGATTTCAATTTCTTATGTCATATGACCAGTCCACGAAAAAGTGTAAAAATAGTGTTGGTATGTTGAGTTCGAAAAGGATTGTTAACTTGCCCTCAGATCAGGTGTATGATTAGCATTATCTTCCTGTTCAGGTAACTTTTCTGTGAACGAGAATTGTTTTTGATAGGTTGGCTTGTAGTTAAACATAAGTATTGTTTTGACAACAATCGCCAACCAATCGCAGATTGTTAATTAAAACTGATATATGTATTTGCCAGACATGCGTTGAAAGTGATTTGAGTGACACAATTAGTAGTGAACTTAATTGATTAATAATAACTGAAATACCGGGTGTCCCAGTGAGTCTCTTCCAATCTTAGACCTTTGTCTAAGGTTCCAATGCTTATCTTAGCCATTTAAAGATACAAATTTGAAATTTCATGTTCTACATTTAGTACAGGAAACTTTCTTATGAGAATATCACCATTGAAAGTCGTTAAGAAATTGAAAGTCATTCTTTATTTCACATAGAACCTTGTTAATTTTTTGCCATTTCTGATTTCTACTCAAATTACCTTTTCAAAGACGTTCACACTTTGTATTCTACTTCTGATAAGAGAGAAAATATCAATTGAAAATTCAACTTCGAAGAATTGCAGTAGACTACCTATTCTGTATAAAGTTGATTTTACTTAAATAATAGTTGATAATCCTTAGAAAACATGTAATACATTATTTTGTTATCTTCGACAGTTCTCAATAGTTGTATGCGTGTCAGATAATGCAATAATAAACAAGCGGGAAAAGGAAATTTCAATTGACGTTTTTTCCATCGGAAAAAAATCAAAAGTGATATACAAAGCCTGATACATCGTTAAAAAGGTATTTTGAGTAGAATCAAAAATTGTGAAAAATATACGTTTTTATCATTATTCCGAAATTGTATTCGATATTTAGGATGAAATACCACTATTTAAATCTATGGGAGATGAATTACCCTTCAATAGGGTCCTTAGAAGAACAGAAGATTCGAAAAATCGTGACTTGGAATGCCAGACCTGGTTTGAAACACCTCCTGGCCCAAGAGCATGAATTAAGTATTTTGTATCTAAATATTGAAGGTATTTATTCGAATAGTTTCAAGTTTAATTCTATGAAAAGGGCGAGGCAGGCTTTTTTCTACTGAGGTTTTTTCCTGTGTTCTGGTATAATGCGCCAGAATAGTATGGCAGGTACCCCCCTTTCCGTTTTTCTCAGATGAAGGATCCTTACAAGAATAGCAGAACATGAAATTTTCAAATTTGTATCTTATAGTAACATAGTGTATATATTTGTATCGAAATAGGACAATGCATTCGAACAGACTTACTGGAATACTCGGTATAATGTTTCATATCTTTCTTGTTGTAGAATATGCTATTTCTGTGATTGAAACACCTCAGATATGTTTTTATCGATGGGTAAATATATACTATCGAAGTTACACAGTTTCAAAAGAAAGTACTCAACTTTGATCCAAATAATAAAAACTATAGTTTTGTTAAGCCTTCAAAGAAACGAAAATCAATGATTAAATATACATGGAGTAATCTGAAGAATACCGAAATTTAAAGGGCCAGCTCCCGAAAACAGAGAGGACCAAAGAGAACCCAGGATTTTTCAGTTAAAGCATAATGAACGAATTCGTTCAGTTTCGTTGAGGTTAGGCTATATTTCATAAGAGGGTCAGCAAAAAGTTAAGGGGGTTCGGGCCACCCCTGGCCCCCATCCCTAGCGTCGCCACTGATGAGGTGAATGTGATGGAAATTAAGATGTATATTTTTTGAAGAAAACCATCCCCTGGAAAATTTGCAACCTTCCGAATATTCTCTGTGAAGTTCATTCAAGAATTCTTGTTGATAGGTTTGCTTGCACTTCAACATATCGTTTTGACAACAATTTGCTAACTAATCGCAGATTGTTGATTAAAACAGATATTTTGCCAGACATGCGTTGAAAGTTATTGACACAATTGGTAGTGAACACAATTGATTAATAATAAACTGGAAATATAAGCATAGACAAAATCCGTTTAGTTAGTCTATGATATATAATGATTCATAACTTTCTCGTTGTAGAATATGCTATGTCTGTGATTGAAACTCCAGATTCATATGTTTTTATCGATAAGTGAATATCTAACCGTTCAAATCACACAGTTTGAAAAGAAGAGACTGAATTTAGATTCAAATAATGAAAATATACATGGTGTCTCTGAATAATACCGAAAATTTAAGGGTAGTGGCGACGCCAGCTTTCAAAAACAGGTCTTCATTTGCATTGTCTTTCACACGCAGCAGTAGAACCTAATAAACGATGAATATATTGTCTGTAAGTCACATCGGGCCTCCAGAGTCAAATATTATAAAATTATAATTAGCAAATGTTTATTATTCGTAATTGATCGAACGGGTTAACCAGATGAATTTAATATCACGGGTGCGTATGATTTCAATTTTCTTAGGTCATATGACCAGAAAACGGCTAAGTAAAGCATTTCTTGTAAATGCGTGTAGGGGAGAGGCAGGCAAGATGGCATACAATCTTTTGAAAAGCGATATCTCTTATGAGGAAAAAAAATTGAGCACAGAATTAGTTGAATCTCTAGTCAATCAAGTTAGCTATCAATTTTGAAGAAAGATATGAATAAAAAAAAATTATAGACAAAAAAAAATCGCGATAATCTGTAACATCCGAAAAACCATTTTGCTCACAGTGTCGGGCAAGATGGCATATCATATAATATGATATATTTTGTAGTGAAAAAAACAAAATTCCAATAAATAAACATATCATACAAGAAATAGAAATTTATTTATATTCATTAAACAATAAAATCATATTTCATATAAATAAAAAAAAGTATATTGAATGTTTTACTAGCAAGGGCCTATCCCATTTGTTTTTTTCTTACTGCTTCAAAGCTCTCACATATTATTCTCATCCCACTCTCCTCTGTTGTTTTCCTTCGATATTGAAGACCATCTGAAAAAATATTTTATTGTTAATAAAAAAGTACCATGCCATTTTACCAGCCTCTGTATGTCAACTTGCCCTAACCACGTGTCAAAAAAAACTAATATAAATCAACGTTTTTGTGACATCTTTTTTGTCAAGGTAAATACATGAAAAGGATCACAATAAGGTACAATTCTACTCGGATATAAAAAAGTTAGTGAAATAATCTGTACTTACAGTAATATAGACGAGAAGAGAGAGCTTACGTCGAAGTTGTACACGCTCATACCACTTTTTCACAACTAAGTCATCAATTACCGTAACCAATCCCTTGAAACAACGTTCGTACACTGTTGCCAACTAATTCGAACATTTGAACTGAGTTCTAGGATTCCACTCGTAGTGGATTCTTCAGTAAATATGTATCCATTGGCCCTACTATGCCATCTTGCCTGCCTTCCCTACGTCGAAGAAAAAGTGTGTCAAAAAAGTGTTGGTATGTTGAGTTCGAAGAGGATTATTGTTAACTGCCCTCAGGTCAAGTGTATGAGATTCTCATCATCTCCCTGTTCAGGTAACTTCAGACGAGAATTGTTGTTGGGTTTGCCTGCAGTTAAACATAAGTATTGTATTGACAACAGTTCGCCAACCAAACGCAGATTGTTAATTAAAACTGATATATGTAATTGTCAGACATGCGTTGAAAGTGATTTGAGTGACACAATTGGAAGTGAACTCAATTGATTAATGATAAGTGGAAATACTGGGTGTCCCAGTGAGTCTGTTCGAATGGATTATCTCAGCCATTTAAAAAGATATAAATTTGAGAATGTCATGTTTTGCATTTCGTTATCATATGATAAAATCAAGAATTGAAAGTCACTTATTCCAGATTGGCCGGAAGTGATACTGATTTTTTATTTCATATAGCACCTTGTATATTTTTTGCAATTTCTGATTTATACTCAAACTAGCTGACCCGGCAAACCTAGTTTTGCCAGTTTAAAAATTTTAATCTTGTTATAAAGTAGAAATCTGAAATGAAATGAGTGATAGATTATAGAAGTACCCTGAAAATATCTATCTATATCTATAGGCTGAAATTCAGAATATTCAACATGTTATAGGAACAACCTGTTTATACTCAAAGCGTCTATTGAAAATTTATATGAAATCTTTCACAAATCAAATGACACATCAACTCATATGTGACACGTTAAAAAAAATGATAATGCTGAAGGGTCTATGAAAACGGCTGCTTGGAAAGGATAATTAGAATATTAGGAGAGCAGCCCATCCGATTTAATATATTTTGTAGTAATTTTTCTTGAAGAAGTAAAACCCGGCCTGTGTAGGTTTCAAAAGTTCGAGATGTTACTTTCATAGTAGTCATGTAGAAAACAATTCTGAGATTTCTATTATCATGAGAATTTCCACTTTCTTGTTCAAAACCTTAAATCGAATTTGGCTAATCTCGATATTTCCAGTTGTTGCTCTTGGAAGTTATCGAGTTTAGGAGTGGCCTATTGGACACCTATAAACCAAATGACTTCTGACGGCAACAACTTGAAAAAACGAAAATTTCAAGTTGAGTTTATGGTTTGAACGGAAAGTCGAATTGACATATAATTAGAATGACCCTAAAAGTCCTTATAATTGCACTTCAAAATTTAGGTAAATTCAAAGCATGAATGAAATTGTTAAATCAAATCAAAATAATTTTGAAAAGAGGATTGGTTTTGTGGACCTAAATTTCTTCATGAGTTCTTTATTTTTGAATATCCCGTAAATTATCAACAGTCCAAATTCATTTATTTAACCAAGCAGTGAAAGTTTATTGAGCACTCCATATCAAATCTTCAGGACCTGCAAAAAAGATATAGGTATTAATTACTATTTAGTGATCAAGAAGTAAAATTACTTATTTTTTTTTCGAGTTTTCTATCGATTACATTTTAATGAAGCATGCAGAATTCAAATCATTATTTTACATTTTTCCCATAATAATAATTGTTAATTATTCTAACATTTCCCTTGCCAATATGATGAAATAAATTATGAACATCAATGTAGTTATCTAAGGAAACCATTTAATCTCTCAGTGTCAGTGCAGGAACGTCCATTAAAATTTAAAGGTCCATTAAACTCTTAATCCTCCATTATTACAAGGAACTAATGGAGGATTAAGGGTTTAATGGACCTTTAAATTTAATGGACGTTCCTGCAACTGAGCATCAGTCTCTCGGTAAACCATGAATGAGTATAATGCACAGACAAAATAATCAGATGTGTGCTACAATAGTTTCATAATATCATTTACCTTAGATTCCAGATATATTTTTCTTCATAAGTAGCTTCTTAATTTTGAAAACATTCAGTAAATTATCAACAATCCAAATCCATTCATTTAATTTCATTGTTCAATTCAAATAAACCTTTTCGGCTGCAAAAAATATCAATAATTGTAACAATGAATAGGTGAGTCTTCAAACATCCACTCTCTTGTTGAAATGTATAGTAGAATTGATTAGAGCAACCTTGTGTACAATGTCTACTCTATTATAGTATTCATTTTGAAGAGTTTCGAGCTCCTGAGCTGTACCAGTGCTGTGCGCAGCAAATGGCAAGCCGTACGTATTTTGAGCTTTTGAGTTACTCAGGAGCACGAAACTTTTCAAAAGGCAATAGGCTATATATGGAACTATTGTGGGGAAACCCATTGACATTAAAGTTAAAGATATGAGAAAACCTCAATGAAATGTAGCATTATCATCATGAATTACTGTTACTTAGATTAATCGTTTAGATATTCTGAACACTCACATGTCTCCAAAGGTTTCGAGTTTTCAACAGTGTTCTTCTATTCACCTGATGGATTCACTGCTTTCACCATCTTATATTAATCTATCTGAAATGTAAATATTCACTTATTGAATAGCAGCATTGATATACACTAATATGTGTGATATTTCATGTTCCTCCTATTATATTACACAAACTCGAATAGAATTGAACCTACCCTCTTCATTATTCCTATGCGAAGGAGTTCAATGGTATTTATCTTCGTTGGTTCCTTGCTTCACCTGAGAACTTCATCAGAACCTTGTATTGTGCTTTTTCTTGGGTGAAAATGTAACTTAAATTGGTCATTTTCTATTGATATATCTGAACCACAAATATCCTCTCCTGAATAACAATAGTAGAATTAATATAATAATACATATATCATATTTCATGTTATCATAGTACATACACAAATTCTAATATATAACCTACCTTGTATGGTACCTTTAAGTAAAAATTGTTGTATATAATGATGTAGTTTATACGTTATTTTAATTAAAATTTTCGTTTCACCCATAGAATTTAAACTTACAATGGAAGCGGCGAGAACTGTTATGCCAAGACACAGATAGAGCTAGAACAGGCAAAAAGCGCGCCAAAAGCTTTGATTACGAGTAATACGAGATTTTAGGAGAGGTTTCGTGGTTTTTAAGAGTTTTTTGAGTGTTTAAAAGGCCTCAATATTAATTTCACAAGTGAGATTTCCTATACATATATATTTTTCTATCTGGTTTTTATTTACCTGTATTATTATCTTTATTTATATTTTACAATTTGTTTGAGTTATGATGAGGCCTTCTGTCATTTCTAGATCTTCAAAGGATGAAATTCTTAGAAAAAAATGGTTGCAGGCTGTTCGAAGAGAAAATTTCATTCCAACGAACGCCTCTCTAATTTGCAGCAGGCATTTTCTGAAGAAGATTATTTTATGAATGTTCATGGAAATAAATATTTGAAAGTAGGATCAGTGCCGTCCATATTTGACTTCTCTGAATCAGAACAGAAAATCGCAGAAATATATCGCATTTTTATTGTAAAATATCATAATGAAAGGGATAATAGGCATTCATACGATTATATTTATTAAAAATATAGATTTTCAAATTATTCATGATAGAAACGATCTCGAAAGATAATTCCCTTTTTCTTTCCGGGAATATTCCTTTTTTTATATAAGGTAAAGTGGGGTAAATGTGATATAGTATTTGATTAGTTCATAAACAAAGTGTTATAAGTAAGAGTTTGAATAAAGCTGAACATTCCAAAAAACCAAGCATGATCACAATATAGTTCTCTATTGATTGTATTCTGGTTACTCTTTGAAATCTTTTCTGAGAAAGTTGGGTAATTTAAAAAAAAAAATGATGCCGGTCAAACACAATTGCCCCAGAATTTGGGGTAAATGTGATAAAGCTTTCAGATTCCTATGACTAAGTTATTTGGAAAGGATTGGGTAAATGTATAATAATCTTACATTATTGAATACTTTGTTTTTTACAAAAATAAAATATTTCACTTAATGAAAAATTGATGACCTTATTTCAGTCGACGCCAAAAATGTGAAATTAACTTCAGCTTCTGAACAAAAAGGAAGTAAAAACAAATTAGGCAGAAACCAACTATATAATAATAAACGTTATATTTTAATTAAACATTATTTGTCCATCATTAAGATAAATTATATCCGTCAAAAAGACACTTCAAATATGAAAGAACCATGCCTATTCATATTATCACAATTGCCTCAAATGTATATGTCACATTTACCCCAAAAGCATTTCGTGCGGGGCAAATGTGATATATACAAAAAGGAATCACCAGCGCAATTATGAGTTAAAAGTATTTAAAAACACATTATAAAACTGTTAATAATAAGTCTGGAAATAATAAAACAGACTTAACTCATCAATTAAAAAATTTACACCAAATAAAGTAGAGACGTACCTACCTGAAATTAAGGTTACGTTATGAGAAATAATTCACGTGCCTTACAACCATACTGACAAGTAATTTCGTTCGTTCTAGTGTTTTGGTGGTTCGCTTGCAATTTTGAAGACGTGTTAGATAGATGGCAGCAGTATTAATGAATTTGATCTGAATATATAGTCCGTTATCACAATTGCCCCATTATCACATTACCCCACTTCACCTTATTAATTTTTGTAACTATTAAAGGAAATAACCTATTAGGCCATGTGATCATTGATTATTATAAATATATATTCATATTTGCCCCAAAAAATTCCAAATAAAACGCACTGATAAGAGATTTTCATACGTATTCAACGCCTTTCAAATGGATTTCGCGGGCTTTTTGCCTTGACTAGCTCTATATCTGTTTTGGCATCACACCGTTCCAACGGCGGCGAGTGACAGGCCTGATCCATGTTTAGTAAATCTATGGTTTCACCCCGATGTAACCTCACTTTTTGTTCAAATGTCAAAAACACTATAAGTACTCTGTGATATCCAAATACGTCAAAGAAGAAAAAGAAAAGGAAAGCTTTTTATTTTTATCCGAACAATTTATTTTTGAATATTTTGTTGTAAAAAAAAACCTTGCGCTAACAATAATGAACACAACAAAAAAAGAATTGTCGAATTTGGTGCAGTCGTTCAATAGATCTGGCATTTTAACAGTAACCATAGATCCTGTTTTATTAATATAGATTATCCTCTCAAGGATGGATCACACTCTTTGTATTCTACTTAGATAAGGAGAAAAAAAACAAACAAACAAATTTCAAATTGAAAGAATTGCAGTAGGCTACAGTACCTATTCTGTATAATTTTGATTTTGACTTCAATAATAATTGGTAATCCATGGAAACATTTATACTTATTTGATTAATTAGGTTATTAAAGACAGCGACTAATGGTCAAGATATTTTAATACTACGAGACCATTAGTCACTCAATTAATAACCGAGTTGATTACAAGATTTTTCCGACGATTTCAATATAAATTGTGTATGAATTCTTGATTGAAATACATTCTCATTTTGCACAAGACTTATATTTGACATAATAAAATTTCTATGTTCCAGTAGAGTTTTGACATTTCTCGTAGTGCTTCTGAATACTTTGTGAACGGTTGCCATAAGGATTGCACCACAGAACATATAATAAAAGAAATGCGAAGTCCTCACTATTCTGTGGAAACAAATTGGCGGCCATTTTGAGTGGCCAGCTACTGGTAGCGACATATGCGGCCACATTAGGAACTAATATCTGTCTAATTCTTTCGATATGGCGGTAAAATTCAAATTAATCGTTTCCAACCTAGCACCAGCAGTTTCACCCCCTGGATTGCACATTAAAATAGCAGAAATGGAGCACTAAAATGGGTCATTAATGATCAATTTTGTATACATTAAAATCGCGTTTTATTTTTAGATCGACGGAAAAATACATTATTTTGTTATCTTTGACAGTTCTCCACAGTTGTATACGTGTCAGGTCATGCAATAATAAACAACCGAGAGAAGGAAATTTCAATGGACGTTTTCTCCATAGAATCAAAAGTGATATACAAAGCCTGATACATCGTTGAAAAAGTAATTTGGAGTAGAAATCGAAAATTGTAAGAAATATACAAAGTGCTATATGAAATAAATAATCAGAGTTACGTCCGGTTGAACCGGAATTGAGCAGGGAAGTGGGCAGCATGAGAATGTAATCACTACACTTATCCTGCTCCTGCCGCTGCCACTCGAGCTGCCCTGCGCTACCTAAATTGGTGGTTTTTCGTACGGAAGTCAAAGGACCGGCAACGTAAGCGGCAGTAAGTGATTACAAACTAGGTTGCTGTGGAATTTCTTTGTACGTTATTGCCGAAACTTGGTCGCGGGAGAAATGTTGCAGAATGTGAATGCTACCGCAGAAGTATTTAGGGAATAATTTCAGGCAGCGTGAGCGGCATTGGAAGTGGCTGAGTGTATTTAAGGCTTTAAGCCTCAAGTTTCGGCAACGACGATCAAAAAAATTCCACAAGAGCCTAGGTGCTCTTGTGGTTTACTAGTTTACTTACCCTGCTTCCTGCCGTGAAAGTGAGCTGAGTGTAATTGGGATGTAATGCAAGGTCGCGATTATATTCGCAGCGCATGTGCAACGGACAACGGACCTAAAATGTGTCGTTTTTCAGACAGATGATGATTACGAAAAAACGTACATAAAACAACTACGAAAGTTCGCCAAATATGAAATACAGCAGGCAAAGCAAGAACAAAAGCTAGAGGGAAAATCTAGGAGAAAAGAACTGAACCTTTATCAAGGTAAGGAGAAGCCTTTATTTTAATTTAAATTGAATTATTAGACCATTTTGCACTGCAAGCCTTAAATGTGCCAAAATGTGTATAAGTTTCTAGCCAAAATGGGTGTAACGAGTCTTTGAGCAGTATAATTAAAATTTTGAGATCAATAGTAAACTGTCGATCAGTGGAGGCCGGAGACCCCGCAACCAACAAAATAATTTTATTTCGACCTGGGCTTCCTGTAAGCCACTGGCACCATTCTACGCAGAACGAATGATTATGAGCAGAATTAAAATTAATTTGGCATTGCTGGTCGAGGTGTCTTAATTACTTGAGTTATGAAAATTTTATCATCGTAAGGCATTCTACTGAATTCATTATTCAAAATACAATCTACAGGATTGTTAGCTGTATAGTGAATTTGGCTATTTTATTTCTGAAGACGGAATAAAACACTTTTATGATATTTTAAATAAACTCGATTTAATTAATTAGCAAGTGATAGGTACATTAGCGTCTAGCCAGTTCTCGATTTCATTCTGAACACATGCTGCCCGGCGATATCGCCCGGACCGCAGATAATCTCACAGGCACATAAGGTGAAAATAATATAATAAACATTCTCAATATACGCAGTGGCTCAAACATTACCACCCACTTCATTTTATGTAATAAAATGATAAATTCCAAAAAAAAAACACCAGCATAATAAGAAAATGCAACATACAGAAATACAAATTTTCAAATATATCTCAGGAAGCATCTTTACAAAGCAGTACAAGCTTAGTTATAGGTCTCACTAGTTCATTGGTAGCAGTACGAATTTTGACAACCCTAACAAGTTTATCGGACCCAGGATAAGTATCAATTACCCTGGCAAGAGGCCACTTAGCGGGAGGGCAATTTTCATTGGTTAAAAGAACGATATCACCAACCTGAATTACTGACTGTTCAGTTTGCCATTTATACCGCAGCTGTAGGGTTTGCAAGTACTCCTTCGACCATTTACTCCACCAATCTTGAAGCATCTGCTGAATTTGCTTCCAACGCTGCATTGGAGAAATTTTTTCATCCAGGAGACGAGGTTCAGGTACGATGTATGAAGCAGACTGTATAAGAAAATGAGCAGGAGTCAGCGACTGGATATCTGACAAGTCATCATAAAGCGGTAAGAGTGGGCGAGAATTCAAGCAGGCCTCGACCTGCGTTAAAAGAGTGTAGAATTCTTCGAACGTAAGTCTATGACTCCCCACAACACGACGTAAGTGATGCTTCGTAGACTTAACGGCAGCTTCCCAGATTCCACCAAAATGGGGCGCAGCAGGTGGATTAAAATGCCATTGCGTGGATTCATTACGGAGTTGCTGGGTGATGTCCTTTATGAAGGACGAAGATCTTCTATACAAATCCTTGAGCTCTTTGTCCGCGCCAATGAACGTAGTTCCTTGGTCACTGTAGAGATCTGAGCAATGACCTCGCCTTGAAGTGAACCGACGAAAAGCAGCAACGAAATCGGCACTACTATAACCTGACACTAGTTCAAGGTGCACGGCTTTCGTGCACAAACAAATGAACACTGCAATATACCCCTTTGACGCAGTTTTACCTCTACCCTTTGAGGACCTTATAAGATATGGTCCGGCATAGTCAACACCAGACTTTGAAAATGGCCGGGAAGGTTTGGCTCGGAAGGAAGGTAATGTACCAAGCTTCTGGTAGCTAGTTGAGCCACGATATCGGACGCAAGTTGTACATTCTTTTATCACTCTCTTAACTAATTGTCTGCAGCGGATAATCCAATATTCCTGCCTCAAACTACTGATGGTTAGTTTCAATCCACCGTGCAAAGATCTAGCATGGGCATTTCTTATCAGAAGCGTCGTAAAGTAACTACCAGATGGTATTATTAGCGGGTGTTTTTCCTCAAAGTTCAAGTTAGCATTATGTAAGCGGCCATTCACTCTCAATAATCCTTCGAAAATGAATGGGTCAAGTTTAGTAAGGGGGTTGGACTTTGAGAGTATTTGGTTTTTCGAAAGAAAATTCAATTCTTGATCGAAAAAAGTGCGTTGAACGAGGTAAACACAAGTGAGTCGGGATCTAGTGAGTTCATCAGCGGTTAACTCAGCAGAAGAGTAAACAGCATTGTTTATAGCAAACCATTTGTATGTGGTTAAGGTCAATCGAGATTTTAATGATGATATCCTGTTCAGAGTAGTGGATATAAAACGCAGCACATAAGCCATAATGCGAAGTAACTTTTGCAACGAAGAGTATTTTTCAAGTAAATCCCAAGCTTGAGGAACATCACTGCGACAAGATAAAACACAAACATCAGCACCATCTCCCCCAGAACTGCTGTTAGGTTCAATACTAAATGAAGATAATGAATTGTGTAGCCAAGGTGGACCTGTCCACCAGAGCTCATGCTCTTTCAAAGCTTGAGCACTGATTCCTCGAGAAGCACAGTCTGCAGGGTTTTCATGAGACTTAACATGTCTCCATGTGGCATTGGGACACTGTGAATGGATCTTGGAGCAACGATTGGCGACAAATACGGGCCAATTGGAAGGATGCTTTTTCAACCAGCAGAGCACGTCTGTAGAATCGGTCCACAGATGTACACTACATTTTTCTATAGAAAGTGCAATGTGAACTTTTTTCACAAGCTTTGCAAGTAGTGTTGCTGCACATAATTCCAACTTTGGTATAGTGTGTAGAGGCTTTACTGGAGAAACCTTTGTTTTAGCCTGTAGAATATGAACCTTGACTTGATTCTCAAAAACTACACGTAAGTACGTGACAGCCGAGTAAGCAGTTTTACTGGCGTCCGCGAACCCATGAACTTCAACTACTTCAGCATTAGGATGAAAACCCAACCACCGTCCAACTCGAATATTTCTGAGATGAACTAACTCTTTGTACCAAATCATCCACTTGGTTGCCAATTCGGAAGGTATTCGATTGTCCCAGTCCATTTTATGAAGCCATAGCTGCTGCAGAAACGCTTTTGTAGATATTATTACTGGAGCCAACCAGCCTAGTGGGTCGAATAGTTTTGATGCCTTAGAGAGTACAGTTCTTTTGGTTAATAAGAAATCATCCTTAAGGTCATCAATATTCATTTCAATGCAGAAAAAATCTCCAACAGTATTCCACGAAAGACCCAGTACATTAAAACAGAGATCGGAACACTCATTGTTAAGCGGAGCAGCTCGATCCTCGACTGGTATTTGATTTACCAATCTTGAATCGTTAGAAAGCCACTTATGTAGCTCGAAACCACCCACTTTGCAAATTTTGATTAATTCATTTTGCTTTTTCAAAGCATCTTCTAGTTCATAGCCTCCAGACATGGCATCATCCATATAGGTCTCGTCTGCTAATATTTCGGAGCCCAATGGATAAGTTGCACGCTCATCTTCAGCAAGTTGCTTTCGTACTCTGTTGGCCAAAAATGGACTACTTATCATACCATATGTAACCGTTTGTAATAAAAATATTTTTATAGGTTCATCGGATTGAAATCGCCATAAGATAGCTTGAAAAGATTGATCTTCTTCAGCAACTCGAATTTGACGAAACATTTGTCGAATATCGGTTGCAAAAACAAACGGGTATTTCATCCACCGCAGGATTAAGTTGGACAAATCTGGCAAGAGATTTGCACCTTGAAAAAGCACATCATTAATTGAAAGATCATCCGCAGCTTTTGCCGAACCATTGAAGACCGTCCTCAGTTTAACGACATTATCCTTTTGTTTCAATATTCCATGATGAGGTAAAAAATAGCGGCAATCAGAAAGCTTGGAGTATTCTACCTCTCTCATATGCCCCATCTCGAGATATTCGGACATGAAATCTTTGTATAATAATTCAAATTGGGAATCCCGTTGAAAACGTTCCTCCATTTTGAGTAGCATGTTCCTTGCTGTATTGTATATGTTGGGAAAAGTTAAACTCTTTGCATAATTTTTGAATGGCAAATGGACTGTATAGCGACCTGTTGCAGCATCTCTGAAATGAGTCCCAACAAAATGGTTCTCACTAGTCAATTCATCGGGAGTTGGATGTTTTATTTCATCAAAAATTCCTCCTGAATTACAAACCTAGAGAACATGTCATTCAATGAAGCTTCTGAATCATTGAGATGCAAGACAGTCGGAGAAACAAATTCACCAGGCATTGCAGTGTTACCGGACACTATCCAACCTAAGCTAGTGTTCATAGCAATTGGCTCATCAGCCTTCCACGGATTAATTCTCCTCTCATAATTGCTGCATGGACTGTGGCACCCAATAACACCTCCACGCATCCTTTTTTAAGAAAATTTGGGTCAGCTAGCATAAGAGAATCAAGATGACTCCATTGTGAATCGTTGGTCCAATTTGGGGAATATGAAGAAATTTCTGGCAGTACAAACGCTTCTACTTTAGATGAGAATTCAGAGGCATAATGTGGTTTCAATTCGAAATTCACAACTTTGCGGCACGTAAAATTTGTTTTTCCCCCTACACCGGAAATGGGTAAAACTACAGGTTTGTACCTCATTCTTGACCTCTGGCATAGGGATTCGGAAATAAATGAAGATTGAGAGCATTGGTCGATCAATGCCCGAGCATAAGTTACAGTACCATTGTCGCAGCAAATTCTCACAAGAGCTGTAGCCAACAGTACTGTTGCAGGTGATCTACAGAAATTTACTGTAGACCTAGTCGAAGGACCAGCAGAATTAATAGGATGATCAGCCCCGCTGGTGGATGTCTGATTTGTGCTCTCTTGAATAGTAAAGTGGAGTGAAGAATGATGCTTTCCTTGACAATATTGGCAACGTTTACGGGATTTGCAATCCCTCAGAGTATGTTGAGATAAACAGTTAAAACAACGCTTCTTGCTCATAACAAAATCCCTTCTTTGAGCTGGGGTCTTATTTTTATACGAACTGCAAAATAGAAAAAAATGGTCCTTCGAACAAATGAGGCAATTGTTTGCACGATTTTCGGTGTGGTATGTTTTAGACGATGCTAATGTTAAGTTCGCATGCTTGGGATTAAAGCTCTTTTGCACGGAATCCGAATTTACCTTTGGACTGTTTTTATGCGAAGTATCTTCCAAAGCTTCCAAAATTGAAATTTGGTTTTCGAGGAAACCAGACAAGAATTTGAAACTGGGGGGTTCAAGTGAGTCCATGTTGTTCCCAATGTGATTTTCCCAATGCTTTCTAGTCTCAGCCTCCAATAAAGTCACCACCAAGTGTACCAAAACATCATCCCAGCTATCGACCGGGCGCTTGAGGGCTCTAAGAGAAGCTAAAGGAGTAGTTATTCCAGATAGAATTCTCTTAATTTCAGAAGAAGCTTCCTTCTTCATTGGTTTGACCGCAAAAACAGCATTGAGGTGAGAAGATACTAGCCTACGCTTGTTCTCGTATCTTTCCTTAAGAGCATTCCAAGCTAACTCAAAGTTATCCTCAGTTATAGCAAAACTGTCTATCAAACGCTTGGCATCTCCACGCAGGCTTGTTTTCAAATGGTGGAGCTTGGTAACATTGGAAATATTGTGTTTCTTAAGTACTAAGGTACTGAACAAGTCTCTAAAGGACTCCCACTCGCAAAGTCACCACTGAATGTAGGCAAAGAAATTCTAGGAAGCCTTTCCATTTCCTCAGCATGCATAGAATTTGAATTGATTGCAACTTGAGAGCTACCCGAATTCAAAGTATCTGGTTGCGAATCCAAAAAGGTTTGAAATTCAGTTTTTCTTTGCAAATAGAGCTCTTCAGTAATATCGAAAAGATTAGCCGTAAAATACTTATCCTTTTTTTTCAGTTCCGCAATAGATTCCAACCGAAGTAAGGCATAATGATTTGATTCAAAGGTAGTCCACAATTTTTCCAAATTCTGAATTCTCGCCTTGCAACCGCTCACATTCATTTTTGCCGCTCCCTCCTTCTTAAAGTTACTATAAGTTCGATCAATTCTGCCATGTAAGATGGCCTGCTCAGTCAGCAATTCAGTCATCTCGAAGCAAAATTTGGAAAAAAAATTATATGCAAAAGTTCCGACAAACCACTATGTATAAAGCGCGATTCCGATAAAAAAGTAGTGCCTTCAACAAGCAAGCAATAAATAATATGAACGATTTAAGAAGAATTTGAAATGGACAATATGAAAGAAATTGAAATTTAGAAATCGAACAAGCTACCAATGATCCAGCAATTTGACAAAAAAAATAAAATTATCAAATGCAAAACCTCAAAAAAATATCTCCCAAAAAAGTAAAAGCACTTAATATAATATATCAGCAGATCAAATTTTATTTCAATTTCAAATGATCATGAAAGCACTATAATATAAATTATTCTCTGATTGGGCTGATTCAATCGACTACTGAGAAATTTCATTCATACAACAATTCTTTGTGAGTGAGAAAATAAATTCAAAGTTGAAAATATAAGCAAGCAATTATTGTGAAGCACATGCACCAAAACAATTCTTCAATGTGAATAGAAATGGTAATCAAACTCAGCAAGTTGAGTAATTTTTCAAAGTGAATAGAAATTTTGACAAAGCAATAATTATTAATCTCCCAAAACATACGAATTATAAAATAACCCAAAATTTCAAGCAATCAAATTCATAACATTCGTTACAAATAGAAATAGGTTGTAGATAATCACAAAATTCAATGGGATGTTTTCTTCAATAGCTGAACGAAAAATATGTCAAATTAGCAATACAATAATTCAATAATGCAAGCAAATAAATTTCTATAATTTCCTTCAGCAAAGCAACCAATAATAACTGCGAAGTAAAGGCAAAATGCACTCAAGTAGTATATTTGTTCAAGCCAACTAGCTAATTCAAGACAGAAATTTTGAATAAACAGCAATTGTTTATCACAATAGCAAATAAATTTCTAGCGGAGTTAAAGCAAAACTCATTTCAAAGGCGATTATAACAATCTGTATAACCAATAATTTTAAGAAACTTGAAATAATTGTTCATCACGAAGCAGAGCATAAGTTTTATCTTTTTAATGAAGTCTCAACAAAAAAACAGCACATAAGTTCACAAGGTCACCATTCAAAGGAGTTAATTCATAAAAAATCACTGATTTTTCACTCGCCCTAAAGACAGGATGCAAAAAACTGCGTGATTTTCAGCAACAATGATGATTCCTCATGTATATGAAATGTCCATAATTCGATTCAGATATTCGGACTTCCAAGTAAATATCAGAAAAAACTGTTTTGTCCTACCTGATTGCAGTTGTGAACGAGTTTTTCTACCTTATGATCAGCGGACTCGATTTCTCGCAACCACTTCGTTCCAAAGGAATTATTCCATTTTCTTCAGAATGCAACAAATTTCCCTAATTCTTCTTTTTATAATTTGGAAGAATTATAGCTTCAACATCCGGTTCGCTCGGACCACTTAATGTTAGCTGTATAGTGAATTTGGCTATTTTATTTCTGAAGACGGAATAAAACACTTTTATGATATTTAAATAAACTCGATTTAATTAATTAGCAAGTGATAGGTACATTAGCGTCTAGCCAGTTCT
The DNA here is from genome assembly GCA_013421045.1 of Propylea japonica. Classification (NCBI taxonomy): domain Eukaryota; kingdom Metazoa; phylum Arthropoda; class Insecta; order Coleoptera; family Coccinellidae; genus Propylea; species Propylea japonica. Next base: position 79,719,770 of record CM024243.1, read on the forward strand.
CGATTTCATTCTGAACACATGCTGCCCGGCGATATCGCCCGGACCGCAGATAATCTCACAGGCACATAAGGTGAAAATAATATAATAAAACATTCTCAATATACGCAGTGCTCAAACA
>CM024243.1:79719987-79807738 GCA_013421045.1 Propylea japonica
AGATCATTCCCAGATAGCACAGAACATTCTGAGAACGTTATATCTAGCTTCTGAACGTTCCTACTTTAGAATATTCAAACAGAACTTCTACGCATATTCGTAGAACCTCTTGAACGTTCGAAGAATGTCCTTCAGTGAACATTCTGATCACATTTCAAAATGATATTCATAGAACATTATTTGAAGAATATTCTCAGAATATCCTTAGAAAATATTCTGATAATGTGATATCTAACTTCTGAATGTTGATCTCTAGAACATTCAAATAGAACGTTCCACGCATTGTCGTAGAACATTCAGGGAATTTTCTTCAGTAAACGTTCTGATCACATTAAAAAATGATATCCATATTATATCATATTGAAGAACATTATAGAATATTCTGAGAATGTGATATCCGACGTCTGAACATTAATCTTTATAATATTCAACTAATTCAAGGAATTTCCTTCAGTAAACGTTCTGTTCTTAGACAAATCATGTTTCAAAAATGATATTCATATCTACTAGCGGTCCGGTACATGCTTCATAGCAACGTATAAAGTGAAATCATAAAAAAATTAATAAGAACATCAAATTTAAACAATTTTCGAAACTTTGGCATCTGTGACGTCAAACCTTTGTTATCTGTGACGTGACGTCACCCCTTGTTGTCTGTAAACATAACAGAAGACATAACCTATATCAGTCAGATTAATGAAAGACATTAATTTATCTGAGGTGCAATATAATTAATATAATATAACAGTGTATTAAGATATATATTGAGTCTACGGTTTTTATGAATTTGGACGCTATCTTTCCGAAGATTCACGCATGAAACTCGTGCAAATGGATGTGGTTGAATAGCTTTGTGATGTATCTGTATATTAGATCTGATATTAGAACCCCTGTCTGTTTAAAGTGATAAATAGCCCTCTTGCTCTTCAAATAATGGTCCGATTTACGGGTAAGTACTGTAAACTATTATTCTCATTAACATTGAATATCTTTTAAATCGATTTTAATGTTTCTGCTCGAGTTTGTGCATTATACATTAATTTTGTCTCAACGAAATTGTTTGTATTACCCTACTTATATATGTCTAAGAAAAAATCAAGTTTTGATAGAAAGGTCCACCAAGAAGTCGAAAGGTGCATAAGCTTGATAAATAATGAGAGTAATATGATTGATAAAGAATCATCAGCAAATGGAACAGGTTCAACTAGTAATCAATGAAGTGTTCGTAATGAGTTGATGTTAAAGATAATGATTAATTTTCAGCACATTCTGGTTATCTTCAGAGAAGCAGATCCCTCCCGAGTATTTGCAGTTATGTATTTAAACTCAATATTGTATTCAACATTTCTTCCGAGGAAAAGTTCTGAGGCAGCTCTTCACTGGATCGAATTGGATCAACTGACAGAGGACGTTGCAAGATTATTGAGACAAGATCATAATAATGAACAATTATATATCAATTCAAATCAAGTTTGATTTTCCTATTGAAATTATGAAGGAATTACAAAATTTAATTGGAGAAACATTCAAAATAGGAGATTATAAAACAAAAATGGTAAGTTCCACTATTTCGGTTTGTGATATATCCAAATGTTACAATCAAATGGATTTTTATTCTCTGAAAAATCTTCAAAAATGTTTCATTTGGGTTGTTATTTTAGGTTGGCAAGTTGTCGAAAATGGGGGTCCAATCATACAGTGATGACGATAAGACTCTTGGAAAGGTTAATAGCAAATATTCTTGCAGTATACTAAAGCTGGCTAGGATTCGAAAAGAAGGATAATTGTTCGGTATTGATTTTATCCACTGTAGTTATAGGTATGAATTTTGGAAGAATTTACTACTTTCCCTATTAAGAAGCAATGTTAGAAGGAATAACTAGTCAATACATGGTAACTAACTAGCTTTATTCTGAATTATTATCTTGACTAAAATACTAATATTCCATTTTCAAATTACCTCTCATATTTTACAGATTCAGTAATGAAAATTCATCGAGAGATTACAGAGATGTGGAATTAGAGATAAAAGACTGGTTGGTGAAGGCAAAAGAGAGGTAGGAAAAATCTCAAAAATGAGACTGAATTTGACCTAGTGAATGAACAATATTAGTTGTACATTCAAACCATGAAGCAATTTTTTTTTTATTATTCTACTGTCTAACATATATGGTTGTCTCCTAGTATTTCATTCTGATAAGGGTTTACACTAAACCATTAAATTATTCAAGGTGACCTAGTAATATATCAGTTTCTCTTCTTTTTCAGAATCTGTGATGTTGAAACAAAGAGCCTGGTTGGAAAAATAATTTATAGTTTAAGAGTTTTTTAAAAAGTATGAAATATATGTTTTGTTTTATCAACTCCGAAATAAACCGTTGACTTGAATAATGCATTTTATTATTATGAAGTTGCTTACAGTGCCGTTAAATATAATTATACATTGTACTTTTATTCCGAGGATATTTGAATTAAGTTATATTTTATTCCGGCTGTGATACGCTATAGGAATTAATCATACCAATCAATTCATAAATTCATCCAAATCTCCTCAGATTAAAAGTAGAATGTATATTTCTATAGGACAAGAAATCTTCAATAGAATATTCGCAGTAATAACGTGCGTTAAAAAAAATCGTGGTCAAGTAAGCTGTGGATTCTATTTTTCCTAAGAGTCTATGAGGGGAAAAATAAATCCACAGCTTACTTGACCACGAATTTTTTTGAACGCACGTTATAAATATGAGCCTGGAATATTTTCAACAATATTCCTAAAATATTCTCGAGAATATCCCTGAAATATTCTTAAGAATGTTCCTAGAATATTCGGGAGAATGTTCATAGAACGTGCATGGAATCAGAATTCCTCTCTCATTTGATAGTTCATAGAATGTTCTCAGAACGTTTCAGGTATGTTGTGAGGACATTCTATGAATATACGAACATTCTGGCGGTAGCTTCTATGAACATTCATAGAACGTGTGTGTGCTATCTGGGGTTGGATTTACGTATCCCATTCATAGGCTCACATATCTTTAAAGGTCCTTATACAGTGTCTTAAATTTTACAATAACTCACTAGTTTCTATGAAAACATTAACATCTAAGACAATTCACAAGCCGTTCACAAGATGTTTGTGATTTGAACCCTATGATATAAATAGTTATCTTGATTTGTAACTTGAAAAAAGTGAATTTCAATTGTTTTGTTTTTTTTTTTCTGCTGACCACATTTTTGTTTATGTCTCATTGAGTTTTCCTCAAATAAAGATTGTTTATTATTATTATTATTATTATTTCACGCCCAGTCTTCATAGACACAATCGGAAATCATAAAATTGTTTGTACAGGGTGGTCACATTTCGATGATTTAGTCCTGCGTCGCTTAAATTGAAAGAGATGAACAAAGGTTTTATATATGTACATGTCATTTTCCTTTCTTCGTGAAAAATTAGTTATTGAATATCGCGAGTTGCTACGGTGTTTTAGTTTCTGTGCTAGAGGGCGATTTTTGATTAGGCCAATACTCATGATTGACTATAACATTCGCAGTTTTGTCACTACGTTTCCTAAATTAAAACATCTTCAGCGATATTTTCGGTACCTACATTTCATCTTTGTCACATCTATCGAAATAAAAGTGATACTTGAAAATCAGGAAAAATCAAAAAAGTTCGAATGAAAACGACAGTGTGCTATGTTTTTTTTTCAGAAGACTTTTGAAGACGATTTCAAAAATATATGAAATATTATAAGATAACATTATTTCAATAATTTCGAATGAATTTTTTTCGGTTACAATGGAAGAAAGTCTAGTTTGTTATTCATTTATTTTCAACTGAGGAGGTCATACAAGTTGATATTTCTCAATTGTGAACTAAGAAATTGATTTTGAAAAAGTTCTCTTAAGATCATTAATTATTTTCATCTTTTATGTTTTCTCATTCAATTTTATAGATACATTTGTATAATATCAAGTTCTATGAACTACCTACTCATGTTAAAAGATATGAATTAACCGCTTCGGTGGCTGTAGGTCCTAGTTTGAGTCCCGGTGTGGGCATGGATTTGTATTGTCCTAGTTTGTCTTAACAATAAAAATTGTCTTGAGTAGAGAGGTAAGTATGGAAATGAGTGCTAAGTGTTGAAGTATTTTTTAACTGGATTGCAGGGACATGTGTTTGAAACCGGATGAATGAATGATGATATGAATTGAAATCAGAAGTTTATTGGTTTTATTGATAATAGAATTTGTTTTCATACTTTTCGTTTTGACATATAATCGGATGTATATCATTATACGTATTTCTGAAATTGCGCGCAGAAGTCTATTGAAAAATAATATTGCATACTTAGGTTTTCATTCGGAAAAACGTTTCCTATTTTTACTATTAAATTTGAAGCGACACAAAAATTTCAATAGCACTGGTGAAAGTACTGAAAAACACTTCTAAAGATGTCCTCATTTCAAGAGCCTAGTTGCAATAATTTGAAAATTATGGTCAATTATTATTATCGGAAAAACCAAAAATCCCCTAACTAAGGAGATTGGTGCCATCGAAACTAACCACCCAACCAATTTCATATTTTTACCAGTGGCATCTATATGGACTTTGCATTCAATGATTCTAGAGAATTCATCAAATTCCACAAAATTAAAAGATCCTCTATCTCAGCCAACACATTCCGATCCTGAAAATTAAGAGTCTTATCTCCCAATTTTTTGTGATCTCAGATTTTCTTTCTTGGTGATCCGAAACTCCTATATCAGCATTGATTGACGTATATTACAATTACATAAAACATCAAACCTCAAAGCATTTTTGGGGAAAATATAACCTAACAGTCGGCCTCCGGTGGTCCGTGGGTATGACTTTGGACGTCCGGTGGTCCTTCGAATCCCGTGAGGGCATGGATGGTTGTGTATGTCCCTTTCGTACGAATAAAAAGTCTGATGTACTTGTAAGTATGAATGATTTATATGTTATGACGAAGATATAACTGAGATTGTGTACATAGCCTTCTTGAGCTGAGCATTAAAGAGAAAGTGAGTGAGTGATGTAACCCTAACACTTATATTCAAATGATGTCCTCGAAATGACAGCCGATTTCTCAAATTTTCAAAGAAAAATTAATTATTTACGTGACACTGAAATTTCTAGATAGATTCTGTGCATAAGTAAATGCTTGATGAAGCCCTGCAAATACCTCCTTAATGTATATTTTTTTATATAGTATCATGAAAGGATATTTCAGGAGTAGATCGTTCGAAACTTAAGATACCTTACTTATGCCTGCCCAAGTTCTTGACTACACGTAATTATTTTTCATATTATTTTTTTATTTATGAATTTTTGAATAAATGAAATCTTTATGATTACGGATTGAAACAAGCTGAGTATCGACTCCTCGATTGTATCAAAAAATTTATATTTATTTGATGAGGTTATAGGAATAACCTTGAGTATTCAAAGACTTATTGAAAAATCAAGGCACTTTTCAGTAAATATAAATTTGACGATTGCTTCAATCCATTTATGTGATCGATAACCTTTGAATATGGTCAAAAAACAGTGGTTTTGAAAAAACGATACCTTCATTGCAATGCAATTCATTGAAAACGGAATAACATATAAAAATATACTTGTACTCAAATGAAATTAATGTTCAAACTCTATATAATTCAGAAAATGAACAAACACATAAAAATCAAAAACTTAACATTGAAATAGTAATAGCAAATAAATGCGACATCAAACAGTCAATACGTTATAGAAGATTGTCGATTACATTGTTGAATTGAATTTATTATATCTCATTTTCTGAAATGAATTATTTTTCTTTATTTTTCATACAGAAATTCAAAACCTATTTGAATCAGTACCTAAATGTTTTTCAATAATTTTCGAATATTCATTAAATGCTTATAATCTTCAATGAAATGGACAAATTGAAATACTAATAAGAAGAAGGTAGACATCAAATTGTTATTGATAATACCTCAGGAAAACTGTCGATTATATTGTTGAAATATGAATTGAATTTATTTTAATTCGTTTCATGAAATAAATCGGAATAATATTTCTGTATTTATCGTACATAATCATTTCATTGATCAGGGCAGGAAAGTTATTATTTTAAACCCTATTTGAATCAGTAAATGTTTTTCGAATTGCTGATGTCATAATATTCGAATATTCATTAAATTGTATTTATATGCATATTATCAATGTGCGAAAAAATATTTCAAAAAAAGTATTTCCGTTGTGGTAAGCTATTTATTAATACACACACATGTGACAAAGTAGGATATATACACATATAAAATAAAATCTCACTATAAATATCCATACATATATTAAAAATAATAAATATGGAGCTAGCAAAACTACTCCTTGGATTATAACTTCATAAGTGAAAGTGCTAATTCCCAGATGCAGTCCTATATTGCTTGCTCCACCACAAAAATTAATACATCGTGAAAACTATAGAATACTTTTCACTGCTCTTAACTGACTCGATGTCAGAGATTTTTCCTCTTGCATATAATAGAAAGTTCTTCAAAACTACCTTTTTGGAGTCCCAGAACTATGATCGAAATCTTGCATTTTTCTATAGGTTTCTTGGAATCGCATCAGATCCACAATAATTCAAGCCACATGTTGATTCCAAGAATACCTTTCTGGAAATTTATCAACCTCTGTTCATATTCTTGGATCATTACGTGCTCTTCTGGAAGGGTCATATTTCTGGAAGCAATGAATTAGAATGAAATAAGTTTTAAGCTTCGTATAAGAATAATTTTTATTATGACAATACAATCAGAGCTGAGATAATAACTTATAAAATGTCAGAAATGAACAAATGAGAATCTAATTCCTTCATATTCAAAGAACAGAGAAGGCAAGATAAACCGACACCAGGTAATCTTTTATTAGTTGCGCAGTTATGCGTAGAGATTCTTAGTTTTTTCAAGAATCTAACAACATACTGATAATTCGAGTTATAAAGTGCGTTGAGTCAAATAGTTCAAAGGAAATCTCTTGACAGCTAGATTTTCCAGCTTATTCCAAGAAATTATTTCATATTAACATGTTTCCGAAAAGACCTCGTTATCACAATAAGGGGTGTCAAAATTCAAGCAATATAATTTTATATTTCAAACTTGACTATTGTTATTGAATTTTAATTTGTTGTAAGCTGATCCTATCCAGTGCGCTCGTATAAAATTGAGTAGAGATTTACCATTTCAAGATAGAAGCCATCAGAGATTCGGGTTGTCTTGTTGGATTTTTCCTTCTTTTTCTTACCGGTGCAGCTATTTGGTACATTCAATAGCATTAATCATGAAATAGACAGTTGAACATTCAAACACATAAATGAGAGATTTACGTAAAAAGTGTTCCAAAGACAAAATATGATAATAATTATGTTTCCTGGTAAAATAAACGAAAACGTGATTAATCTTGAGAGATTGAAGAAAGTTGAAACAATTATTGTTATAAATTTATTCGAATAGAAAAAAAATTGTTCAGCGTATAATGAATTTGAATTCAAAAGCAAGAGTTACGGTTAAAATATAATATTTTTAATTTCTTAATTTTCTTCATCTCGATAATGAAGCCGTTTTGAATTCACATTCATGAAATTTCATTTTCAAAAAGTGCTGGGAAATCTCCTGTTGGATGTTGATAACGTTATTCTGAAATATCCCGTAAAATACAGAAACTCTATGAGATATGATTTCAGATGTTGAAACACCTAACAATCATTGGGTTCATTCGCAAACAGACACGCCAGAATTGATAATAACTTTTTTATGTAGTCACATACTTATTCGTTGCAAAATGGCGAATGCAATTTTCATGATTGTAGAACTAAAAGCAGGTTATGAAAAAATATTTTTACGAATATTTTCATGGCTTCGAATTTCAACGTCTTAGAATATCGAAGCATCTTTTATGAATATTGATGCAAAAGTACTGTAGTTCCATCAATCTAGAAACATACAAGATAAGATTATACCACTGAAATCGGAAAAATGATGTATCGTTTAAAATTATTCATCATTCAATTTGATAATTAACGTGTTTCACATTTTAGAGAAGATTTGTTGACACACGCCTGTCTATGGACGCTGAACTAACTATTAAAATATTTCGAAGGGATATTTATCATACACATTAATGTCAAACGAAAAAAAATAAGTTTTCAGATATCGATTGAAAATAATCTGGGAGGATTCTGCATTTCCAGAAAACTTTTGAGGTTTTCACTTCATGTTTCTGAAACAGAAATAATCAAAAATTAATAAGGAAATTTTTAATTATTTCTGTTCCATAGACTTTTTAGGTTTTCACTCCAAGTCTCTGAACCAGAAATAATTGAAAAATTTAAAACAACAAAAAAATTATCGATTTTTCTGTTTCAGAGACTAGGAGTGAAAACCTAAAAAAGTTTTCTTAACCCGGCGGCAGTGTGGTGGGGTATCACATACCCCAGTCGTTTTGAAATTGACGCAATTTGGTTAAATTTATATTTGTACCACTGGGGGTTCAGTATCTTCAAGTCCATACTTGCTTTACCCATTTCAGTCGCTGTTTTGATGTTAAGGTCGACAAGTGCCAAGTACCACACTGGTAAGTGTGTATAAAAATGTATTCAAATAGTTATGTTGTGGCTATTTTTTCATGGATATTGTCAAAACTTCAACATCTTGTGTACAATTAAACCTAGAAAACTAATATCTTTAGATTTATATCGGGTTTTTTTTTTAATTTTGTTATAGTCGAATCATGAGAACGAGAGCAGGGGCGATAACTGGCACTGTGGAGGGAAGTAGAAAGTTTCAAAGTGTCACAGGGAAGATCAAAATATTCCTCCAAATTTGGCATTCAGAAATATTTTACCTTGGTTTCGTATACTAAAAAAACGAAATAGTTTTACTGTTATCTACTTTACATATACCAGATATAGATGAATCGATGAAAGTACTGGTGAAAAGACGAAGCTCGAAGTAATCACTTTCTATATTGCTACAAAAAGTTGCGATGATGTTGTTGACAATTATCGGCATCTTATGATGTATCCCGAAATAGCAAGAGATGGACACTGACAATATTTTATGCTTTCCTCAATTGTGCTGGTATAAATGCAAGGGTGATTTTTCGGCCAAAAAATAACAATGTCAAGTAGAAGAGAGAAATCCAAGAGAATTTCAAGCGCCTTGGAGAGACGATCGACAGGATACTGAAAACCACCAGAAAAAAGACAACAAATGTCTGTCAGATGTGAAATTTGCCCAAGAAGGAAGGTTCGGAAAACACCCAAAAGCAATTTGTCTGGAACATTTTCTGGGGTATTGCGATAGCTGTAACTTCACAAATAATGAATGAAATTAATTCTGGTTTTTTTAATATCAATATTTCATTTTTTTCCTTCACAACTGATAAATTTTAATTCTGTTTTCTTCTTGAGTATTATGCTATAATAATATCAAAAATATATGTATATTTCTTTGAAAAAACCACCAAGTCTAGTTTTTTTATTGTAATATTTAAATAAAAATATTTTCAACGATTGCAATGAATACTTTTTATAAATATATTATTTTTAATTAAATAATCTTGAAATGTTTCAAGGGTACAAAAAGATTTGTTTTTGTTGTTTCGCATTTGGGGTAAGTGATACCCCACCACACTGGTCCTGAGTGAAAAACATTGCACACTGCCGCCGGGTTAAAAAAAATGTGTTCATCAAAAATACTTAACTATTTTTTTAGTCAACAATATTGAACTGTGTCACACATTTTGCCGATTCTTCGAAGGAATACTGTAATTAGTCACACATTATGTTCCAGAAACAATAATAATTCTAATATTTTATATTACTGAGTGTACTGGAAGGTATCGACTGATCTAAAACAAAGATAGTTAAAAGCAAAGATGTTGAGTTTCTTGAAATCCTATCGAAAGAGATACAGTTCCAGTTTTGCTATCTGAACTACAATGTGTAAGTACAAATAGGCTGTTTAAAAATAATGAGAACAATATGGATCTGTTTTCTAACACAACCGTGAAAATGACTAATGATAATAATAATGAAATGCGACTGCGACATCAATTGAAATTCCAGAGACGACTCGTATGAAACTTTGTCCTCGTAACAGACCAAACCCAATGATGGGATTTAAGTCCCATCTAAGTTTTTTTTTTACCACAGACTAACGAAGATGCACATTCCTCCGAAGATTCCGAGATAAGGATAAATTCAATTGAAGAAGAATTGAAAACACAACGGTACTTGGAAGGTGGTGATCAAACCAGAAAATTTGAGACCTTCAGATTCTAAATGGGTGTTCCGTATGAAAGATGAACTAACAGGACCAAGATACAATTCCAGACTCCGTGCCAGAGGCTATGCCCAAAAGTGTGGTATCAATTAAAATGGAACATTTTCTCCGTCAGTAAGTATGACTCCATCCGCGTACTATTGTCCATTGCAGCTGAAAAACAAATGACTCTTTTACAATTTGATATAAAAACCGCCTAGCTATACGGCGATTTGCAAGAACAAATATACATGAAATCTCCTGAAGGACTCAATGTTGAGGATTATATAGTTTACGAGCTTGTTAAATCTTATATGGTTTGAAACGAGCAAGTCCGATGTCCGTATTTTTGGGTTTTTTCAGATCGAATAAAATAACAATTTGAAATCCTAGTTTGATGCTGACTGTGCCAACGATCCTCCGACAAGGCGTTCCAATACTGGATATGTCTTTATAAAAAATGGGGTATCTTAAACATGGAGTATTCAAAGACAAACAACAGTCCCGTTATCAACGAACAAGCCTGGGTTCATAATTATGCCGTGCTACTGAAGAAGCTTTCTCGGTTAGACAGTTATTGTTAGATATGATTGAATAAAAACAAGATGTATAACACTCAATCTCTATCCCAGGTTGAATTTGACAACATCTCAGAGACAGGTTGAATTTAGATGCCTTAAGATATATAACTCACTACCAATCAATATCAAAACTATAAGAGATGAAAAATTTTTCAAGAGGAGATTATATAAATTTCTCTTAGAACTGGAGCCTTACAGTCTAGAGGAATTTCTAAGTTGATTGTGATTGCACCCATTAGATTTACCTATATTTGTATTTGTTTTTGACACTATTTCACTTCGTCTCCACATAAATTGTTATTTTGGATAGGATTGAAATGAAGAACGAAACATATTATTATTATTATTATAATATATATTAAGATTGTGTTATATGTTCAATCAACAATTCAGAATATCATGAAATACATAAACATATCGATAGTAATTATATTTTTGTGGAAGAAAAATATGTCCAAAAAAAATAGATGTAAGGTATATAGCTATGATAATGTCTCTGTGAAATGAAATGATAACTTTCTGCTAAAGTTTGCATATAGGGAAAGTGTTGACTTTGAATTTAGCGCCTTGTTATGTTTACATATCTTACTCTATTATGAAAAATGATAATTCCATAATGACCTTGAAAATTAAGTGACTCTATGGAAGAAAGATGTCAAATGTCAGTTGAATACAGTTAAAAATAATTATATTTCCTCGAAATTTAAGTTTCCACTTCACTGCATAAATCAAAAACGACGATTTGGTAGTAGATTTTTTTGCAACTGCTCTTCAACAAGTCCATTTTCTTCATATAATTCCATTTGAATGACTGAATTTGTATGGTGTGAGATTGACAACATTTCATTTATTGCATCTTGAAGGGTTGAGCACAATTAAAACAGTCATTTGTTCAACGGATTTATTCATTCACATATTACATCATTAGATTCGAAATGATATAAAAGGAAAAAGGATTTCTATTCGAAAACAACTACATAATCAAATATAATAAACAACTATTATCAATCATTTCTAAATGTCAAAAATTAACACTGATTTATATCAAATTCACTCTCACAAGAAGTTTCTGTGATGATTCGGAATGAATCAATAATATAATGGAAAAGATAGCTAAGTACGATTGAATACAGGGTAGCTGAGACAAAATAATACTAAATACACTCTGCTGCTATTTGTGTGGTTTTCAGTTTTTTGCGTCAATTTTTTGGAGGCTTGGAGTTTGGTTGATTGTTCACATGTGATAAAAAAAATTCTCCTGAATTAGTATCTTTATAATAAAAATCGTAATGGAATTCAAAAGTTATTTTGTAATTGCTCTGTCTGATTGGTATGGTCGAAAATTCACAAACATCAATAGTTCGTCATCTCCAGCATTTGAAAGCGAATAAAATGTTTGTGTATCGAAACACAAATTGTTACAACGAAACTGGTATCTTCGGTTAATGCAACAGAGGAGCTCATGTAAAGCAGCAACATAAAAAAAATGATCCGAGAGGAGAAAATTGCACTCAGCATTCGAACATATTGAAAAATGGACTGAAGCCCTACAAGATACAAAAAAGTTCAAGTTCTTACAGAGGCACAAAAGAAGTTGGCTAGAAAGAACAAGAACATTGAATTCCTTGGCCGAACGTGATGAGATTCCTGAAATTGTCTTCTATGATGAGAAAATTCTCACCATTCAACAATATGTGAGTGGCCAAAATGATCGTGTGTGGTTAGAGCACAAGTGCAAAGATAATTTACACGCAATAGTGGCCATGCTCAGTCACTGTAGACCAAACCATGACAGAAGATGGACGTAATCCTCTGGATTTCAATGAACAGGGAGTCAAGGTAAACCAAGGGGTGAACCGCCAAAAAATCCTTAACGAAGCTTTGATAGCTTGAGCACATAAACACTTCAGTAAGAACCATTGGATATTCTAACAAGACTCGGTACTATCACAAAGAGCTAAAGCGACACAGCAATTTCTACAAAATTGTTTTCAAAGGCTGATTTCGTCGAAAGAACGGCCACCATATTCAACCGACTTGGATGCAATGGATTCCTGCAAACGTTTCATTTGGAGAGTAAGGTAGTCACTGAAGAATACGAGAGTGTTGATAGATTGAAGTAAGCTCTTGTTCGAGAATGGAATAAAATAATCAAAACCAAAGGTTATCGAGCACTTACGTATTTTTTCATGAAATATTATTCGTTTTTAACATATTTCACGAAATTTCAATAAAAAATAATCATAATTTTAAAAACTGCAGCGTTTTCATTTGGTAACACTTGATCTCAGCCACCCTGTATAAAACTTAATAAATCCTCTTCTCATCACTTCTGCGGAATTTTCAGTCTGAATCTAAAAGTTCTCGAACCAACTTCAGACTTGGGTTTCAGATCAGAAATTTCTTTAACGTTCATCTCCTTGCCATCGTCGTCTGAAAAGAATCTGCCCTACTGTTTACTCAATTATGATGACATCGTCGTCATTCACAAAATATTCTGATGATTTTCCTTTTTTTCAAATACTGTGACAAATTCGGATTGGCATCTCTCATTCAATATTGATTCATCCACAAAATCGTGTTTTTCGAGTCTTTTCAATATTGTTACAAGAAATGCGGTGTGTGTCTGGTAGTTGACCTGCTCCATCTGAATACTGCTCGATTTCTGCTTCATTATTCATGAGTAAGGCATTGTGACTGGATTGCTAAAAAATAATAAAAATATTCAATTTTTTTATTATTATAGTATAATACATATAGTCCATTCACGAAACTTTGAGCTGTCGTTTTGCGATGACAATTTGGCATATTCCATTGTGTATATAAAATTTAAGGTTATATTGTTTATTTTCTTGTCAGATTGATACGCAATATTGTCAATTTAACAAAGAGTACTCTGATAACTCGAACTATCGTCGGACGAGGCCGGTTACATTCGGCAACGTTGACATTTTTCATCGTTATGACAGCAAATACTACTTATCTCAGATGAATCAACAAACGCCTACTTTGCGCTCAATAATATGTGAATGAAGTATAGTCAGTCTCATATTTCAAAGAACAATTCTATAAGTTATTTGATCTGATTTCTGATTCAGAACAAATCGAATAACATATGAAATTATTTTTTTAATTCTTTTAATTCATCGAATCAGTAATTATCCGATTATCAAAAAACGTTTTCGAAACATTTTCGTGTAATGATAAATTTCAGTATTGTTGCAAACTTCAGTATGAAATTGAAAGAATCGGTCAAGGAATCAGGATAAAAAGTACTATTCCTTCAGTGACTTTTCGGCTCTCTTATTGAGCCTAAAATGAGAAAGTCAGAAACAGCAGCGTAATGTACAAACAGAATGATGTAAAAACAAAACTAGGAAAAAGTATAAAGAGTTGAACAATGGATAATAAAAATAGAAAAATAATGGGTGAAATGAAATAACAGTTAGGCAAGAACAATCGAATATGGATATTAACTACTCAACTCAAGAATGTGAACAAACAAAATACAATCATAAGATTATATTTCAGAATTGGCAATTACCAACTCATAATTGAAAAAAAATGAAAAATTTTTATTTTCTATAAAAAATCGTCAATGAAGAAATAATTGTTGTACATAACAAGGAAAAAAATATTTATGTACATGAATTCAACACGATCAACACCAGAATGACTACAGCCGAGAGGGAAAAATGAACATAGACGAACACAAAAAATGCCCACACATGACAGACCAAACACGAAACAAACATTCATATGTACAGTGACGGATCGACGATTTGTTGGATCAAATTGGAATAAACGACACTCAACCTTCTAAGAAACATGCGCCTGACAAGCCAGGGCAGTTGATTCTTTCTGTGTTCTCAATCTCGTGTATGCTGTGCTACTCTTTTTTTCCAAATATTGACCTGCTTTACCCAAATAACAAGCATCACAATCACTTCAATCTATCGTATACACTACCCCTGAACATTTTAGTCTAAAATCCCTTTATTGAACTCTAGCAAATAAACACAGTACCGTTTCCTTATAATAATTCACAACCTGATTTGTGTACCGTCTCATAATGCCCTTCTTCCTCTCAGACAACTCTCGAACGTAGAGCAACCTACGGAAAATATTCCGCTTATTTCAGCGAAGTCGTATGGTTCATAACTGCTAGATGAGTGGAAAATCTTTTTAACCAGATATTTCTTGTAGCTATTCGCTAATTACAAGTATGTTTGTTGCTCAAGATTTTTCTTGTGAAAGGACACAACATGTGGCAAATTAAGGATCTTATGTTTTATCGATTTAACAATAGTGACCTTCTGAGATGAAGCATGTGAGGATTCAAAATGTTATAATCTTCCAGATGAAATGGGTTTCCGGTAAAGGTCTGTTATGATCTTATTGTCCTTCTTAATCAGAAGACATACAGAAACGAAATCACTCCATCAGCCTCCAACTCATGAGTAAGTTGATATCATCTCCGAAGAAATTAAAAATGTCCAGAACTCATAGAACAGAGACCTCAATGATAGACATTATAACATCATTCTCACACACATAGCCAAACAGGAGATGCTAATCTTGGACAGAACAACTTTTGTGACTTTTCTCTATTTTCAGCCTGAAGAAGGCCCAATGAAGAGCCGACAAGTCGCTGATGAAATAGTATTCGTTTATTTTGGTTTCTTGACCGGTACTATCAATTTCACATACTTTCGTGGAAGTTTATATTCGGAAGATACATTATCAAAAAACTTACTTTGTACTCTTCGTGGCAGATGGGATGGTAAATTTTATTGTCATCTCTTAGTGCATTCCTCAGATGCCATTCTTCCTCATCCTCGTGAAAAAATATTTCGAATTTGTCACCACAAACGTTACAAACATCTCCTAATTCCGCAAGTGCTCTAACACTTGGCATCTCTATAACTTTGGCTGCTTTATTTCCACCTCCACCCCGGCCTGTTGTAGATCAAAAAAGTTTTTCTCTGCAAAAAAAGTTTCTATAAAATATCTGAACATAATAGATTTTATTTCATTGAATCCTCCACAATGATTCAATATTTCGAGAGTCAGCATAAATGAAGATCAATAATGACTCGAGTTAGGTAATCATAGAATTTTAAAAGAATATGGGTTGAAAAAAAATTGGTCTATATAAGCTAACTGAACAAGCAAGTTAGAAAAAAATATCTGAACCCCTACCTCTTTCACCGAAATCCTCAATTTCTGCATATGTACACCAATCGCTGAGTGAATAGTACCATTTCCTTCTGCCACCAATCTTGCATTCTGTTTCGCTTTTCTATTCTGTCGAAAATGCCAGTCTAGATGTTCGCTATAATACGAACTCTTTTCAGGGGGAAATCTCAATCCGCAACTACCACACTGCATCCCATTATACAGCTTTTCGTATATTGCTCCTTGACGAACCCTCAACAGCTCTGGTTTATCGAACGATAATGATTTTAGTGGTGGGTTGTTTTTCGAACTGTTCTAAACCATGTTTGGTTGTTTCTTCAAAATCATTTTCAGAAGTGTTTCGACACGGTAAACTCTGAACCAATCCACATTCTACGAGTTTATTGAACAAATCGTTAATGTTATTTATATTGTATGGATTCATTACATTCTTTGTGTCCTCTTCTATTAAGCTTGATTTTTTCAGTCGGTGAATATTAGACGGTTGCGCTATGGTAGTTTTCAGATTTCTCGAGAAATTTGAATTTTCTGAAAAAAAAATCATTGAACTATCATCGGACCAAACTACTTTCAATTTTCTTAAACATAAAAAGGACATATTGAATTCGTTGAATGATCGAATAAATTATTTGCTTCTTAATGATATCAAAATATACGTACGATGATTTCGATATGCTCTGATGACACAAGGAGGAATAGGCAATGCAGGTTGGTGAGGATTCTTATTAAGACTTGCGGATTTTATAATTCTGTCGTTGACTATACCAGGGGAGCGTCTGTTAATTTGGTCAATATTTCTTCTGATTTTAAGACTCCTGGTGCTTTCTGAAGGCTGAGGAAACCATGGCCTCGAAAGTGGAGCACATCTTCTAACATTCCTTCCAGAACCAGCGAAATAACTTTCAGGTAATGTGATCTCATTCGATATATCTCTTGAAGATGACAGCATTCTTGAATCTTCGTTGCTGAACAAACTGAAAAATGAGGAAAACGTATATAGAAAAATATCAATAATTTCTCTGAATTATTTTTGTGAACAATACAACCTGTCATTTCAATTATCAATTCATAAAGGGTACTTACTGATTAACAATTCCAGTTTTCCTCTTTTATTGGCAGCAACCTGTTTGTCCCTGAAGATAACCTCTTTTTCTCAATGCTGAAGGCATATGGCTCACAGCAGCTGAAATCTGAAACGAGAAATCATAATTTTTGTCCGAAAAACTGAAACGATTTTAACGAAAATGCAAAGTTTTTTTCTTAAAATCACTACATTTGTAATGGTGATATTCTTATAGTTTTTAATGATAAAAACCCTTATGTTACAATTTCAGCAGATATCAAGATATTATGAAACTAAGAGGTTAGTGTGATTTTGCGAGTTTTTAGAACATTCCAAAATTATCTGTTAATGTCGTGCAAATCGAATGATATGGGATTGCATTTTTCTCAAACCTAATGAGTTTAAATTTTGATACAAATTCCAACAACACGTTTCTGAAAATCCAAGATACTTCAAGTGAGAGTGTTTCGGAATAATTTAAGTGTTTTTTTCCCATGAAATGTTTTCATCTTTTTCGGGCTGTTCTATTGAAAATTCAAGAAGAGCTCTGAGCAGGAGCTTTTCAGCGCTCCTTTTTTGGTGAAGCAATAATACTACCACCTCAAAATTTTATATTCGAATTGAGATTGATACCAAATATTTGATTGCAGAATTTCAGCAGAATCGAAATAATATTCTGTAAATCATTAAAAAATTATATATGTTAGAAATAGGTAATAAGAACAAAAATCTATGGTTCTAATGATGCGACCTTCTTGAATCTTGCATGAACAATCAGTATATCAGTATTGAATCTCAAATGAATTTCTTTCGAATCGGATATCTTGTTATGGAAATATTGAGATTCTTTTTTTCAATACTCCATACTATTTTTATGGTTCTGTTAACACTGTGGCCATAAAACTTCGCATAAACATTCAGTATATCGTCTGCATTCACAAAAAAAAATCCACTGGAATCAGATATCATGTTATGGAAATATAAAGATTCTTCTATTCAATATTCAATTAATTTTTTATGGTTGTAGTAACAGAACAACCAGAGAATTTCGCAACACGCTTCTAATGACTATCTGGAATGTGGTCCAAATTCATTTCGATCGATTTCTTTCTGTCTCATTTCTGCTTCAAATTCATAATTTCAATGTCTTATACCTTTCCTTATCTGACATAATCTAGCAAATCTGTAGCAAATAATTCTTCAGCAATATCACACAACGAAACAATTTAACTGACCTGAATATCACAAAAATCAAGAAAAATGAAACTAACGTGGAATTTCGGAATCTCTTTGATTGATCGTCACCGAATTACTTGAACACAAACCACTTCGCAATATAACGATGCGATTAAGAAACAGTTATGCCTTATTTACAAGAAGTTTTCTGTTCGTTTCAGAAATATGTGAGAATCAGCATGAATTGGCTGGGATTAATAGACCCCAGGGTGTGTAGCGAGGGTGGATAATCCTTCGTTTTGAACAAACAATGAAATCCGCTTAATTTGTTGTTGTTGTTTATTGTTGCTAACTAAAAGACTTGAAAATAAATAACTGTTGGAGGCCTATACTTGAGCAACACTCCATCAAGTGATGTATTACACAAACTAAAATTGGAATTAATTTCAAGAATTTATATTTCTGTGACTTATTTAATTAAAATTCAAAATTCACTTTGCTAAGATATGAAAATTAAAATCGACGAGGATTGAAAAAACTTTTTTTCTAACCATAAAAAATTCAGTCTCCGGAAACCTGTCATACAATAATATTTGAATAATTGACAAAAATGATCAAACTTACGAAAAGTAAATTTTCCACTCTATATTATTATAAATTGTACTCACCAGTTCTTTTTCACAATTCATTTCTTCACGAAATTAACACTCGTAAACTTTCGAAACAGCTTCTCACTCACAAAGAGCAGTTACACTTGGTATTTGCTTAGAGTCAAAAACACTAATGACACCCACTACGATGGTTTCAGCTTTTATATACCTGTGAGCCCATCTGACGGAACTTTCTTCTTCCCTCCTATTCTGGACATTTTAAAATTTCGCATTGTTGAATATTTTTAAGATTTGAAGTTTATAATACCCATCATTTTATTCATTGAAAATCAAAGATTCGATTATCTCATTTATGAGATAAGTGTGATGTCCTCGTAATTCAACTGACATATTATATAAAAATTTCGTTTTCATAACTTGATTTAAATTTGACATCATAATTTCTTCATTGATTTTTTGAAAATTTCCAAGGGAAATATTGAAGTATATTATTACAGCGGAGATCGTATGATGAACTGGAACAACACAAATCCTAATGACGGAACCTGATAATTATAAAAGAAAATTAAGGAAGTCCACATGTATAATTATTAGATGAATCAGATTAATTGCCAATTGTTTCTGTCCACATTCTGAAGATTTTACGAATTTGTCTGAAGAAGGTGTCTGATATAGACACCGAAACGTTACATTATCCTTTTAATTTATTTCCTTTATTCAGTTTTACTGTTAGGCAACAATTTTTTCAAGACCAATTTGCTCCTGACAAATAAGTGCAAAGATTCTCGCTGGAGCACTTCACCTTAATTACAAATTTTTAATTATTTCTGTTTCAGAGACTGGTAGTGAAAACCTATTCTTATTAGTCATATCCTTGAAAAGCAGTTTTTTTTTCAAATAAGACTCAAGTTGAGTTCGATATTCTCGAATGAGGAGCGGTTTTTTCTTGATAATCGAGTAGTATTCGAGTACTCGAGCGATTTTCTGTCAACGTATTTCCAACACTAATTATTTGATTTGTTCAAAAAATTAAATAATTATTTCACCTCCGATCAACCGCAATAATTTTGAAGTATTCCTCAAAGAAATTAGTTATAGTCAAGGTGAATGTTATTTTGTTTGAGACTCATGTTAAATTATTTGCCTCTTCTGTAGCATGGTTGTCTCTTTCTCTATGAAAGTTCAATATTTTTATGATTTAACTACAGGAATACTTCAAAACATGGTAGTACAATGAACGGAAAAGCCAGTTGTTGATATATTTTTCAGAATAGATCATTGTCTTTATCAATTTCAATTTCGAGTAAACGACCAGTTCGACCTTTATAAAATGCTGGCTTTTATCACATGACAACATATAAACACCAATCAACTGAGACCGAACTTAACCAATAAAAATAATTATATTTGGTTTTTTCATTGGTACCACATATAACATTGAATTTTTAGTCCAATTTTATTTGCGAATTTTATCACTAACCGATGGAATTTCATATCACAAATTTCTTAATTTTTTCGTCACGTTGAGGGGAATGAATTAAAGTTACAAATTTTTTTCTGTTATTTTCTGAAAAATAATTTGGCTATTATATAAAGCGAGTAGTTAGTGACAGTGAGGGCTGTTGAAAAATACATCATTAAAGAAAAAGAGATGCCTTAAATATTTTATCATGTGAGATAGTGAATGTTAATGTGATAGTGAATAACAAAATAAGGAATTTGGACTTTCCAAGACAATTTCTGCTGAAATTGATTTCATCATATTTTCAAATAGAAATTGAATGTTTACTCAACACCAAATTTTTTAACGATGCCTGAAGATCTGATAAAACTTTCAATATAGAAAATGAATGTGTTTTTAAGTTTCTCTCAAAATAACATTGAATAACTTTTATATTGCTTCTCTGCTTCCCCTAAAATTTCAATTGTGTTTTTCGTTGCATTAGACACGTTATCTCAAAATCTTCGAAAACAGTTTTGAAAGTTAATGACCTTTCTGAAATCGATTTCAAAAAGCGGGAGGCAATTATTTTCTCATAAAGTGGCTTCAGGTATAAAGTTGGAACTACCGGTATTGTTGTGAATTACACTCAAAGATGACATAAAAGTTTCGTCATGATAACTACGATAGGAAATCTGAAAATTTATAATTTGCGGAGTAAGACTTTTAATTTTCTGGATCAGAATATCAGTTTTGGTTTGTTAGAGGATCGTTGTCATTTTTCAAAGTAACTTATGCAATATTGCCAAAAGTTGAGATATGGAGAGTTGTACCTAAAACGTTGTTCCAAATGAAAATTAAGTTTTGAGAAAAAGCAGTGTTGCTTTCTCCAGAGTTATTTCACGCACAGTCTTCATAGACACAATCGGAAATAATAAAAATTGTTTACAGGGTGGTCACATTTCGATGATTTAGTCCTGCGTCGCTTAAATTGAAAGAGATGAAACAAAGGTTTTATATACATGTCATTTTCCTTTCTTCGTGAAAAATTAGTTATTGAATATCGCGAGTTGCTACGGTGATCAGTTTCTGTGCTACAGGGCGATTTTTGATTAGGCCAATACTCATGATTGACTATAACATTCGCAGTTTTGTCACTACGTTTCCTAAATTAAAACATCTTCAGCGATATTTTCATTACCTACCTACATTTCATCTTTGTCACATCTATCGAAATAAAAGTGATACTTGAAAATCAGGAAAAATCAAAAAGTTCGAATGAAAACGACAGTGTGCTATGTTTTTTTTTCAGAAGACTATTGAAGACGATTTCAAAAATATATGAAATAAATTATAAGATATATTTATATTCAATAATTTCGAATGAATTTTTTTCGGTTAACAAATGGAAGAAAGTCTAGATTGTTATTCATTTATTTTCAACTGAGGAGGTCATACAAGTTGATATTTCTCAATTGTGAACTAAGAAATTGATTTTTAAAAAGTTCTCTTAAATCATTAATTTTTTCATCTCTCATGTTTTCTCATTCAATTTATAGATTACATTTGTATAATATCAAGTTCTATGAACTACCTACTCATGTTAAAAGATATGAATTAACCGCTTCGGTGGCTGTAGGTCCTAGTTTGAGTCCCGGTGTGGGCATGGATGTTTGTATTGTCCTAGTTTGTCTTAACAATAAAATTGTCTTGAGTAGAGAGGTAAGTATGGAAATGAGTGCTAAGTGTTGAAGTATTTTTTAACTGGATTGCAGGGACATGTTTGAAAGCGGATGAATGAATGATGATATGAATTGAAATCAGAAGTTTATTGGTTTTATTGATAATAGAATTTGTTTTCATACTTTTCGTTTTGACATATAATCGGATGTATATCATTATACGTATTTCTGAAATTGCGTGCAGAAGTCTATTGAAAAATAATATTGCATACTTAGGTTTTCATTCGGAAAAACGTTTCCTATTTTACTATTAAATTTGAAGCGACACAAAAATTTCAATAGCACTGGTGAAAGTACTGAAAAACACTTCTAGAGATGTCCTCATTTCAAGAGCCTAGTTGCAATAATTTGAAAATTATAGTCAATTATTATTATCGGAAAAACCGAAAATCGCCCTGCTGCGCAAAAACTAGATACCGTAGTGACTTGCATGATATGTATATCACTGTTGATCGGACTATCCCCTAACTAAGGAGATTTGGTGCCATCGAAACTTAACCACCAACCAATTTCATATTTTTACCAGTGGCATCTATATGGACTTTGCATTCAATGATTCTAGAGAATTCATCAAATTCCACAAAATTAAAAGATCCTCTAATCTCAGCCAACACATTCCGATCCTGAAAATTAAGAGTCGTTATCTCCCAAATTTTTTGTGATTCTCAGATTTTCTTTCTTGGTGATCACGAAACTTCTATATCAGCATTGATTGACGTATATTACAAATACATAAAACATCAAACCTCAAAGCATTTTTGGAAAATATAACCCTAACACTTATATTCAAATGATTCCTCGAAATGACAGCCGATTTCTCAAATTTTCAAAGAAGAATTAATTATTTACGTGACACTGAAATTTCTAGATAGATTCTGTGCATAAGTAAATGCTTGATGAAGCCCTGAAAATACCTCCTTAATGTATATTTTTTATATAGTATCATGAAAGGATATTTCAGGAGTAGATCGTTCGAAACTTAAGATACCTTACTTATGCCTGCCCAAGTTCTTGACTACACGTAATTATTTTTCATATATTTTTTTTATTTATGAATTTTTGAATAATGAGAAATCTTTATGATTACGGATTGAAACAAGCTGAGTATCGACTCCTCGATTGTATCAAAAAATTTATATTTATTGATGAGGTTATAGGATAACCTTGAGTATTCAAAGACTTATTGAAAAATCAAGGCACTTTTCAGTAAATATAAATTTGACGATTGCTTCAATCCATTTATGTGATCGATAACCTTTGAATATGGTCAAAAAACAGTGGTTTTGAAAAAACGATACCTTCATTGCAAATGCAATTCATTGAAAACGGAATAACATATAAAAATATACTTGTACTCAAATGAAATTAATGTTCAAACTCTATATAATTCAGAAAATGAACAAACACATAAAAATCAAAAACTTAATTTCAATGAAATTGACACATTGAAATAGTAATAGCAAATAAATGCGACATCAAACAGTCAATACGTTATAGAAGATTGTCGATTACATTGTTGAATTGAATTTATTATATCTCATTTTCTGAAATAAATTATTTTTCTTATTTTCATACAGAAATTCAAAACCTATTTGAATCAGTACCTAAATGTTTTTCAATAATTTTCGAATATTCATCAAATGCTAATAATCTTCAATGAAATGGACAAATTGAAATACTAATAACAAGAAGGTAGACATCAAATTGTTATTGATAATACCTTAGGAAAACTGTCGATTATATTGTTGAAATATGAATGAATTATTTTAATTCTTTCATGAAATAAATCGGAATAATATTTCTGTATTTATCGTACATAAATCATTTCATTGATCAGGGCAGGAAAGTTATTATTTTAACCCCTATTTGAATCAGTAAATGTTTTTCGAATTGCTGATGTCATAATATTCGAATATTCATTAAATTGTATTTATATGCATATTATCAATATGCGAAAAATATTTCAAAAAAGTATTTCCGTAGTGGTAAGCTATTTATTAATACACACACATGTGACAAAGTAGGATATACACATATAAAATAAAATCTCACGATAAATATCCATACATATATTACAAAAAAATAAATATAGGAGCTAGCAAAACTACTCCTTGGATTATAACTTCATAAGTGAAAGTGCTAATTCCCAGATGCAGTCTATATTGCTTGCTCCACCACAAAAATTAATACATTGTGAAGAACTATAGAATACTTTTCACTGCTCTTAACTGACTCGATGTCAGAGATTTTTCCTCTTGCATATAATAGAAAGTTCTTCAAAACTACCTTTTTGGAGTCCCAGAACTATGATCGAAATCTTGGCATTTTTCTATAGGTTTCTTGGAATCGTATCAGATCCACAATAATTCAAGCCACATGTTGATTCCAAGAATACCTTTCTGGAAATTTATCAACCTCTGTTCGTATATTTCTTGGATCATTACGTGCCCTTCTGGAAGGGTCATATTTCCTGAAAGCAATGAATTAGAATGAAATAAGTTTTAAGCTTCGTATAAGAATTATTTTTATTATGACAATACAATCAGAGCTGAGATAATAACTTATAAAATGTCAGAAATGAACAAATGAGAATCTTATTCCTTCATATTCAAAGAACAGAGAAGGCAAGATAAACCGACACCAGGTAATCTTTTAATTAGTTGCGCAGTTATGCGTAGAGATTCTTAGTTTTTTCAAGAATCTAACAACATACTGATAATTCGAGTTATAAAGTGCGTTGAGTCAAATAGTTCAAAGGAAATATCTTGACAGCTAGATTTTCCAGCTTATTCCGAAAAATTATTTCATATTAACATGTTTCCGAAAAGACCTCGTTATCAGAATAAGGGGTGTCAAAATTCAAGCAATATATTTTATATTTCAAACTTGACTATTGCTATTGAATTTTAATTTGTTGTAAGCTGATCCTATCCAGTGTGCTCGTATAAAATTGAGTAGAGATTTACCATTTCAAGATAGAAGCCAGAGATTCGGGTTGTCTTGTTGGATTTTTCCTTCTTTTTCTTACCGGTGCAGCTATTTGGTACATTCAATAGCATTAATCATGAAATAGACAGTTGAACATTCAAACACATAAATGAGAGATTTACGTAAAAAGTGTTCCAAGACAAAAATATGATAATAATTATGTTTCCTAGTAAAATAAACGAAAACGTGATTAATCTTGAGAGATTGAAAAGTTAAACCAATTATTGTTATAAATTTATTCGAATATAAAAAAAATTGTTCAGCGTATAATAAATTTGAATTCAACAGCAAGAGTTACTGTTGAAATATAATATTTTTGATTTCTTGACTTTCTACATCTCAATAATGAAGCCGTTTCGAATTCACGTTCATTAAATTTCATTTTTAAAAAGTGCTGGGAAATCTTCTGTTGGCGTTTGATAACGTTATTCTGAAACATCCCGTAAACTACAGAAACTCTATGAGGTATCATTTCAGATTTTGAAACACCTCAGAATCATTGGGTTCATTCACAAACAGACACTCCTGAATTGATAATTACTTTTTTATGTAGTCACATACTTATTCGTTGCAAAATGGCGAATGCAATTTTCATGATTGTAGAATTAAAAGCAGGTTATGAAAAAATATTTTTACGAATATTTTCATTGCTTCGAATTTCAACGTCTTAGAATATCGAAGCATCTTTTATGAATATTGATGCAAAAGTACTGTAGTTCCATCAATCTAGAAACATACAAGATAAGATTATACCACTGAAATCGGAAAAATGATGTATCGTTTAAATTATTCATCATTCAATTTGATAATTAACGTGTTTCATATTTTTAGAGAAGATTTTGTTGACACACGCCTGTCTATGGACGCTGAACTAACTATTGAAATATTTCGAAGGGATATTTATCATACACATTAATGTCAAACGAAAACAAATAAGTTTTCAGATATCGATTGAAATATAATCGGGGAGGATTATGCATTTCCAGAAAACTTTTGAGGTTTTCACTTCATGTTTCTGAAACAGAAATAATCAAAAATTAATAAGGAAATTTTTAATTATTTCTGTTCCATAGACTTTTTAGGTTTTCACTCCAAGTCCCTGAACCAGAAATAATTGAAAAATTTAAAACAACAAAAAAATTATCGATTTTTTCTGTTTCAGAGACTAGGAGTGAAAACCTAAAAAAGTTTTCTTAACCCGGCGGCAGTTTGGTGGGGTATCACATACCCCAGTCGTTTTGAAATTGACGCAATTTGGTTAAATTTATATTTGTACCACTAGGGGGTTCAGTATCTTCAAGTCCATACTTGCTTTACCCATTTCAGTCGCTGTTTTGATGTTAAGGTCGACAAGTACCAAGTACCACACTGGTAAGTGTGTATAAAAATGTATTCAAATAGTTATGTTTTGGCTATTGTTTTTCATGGATATTGTCAAAACTTCAACATCTTGTGTACAATTAAACCTAGAAAACTAATATCTTTAGATTTATATCGGGTTTTTTTTTTAATTTTGTTAAAGTCGAATCATGAGAACGAGAGCAGGGGCGATAACTGGCACTGTGGAGGGAAGTAGAAAGTTTCAAAGTGTCACAGGGAAGACCAAAATATTCCTCCAAATTTGGCATTCAGAAATATTTTACCTTGGCTTCGTATACTAAAAAAACGAAATAGTTTTACTGTTATCTACTTTACATATACCAGATATAGATGAATCGATGAAAGTACTGGTGAAAAGACGAAGCTCGAAGTAATCACTTTCTATATTGCTACAAAAAGTTATAATTAATTCTGGTTTTTTTAATATCAATATTTAATTTTTTTTCACAACTATAAATTTTTAATTCTGTTTTCTTCTTGACTATTATGCTATAATAATATCAGAAATATATGTATATTTTCTTTGAAAAAAACACCAAGTCTAGTTTTTTTATTGTAATATTTTAAATAAAAATATTTTCAACAAATTGCAAATGAATACTTTTTTATAAATAAATTATTTTTAATTAAATAATCTTGAAATGTTCCAAGGGTACAAAAAGATTTGTTTTTGTTGTTTCGCATTTGGGTAAGTGATACCCCACCACACTGGTCCTGTGTGAAAAACATAGCACACTGCCGCCGGGTTAAAAAAAATGTGTTCATGTAGGGGTAACGCTCGATGCCTTAAATGCGGTGAGGATCATACGTCTTCGGAATGTAAAAATTCCGAATTACTCTGTGTACATTGTAAAGGCCAACATGCTGCGAACGACAAAATTTGCCCAACATTTGTAACACAACGGAAAATAAAAGAGAAAATGGCTGTAGAAAATCTGTCTTATAGAGAAGCATCAATAAGAGTCCAAAATAGCTTCGCTACAACCACATCGGCCCCCAAAAACACTGAAAATTATACTTCATCTTATATAAACCGTAATACAGATTTTCCTTTGCTCGGTAGAACAGCAAAGAAAAATTACAACGATACATCCAAATGTAGAACTAAAAAGGAGACACGCAGAAATTATCAAACCCATTAATTTGCATAGCTCAAATGGGATTTGTTTAGGGGATAATGGCGCCCTATCTCCTTCTCCTTTCACATCGGCTCATCCCGATGAGATGTCAATAGTTAACATAATGTCTGGTATAATAATTCAATTTCTCAAAGATTTCAGCGGTTCTACAAACGATTTGAACGAAGAACATATCAAATTAAATTGAAAGAAATAATTAATGGAAAATAAACTTAAAATACTACAATGGAACTGTCGTTCTTTGTTGGCGAATAAGGCATGTTTTGAATTGTATCTTAGCTAAGTGACGTCGATATTTGCATATTGAGTGAAACCTGGTTCAAACCAAGTACTAGCTTCAACATAACTGGGTATACCTGCTTCAGACAGGACAGGGCAAATGGAAAGGGCGGTGTCGCCATAATTGTGAAGAGAACTTTATCTAGCTCCAAAATCAGATTCCCTTCAATCTCTGGAGTTGAAGGAACGGCATTGAAAATTGACTTATCGGATAGCCCACCTATATTTATTTACTCCCTATACATCCCCACCAAACACCCGGTTAGAGACTGATCAATGGAATAGATTTTTTGATTCCTTGAATGGTAATTTCATCATAGCCGGAGACTTCAACCTACATCATACAGCTTGGGGCTCCTCGCATGCAATCGTTACGGCGAAAACTTGATCTCAGCTCTCGAAGACCATAATCTGTATATTTTGAACGACGGATCGCCAACTAGATTGACTTACCCAGGACAAAACAAATCAGCCGTTGATGTGACCATTGTGAATGGTTCTATTTTATCTTCATTTAACTGGTATATAACTGCAGAAACTTTGGGATCTGACCACTTCGTGATAAGATTCGACTATACATGCACCCCAAATCTCAAAACCTACAACAACTCTCCTAAATATAATACGAAAAAGCTTCTTGGCTGGACTTTTCAACCTACCTCGATGAATATTGCTCTCAAAATCAACCAGAAATAGACTATGCAGGTTTCATGAATGCCTTCGAGCGTGCTTGCGATATATCAATGCCGCTTCATAGTACCAAAGTCAACAGTAACTTTCGCAAGTCTTGGTGGAATGACAGATGCCGTATAGCCGTCAACAACAAGAAAGCTGCCTATGAGGCCTACATTCTTTCCCCCACTTTGCTCAATTTCATGAGGTTCAAGAACGATGAAGCGGCTGCAAAGCGTATAATTAAATTTGGAAGAATATAGAAAAATCCAAAATTGTCACGTCTCTCACGAACCAACAGTGAGGGGAGAATGGACCTACGAATTTTTCGCTAAACTGCCCCCCTGCAAACTACGAGAGAGAGAGCTACCTTTGGTATCAGACAACGATGAATTTTGACCAGACCATTCGACATCAGCGAACTAAATTTAGCACTCAAGAAGAACATCAATACAGCCCCCGGATACGATCAAGTCCAGTACATTATGCTTCATAATCTCCCTTCCTCGGCTAAGCGGACTCTACTGAATATATTTAACAATATACTGAAAACTGGCGAAATCCCATCGAATGGAAAAATACATTGTAATCCCAGTATTGAAACCTAACAAAGATCCTAATCGAGCTGATTCCTACCGCCCCATCTCCCTGGCATCTTGCGTCATGAAGACATTCGAAAGAATGCTCAAATTTCGTTTAGAGTGGTGGCTTGAACACCATGATAAATTTCCAAGAACGCAGCACGGCTTTCGTAAGGGCCACAGCACGTACGACCCTATATGCCAGTTAGTAAGCGACATTTACCTAAGCTTTACAAACAAAAAAGTTCTTATGGCTGTTTTTGCGGATATCGTAGGTGCTTACGATGGTGTTTGCTTGAATATATTGTGTGAGGAAATTGTCAAGATTGGACTTGGAAATAACTTTGCGAACATTATCTTCAACATTTTCTCTAATAGAGAGCTCTTCCTTAGAATAGACGGCGTATTGGAAGGCCCAAGAATAACAAGTCTGGGCATACCACAGGGAGGTGTGTTACCAACTATTTTATTCATCATCTACTACCACCGGCCAGAAAATCTTTTAAGAGCACTAACATCAAAATGCTGCAGTATGCCGATGATATCACCTTTTATTGTATCAACGAGGACATAGAGGCATGCCAACAAGACTTAGACTCAGCAATGAGCGAATTTTCTGGCTTCATATTCTCCCATGGACATATGCTCTCCCCATCCAAAACAGTGGCATGCTCCTTCACCACGAAAAGAATAAATTTCCCAACTCATGTAACACTTGCAAATCTCACCATCAACCATAAGGAAACAGTTCGATTTTTGGGTATTTTATTGGACAGAAAGCTCACATGGAGAGACCATATTCAGTACACAAAAAGCACAGTTGATAGGCGCCTGCAAGTGCTACGATACACATGCCATAATAACTGGGGAGCAGATCAGAACACCGCCCTCCTTTTCTATAGAAGTTTCGTCAGATCAAAACTAGATTATGGTAGTTTTTTGTATGGGAGCGCATCAGATCACCTACTGGATAGCTTGGACGTACTACAAAGGAAAGCCCTCAAACTATGCATCGGATTTCTTAGGAGCACCCCGAATGACGTCGTACACTCAGAATGTGCCGAACCCCCGTTAAAGTTCAGAAGGAAAATATTGGCCAGTAATTTCTTCTATCAAGGCTTTCTATATCCAGTCCTCTTTTTGATAACTTACATGATCTTCATCTCAAAACTCTAACTCACCGATTCTGGACCGTAAGGAAAGACCCCGTTATAATCTCGGCATATTCTCATGTCTTGGAAAAAATTGACCATCTGAACACGTCTGAAAAACCTCCATTTTTCACTGTTGCTTACGAAACGCTTTTCCCCACATTATCAATCTGTATACCGAAATATAGCGAATTCTTCGAAAGACAGGAATTCTTGCATATCATCAACAAGCACTACCATGACAGCTATCCAATCTATACAGACTCATCCAAATCTGGGGATTCTGCAGTTGGGGCCTCAATCTACGACCCCCATCTAAACGAGTACTGTTCATCTACCCTGCACCATCACTTCTCAACTTTTTCCGGGGAACTGTTCGCCACCTATTTAGCTTTGAATTATATCAAAACCATATAAGCAGAATAACACATAAAAAATTCCTAATAGTCACAGACTGTCAAAGTGTGCTTTTATCCCTTGGACACTTGAGGTTTGATCTCTCATTCTCCTTCATCCATAGAGATATAGTGAGCATTATAGCATTTCTACAGGGGAAAGGCCTGCAAATCCAATTCCTGTGGGCTAAGGGACATGTCGGTATCGATGGAAACGAACAAGCCGATCAATTAGCGAAAGCTGCTGTAAGAAATGAAGTAGAGGTTATAAAGTGCACACATACTGATGTTTTCACAGCAATCAGGGAAAGAACTGTCGACGAGTGGCGCAAATTCTACCAATCCGGTAAAAAAGGTAATTTCTACAAGTCCATACAGCCTATACTTCCGAAAATACCCTGGTTTAAAGACCCCGAAGCCATAGATCGTAAGTTTGTCCGCACTATTTGTAGGCTCAGAAGTAGTCACGCCCTCTGTCCTCAATATTTAAATAAAATTGGTCTCAAGGAAAACCCTTATTGTCATTGTGGCGAGATAGGATCTCTTGACCACATATTATTCTACTGTAGCAGACTCCATCAACAACTTGGAACGTTCACGAGGGAACTTGCTGAAAAAACTAGTTACAATCAGCCCTTCAATTTGAACTTTCTACTTTCCAGAAGCATTGAAGTGAATAAGGTCATCTATAAACTCACGATGTCTCTAGACCTAAAAATGTAACACAATCAGCGTTGTAAACCTACTCCTCTGTTCTCATTTGTTCACCCTTTCCGAGGCTCAGTGTTGTATGTGTATGAAGAACAAAAGTCGCCATGACGGGCCCTTTGGCGCGTAGTGTCCCAGTCTTTATGTTTTCCTCTCCTGATTTCTTTATATATCTGCTGGTCAATGACTAACGTCAAGACCATTCAAGGGAGAAAAAAAAAGTATCGACTGATCTAAAACAAAGATAGTTAAAAAGCAAAGATGTTGAGTTTCTTGAAATCCTATCGAAAGAGATACAGTTCCAGTTTTGCTATCTGAACTACAATGTGTAAGTACAAATAGGCTGTTTAAAAATAGTGAGAACAATATGGATCTGTTTTCTAACACAACCGTGAAAATGACTAATGATAATAATGAATATGCGACTGCGACATCAATTGAAATTCCAGAGACGACTCGTATGAAACTTTGTCCTCGTAACAGACCAAACCCAATGATGGGATTTAAGTCCCTTCTCAGTTTTTTCTATTTACCACAGACTAACGAAGATGCACATTCTTCCAAAGATTCCGAGATAAGGATAAATTCAATTGAAGAAGAATTGAAAACACAACGGTACTTGGAAGGTGGTGATCAAACCAGAAATTTAGGACCTTGAGCTAACAGGACCAAGATACAATTCCAGACTCCGTGCCAGAGGCTATGCCCAAAAGTGTGGTATCAATTAAAATGGAACATTTTCTCCGGCAGTAAGTATGACTCCATCCGCGTACTATTGTCCATTGCAGCTGAAAAACAAATGACTCTTTTACAATTTGATATAAAAACCGCCTAGCTATACGGCGATTTGCAAGAACAAATATACATGAAATCTCCTGAAGGACTCAATGTTGAGGATTATATAGTTAACGAGCTTGTTAAATCCTTATATGGTTTGAAACGAGCAAGTCCGATGTCCGTATGTTTTAGGTTTTTTTTCAGATCGAATAAAATAACACTTTGAAATCCTAGTTTGATGCTGACTGTGCCAACGATCCTCCGACAAGGCGTTCCAATACTGGATATGTCTTTATAAAAAATGGATTATCTGAAACATGGAGTATTCAAGACAAACAACAGTCCCGTTATCAACGAACAAGCCTGGGTTCATAATTAATGCCGTGCTACTGAAGAAACTTTCTCGGTTAGACAGTTATTGTTAGATATGATTGAAGAAAAACAAGATTGTATAACACTCAATCTCTATCCCAGGTTGAATTTGACAACATCTCAGAGACAGGTTGAATTTAGATGCCTTAAGATATATAACTCACTACCAATCAATATCAAAACTATAAGAGATGAAAATTTTTCAAGAGGAGATTATATAAATTTCTCTTAGAACTGGAGCCTTATAGTCTAGAGGAATTTCTAAGTTGATTGTGATTGCACCCATTAGAGAGAGAGAGAGAGAATGTTCTTTATTGTCTAAGACAATGAGCTATTGACCTTTGGTCCTTCCGCTCGTGTACATTTTTTTAACACTTTGTATAATAAAAAAAAATTAACAGTAATCGTAATTTACATAATCATTGTTCACTTATTATAATGAAGTTAATTTATATTTGTACTTCGTAATTATCTTTCAGCTGTTGTATTATAGTTCCTCCTGGTATGTTTTGATGGAAAAGTTGTAAAGTATCTGGTATTCTTTGCAGTTTTTTGTAAAAGTTGCAACTCAGTTTTTTTAACCTTGTTCTTATCGGTTCTATATTGGTTTTTTGGTAAAGTAGTTTGGTGGATTGTGTAGCCTGTTGTTCGGGTGTCTAATGTGGGTTATACTCCTCAGAGCTGTTCTCTCTGCCACCTCCAAATTAGTTATCGCTGGTTTTCTGCAGTTGATATAAATAGGGTGTGCATACTCTAATATTGGTCTGCATATTGTTTTATACACTTTTGCCGCATTATTTATGGACAATCCTTGATTCCGGATTATTAGCTTGAGAAAATGTTTTGCTCTGGATATTGCTGTTTTTTTCATTGCCTTGGTGTGTTGGTTGAAATTCATTTTGCTGTCAATGTTCATTTTATAGTATCTACAGGTTGTTTTACTTGGTTGTTAATTGTGACAGTTGGAGAAGTGGCAGATATTCTGTGATTGAAGATGATATATTTTGACTTGGTTGGATTGGTTTTCAAGCGCCAGGTACGAAACCAGCTTTCGGTGTCATTCATTATTTCTTGTAAAATCTCTATACACTTTTTAAGGTTTTTCTCGTGGGCGATTAGTAGCATATCATCTGCGTATTGTAATAAATATTTTCTGAGATCTTTTGGTGTGAATATATCGCTGCAGTAAATGTTGTAAAGAAGCGGAGACAGTGGTGACCCTTGTGGTGTGCCCTGTTTTGGTGAAAATGTGACCGACGTTGATGTATTAACTCTTACTAACAGTTTTCTTTCTTCTAGGAATTCTTTGATTATTCTGATCAGGAATCTTGGTGTTTTCATAAGAAATAATTTATACAGAAGTCCCTTGTGCCATATGCTGTCGAAGCCTTTGTTGATGTCAAGACTGATAGCAGCAGTTTTGTATTTCTTCATTGTGGCGTTTTGTGTATTTGACATCAAGATGGTTAATGGATGTACGGTACTTTTTTTTTCTTGGAACCCAAACTGATGGTGTGGAATCTTATCTTTTATGTGTTGGTCTTGATTATTTTTTCATATATTTTCCCTAATACTGGTAAGAGTGTAATAGGTCGATAGTTTTTTGCTTTAGATTGGTCTGTGTTTGTTTTAGGGATTGTTATTATTGTGCCCTTTTTCCATACATCTGGGAATATTTCTTTGTTGAGACAGAACTCATAGATTTTTATCAGGTGTTCATGTACTTCCTCATTTAATTGTTTGATTATCTTCCAAGCCGGGTGCGCTATTTTTAGATTTGTTTATTATTTCAAAGTATGTTTCTTTATCGATTTTTTCTTTGTTTTCGTCCCTTTTTTCTGATCTGCTGAAATATTTTTGATACCATTGTTCTACTTTAGTTTCCTGGGCTTTGTCAAAATCATTGTCCTTGTCATATCTGAATACCTTTTCATAATGCTTGGCAAATAGTTTGGCTTTCTCATTATCATTCGTGTACAGTTTGTCATTTTCTTCTAAGGTTGGTATTTTATTCTGTTATTTGTATTTGGAAAGCTTTTTGATTTCTTGGTAAAAATGTCTCCCTTTGGATTCGTTGACTTTTTGACATGCTTGTATCCATGTATGCTCTCTGTATTGGTGGATCATATTTTGTAGATTTTTATTATATTCATTAAGTTTTCGTTTAAAGTTGGGATTTTTATTTTTGCAATATTCTCTGTACATCTTACGTTTATTTTTGATTAGTCGTATTATATATGCTGGTAATTCATGGACGAAAAATTTATGTTTCCTTGCTGGGGTATTCTTTTTTATGGAATTTGATAAGGCTTCGTTAAATGATTCAATGTATTCTTTGGTAATTTGTTGTTTCTCATTCTGCTTTATATAATCGATTATTTCTTCATTAACTTTTTTGGTATTGCATTTGTTATAATCAAGGGTTACATCTTCGGGTTCTTCTTGTGGTTGTTTTTCCATATCCAGTTCAAATAGTATTGCCAGGTGATCAGAGCCCAAGTCTGGAAGGAGTTCTACTTTGGTAATATTATTTTCTAAGTTGGCCGTGTGTAATATAATATCTGGGGTGCTGTCTGGTTATTATCCATCAAGAAGGTGGGAGGTGTTGTTATTTTTTTGAATTGCTTGTTAAGTGTGAAATTGGATATTTGCTTTCTTTTTGCTTTGTTGACATTAAAATCACCTATTATGATCGCATATTTGTACTGCGACGCTTTTGTAAAAATGGTTTCTTCTATTTTAGACCATGGATGGATATATATCAGAAATATGTGTAGCTTTTCGTCTTTAAATGGTATCGTAAAATGTATGACTTCGTTTTTATAGTTATTTATTTTCGGTGGATTTCCTTTACCCATTTTCAGGCGTAGGTGACATTTCACCAAGCTTCCTCCTCTCACTCTTATATCTTTCTTTCCATCTTGTTTTAATATATTCCAGTTTCTGTATTTAATTTCTTGGTTGTCTTGTGTTTTGGTTTCCACAAACATGGCACAGTCTATTTTGTTATTTTCTATAAAATTGTTTATCAAGTGTCTCTTCGGTATGTAGCTGTTTATGTTATTATATAATATTTTTAACTTATCTTTCATCTTGCCTATTATTATTGCCGCTGATGGGTTCTGTGGGTGAAATGGCATCAGGGTCCTCCATGTCAAACATCAATACGTAAATTCTGTTTCCTGAGAATACTGCTGTTGTGTCTATTCTGTACTGATTCATAAATCGTTTCTTCAGTTTTTGTAAAAGTTCTTCTCTGTTTATATTTTTAGGTTTGTTAATTTTTCTTATATATGTGTTGATAACGTCGTCATGAATTGTTATTGAAGAGTGAATTCTTGTTTGTTTTTTGTGTAGTTCTTCTATTTCTCTGGATTTTTTATTGAGCAGTTTAATGTTCACATTTGGAATTCCCTCAATTGGTTTTTTTGGATGCTTAGGACATTTTATTGACCAGGCTTGATGATCCTCTGCACCGCATGATGTACACTTTGGTGTTTCTTTAGATTTACACATAGTGGTTTTGTGCATACCTTGACATTTTGTACATTGAGGCATGTTAATGCATCTATCTGTTGTGTGGTCGAATTTAAAGCAGTTGTTACATGGCACTGGTGTGGGTACTGGTGGGTTACTAGGATATACTGCATAGTGTCTATTTCTATAGAATAATCCATTGTTGAGAAGTTCTTCAGATGTTTTAATTTGGCCAGTTATTACTCTGATGTAACCTGTTGGTGTGTTAAAATTTCTTGAAATTATTCTTTTGCAGTACCTGTGTTGTAGTTCATTTTTGTTTAGAAATTTGCTCAGTTCTTCATCGCTTATATTTTTTTCCATCCCTGAAATAACAATGGAGTACGTTTGCTGTGGTTCTGTTTTTTTTGTTTGTGAGTTTCTTGCTTTTGTTTCGCTGAATGAAAGTATTTTTCCTTGTTTCTGTAGATCTTCTAGTGCTTCCTGTATTTTTTCTTTCTGGTTATTTGATTTTATTAAAAATCCCAATTTAGTTTTCAATATAACATCCTTGTTATTGGGGATTTTCGTGTTCCACACATCTGACATGTTAAGTCTGTCATTATTCACCATTATATAAAATAGATTGGCAAATTCGCTGTTTTGAATTTCCTTCATTTTTGCGGAAAAATTTTTGTTGATTGTTTTGTTTGTGGGAACATTTTGTCTTGTAGTGGTATTTTGTGTGGGTAGTGTATTTAACGAATGTTTATGTTGATCAGCTGTTTGTTTTGTTTGTGTCACAGGTGTTTGAACTTTTCTTCTGGTACGGCAGACTATGATAAACTCGCGATTGTTGTTATCTTCGACATCTGGACTTTTTGCTCGAATTTTTTTAGTGAATCCTAGCAATTCTTCAATTTCATCATCCGACAGATCCTGTAACGTGCCCACTAATTCCGCTTCATTGGCAGTTCTTTTATTTCTTCCTCCGGGGTCCACCTCCATTTCCATGATTTTTTAAAATTTTCCGGAATTCTAATTCTTATAGAAATAAAGAATAAAATTTAATACGCGCGCGATGTGTTAAACGTCTGTTCACGGCAGATGCTACACATTGAATGACCCATTAGATTTACCTATATTTGTATTTGTTTTTTGACACTATTTCACTTCGTCTCCACATAACTTGTTATTTTGGATAGGATTTGAAATGAAGAACCATTATTATTATTATTATTATTATTATAATATTAAGATTGTGTTATATGTTCAATCAACAATTCAGAATATCATGAAATACATAAACATATCGATAGTAATTATATTTTTGTGGAAGAAAAATATGTCCAAAAAAAATAGATGTAAGGTATATTAGCTACTAGCTTTTACCCGCGACTTCGTCCGCCTACCGAACCTCTAAGTTAGAAAAGTGATCAAATACTAACTTGAAGTCTTAGTAACACTCAGTAAAAAAAAAAACATCAAAATCATTTCAGTAGCTATGGCGTCATGCGCTTCTTGACACGATCACGCTAGATTTCCGCGGGAATGAGGTATTTTCCGCCGTAAAAAGTAGCCTGTGTCCGTGCCTAGGATCCTATCTTTATATTAAGCAAGTCTTATAAAAATCCGTTCAGACGTTAAGGCGCGAATGAGGTAAACTTTTAAAACAAATGATTAAAAATCACAAACTTAATTAGTTTTCTGCCTACTGCCTACGCCTTAAGTACGATAGCATAAAAATTAATAGCCCATATCCTTTTCTAGGTTACTATCTGTCACCTAACTAAATTTCATCAAAATCCGTTCAGCCGTTTAGGCATGCTAGAGCAAAACTCCCAGCAAAAACCATAAAAAAATCACTAACTCAATTCAGTTTTCTGCCTACTTCCTACACCCTAATTACGATGACGTGATCATTTTGATCTTATATCCGTTTTTAGGCAACCATCTATTACCTTATTAAATTTCATCAAGATCTGTTCAGCCGTTTAGACGTGAAAGAGCAAAAGTCCCAACAAAAACGACTAAAAATCACTAACTCAATTTAGTTATCTGCCTACTGCCTACCCCCTAAGAACGATGGCGTGATTGTTTATATGACCATTTCTAGGTTATCATCTATCACCATACCAAATTTCATCAAAATCCGTTCAGCCGTTTAGGCATGATAGAGCAAAACTCCCAGCAAAAACCATAAAAAAATCACTAACTCAATTCAGTTTTCTGCCTACTTACCTACCCCCTAAGTACGATGACGTGATCATTTTGATCTTATATCCGTTTTTAGGTAACCATCTATTACCTTACTAAATTTCATCAAAATCTTTTCAGCCGTTTAGACGTGAAAGAGCAAAAGTCCCAACAAAAACGACTAAAAATCACTAACTCAATTTAGTTATCTACCTACTGCCTACCCCCTATGAACGATGACGTGATTATTTATAGCCTATGACGATTTCTAGGTTATCATCTATCACCATACCAAATTTCATCAAAATCCGTTCAGCCGTTTTGGCGTGAAAGAGCAAAACTCCCAGCAAAAACCATAAAAAATCAATAACTCAATTCAGTTTTCTGCCTACATCCTACCCCATAAGTACGATGACGTGATCATTTTGATCTTATATCCATTTTTAGGTAACCATCTATTACCTCACTAAATTTCATCAAAATTGTTCAGCCGTTTAGACGTGAAAGAGCAAAAGTCCCAACAAAAACGACTAAAAATCACTAACTCAATTTCGTTATCTGCTTACTGCCTACCCCCTAAGAACGATGGCGTGATTATTTATAGCCTATGACCATTTCTAGGTTATCATCTATCACCATACCAAATTTCATCAAAATCCGTTCAGCCGTTTAGGCGTGAAAGAGCAAAAGTCCCAACAAAAACGACTAAAAATCACTGACTCAATTTAGTTATCTGCCTACTGCCTACCCCCTAAGAACGATGACGTGATTATTCATAGTCTATGACCATTTCTAGGTTATCATCTATCACCATACCAAATTTCATCAAAATCCGTTTAGCCGTTTAGGCGTGAAAGAGCAAAAGTCCCAACAAAACGACTAAAAATCACTAACTCAATTTAGTTATCTTCCTACTGCCTACCCCCTAAGAACGATGGCGTGATTATTTATAGCCTATAACCATTTCTAGACTATCATCTATCACCATACCAAATTTCATCAAAATCCGTTCAGCCGTTTAGGCGTGAAAGAGCAAAAGTCCCAACAAAAACGAATAAAAATCACTAACTCAATTTAGTTATCTGCCTACTGCCTACCCCCTAAGAACGATGGCGTGATTATTTATAGCCTATGACCATTTCTAGGTTATCATCTATCACCATACCAAATTTCATCAAAATCCGTTCAGCCGTTTAGGCGTGAAAGAGCAAAAGTCCCAACAAAAACGACTAAAAATCACTAACTCAATTTAGTTATCTGCCTTCTGCCTACCCCCTAAGAACGATGGCGTGATTATTTATAGTCTATGACCATTGCTAGGTTATCATCTATCACCATACCAAATTTCATCAAAATCCTTTTAGCCGTTTAGGCGTGAAAGAGCAAAAGTCCCAACAAAAACGACTAAAAATCACTAACTCAATTTAGTAATCTGCCTACTGCCTACCCCCTAAGAAAGATGGCGTGATTATTTATAGCCTATGACCATTTCTAGGTTATCATCTATCACCATACCAAATTTCATCAAAATCCGTTCAGCCGTTTAGGCGTGAAAGAGTAACAGACAGACAGACAGAAGACAGACAGACAGACAGACAGACAGAGTTACTTTCGCATTTATAATATTAGTATGGATGATAATGTCTCTGTGAAAATGAT
This sequence comes from Propylea japonica, assembly GCA_013421045.1. NCBI lineage: Eukaryota > Metazoa > Arthropoda > Insecta > Coleoptera > Coccinellidae > Propylea > Propylea japonica. The sequence continues at coordinate 79,759,883 of CM024243.1, forward strand.
AACTTTCTGCTAAAGTTTGCATATAGGGAAAGTGTTGACTTTGAATTTAGCGCCTTGTTATGTTTACATATCTTACTCTATTATGAAAAATGATAATTCCATAATGACCTTGAAATTAAGTGACTCTATGGAAGAAAGATGTCAAATGTCAGTTGAATACAGTTAAAAATAATTATATTTCCTCGAAATTTAAGTTTCCCACTTCACTGCATATATCAAAAACGACGATTTGGTAGATTTTTTTGCAACTGCTCTTCAACAAGTCCATTTTCTTCATATAATTCCATTTGAATGACTGAATTTGTATGGTGTGAGATTGACAACATTTCATTTCATTGCATCTTGAAGGGTTGAGCACAATTAAAACAGTCATTTGTTCAACGGATTTATTCATTCACCTATTACATCATTAGATTCGAAATGATATAAAAGGAAAAAGGATTTCTATTCGAAAACAACTACATAATCAATATATAATAAACAACTATTATCAATCATTTCTAAATGTCAAAATTTAACACTGATTTATATCAAATTCACTCTCACAAGAAGTTTCTGTGATGATTCGGAATGAATCAATAATAAAATGGAAAAGATAGCTAAGTACGATTGAATACAGGGTAGCTGAGACTAAATAATACTAAATACACTCTGCTGCTATTTGTGTGGTTTTCATTTTTGTGCGTCAATTTTTCGAAGGCTTGGAGTTTGGTTGATTGTTCACATGTGATAAAAAAAATTCTCCTGAATTAGTATCTTTATAATAAAAATCGTTATGGAATTCAAAAGTTATTTTGTAATTGCTCTGTCTGATTGGTATGGTCGAAAATTCACAAACATCAATAGTTCGTCATCTCCAGCATTTGAAAGCGAATAAAATGTTTGTGTATCGAAACACAAATTGATACAACGAAACTGGTATCTTCGGTTAATGCAACAGAGGAGCTCATGTAAAGCAGCAACATAAAAAAATGATCCGAGAGGAGAAAATTGCACTCAGCATTCGAACATATTGAAAAATGGACTGAAGCCCTACAAGATACAAAAAGTTCAAGTTCTTACAGAGGCACAAAAGAAGTTTGGCTAGAAAGAACAAGAACATTGAATTCCTTGGCCGAACGTGATGAGATTCCTGAAATTGTCTTCTATGATGAGAAAATTCTCACCATTCAACAATATGTGAGTGGCCAAAATGATCGTGTGTGGTTAGAGCACAAGTGCAAAGATAATTTACACGCAATAGTGGCCATGCTCAGTCACTGTAGAGCAAACCATGACAGAAGATGGACGTAATCCTCTGGATTTCAATGAACAGGGAGTCAAGGTAAACCAAGGGGTGAACCGCCAAAAAATCCTTAACGAAGCTTTGATAGCTTGAGCACATAAACACTTCAGTAAGAACCATTGGATATTCTAACAAGACTCGGTACTATCACAAAGAGCTAAAGCGACACAGCAATTTCTACAAAATTGTTTTCACAGGCTGATTTCGTCGAAAGAACGGCCACCATATTCAACCGACTTGGATGCAATGGATTCCTGCAAACGTTTCATTTTGGAGAGTAAGGTAGTCACTGAAGAATACGAGAGTGTTGATAGATTGAAGTAAGCTCTTGTTCGAGAATGGAATAAAATAATCAAAACCAAAGGTTATCGAGCACTTACGTATTTTTCCATAAAATATTATTCGTTTTCAACATATTTCACGAAATTTCGATAAAAAATAATCATAATTTTAAAAACTGCAGCGTTTTCATTTGGTAACACTTGATCTCAGCCACCCTGTATAAAACTTAATAAATCCTCTTCTCATCACTTCTGCGGAATTTTCAGTCTGAATCGAAAAGTTCTCGAACCAACTTCAGACTTGGGTTTCAGTTCAGAAATTTCATCTCCTTGCCATCGTCGTCTGAAAAGAATCTGCCCTACTGTTTACTCAATTATGATGACATCGTCGTCATTCACAAAATATTCTGATGATTTTTCCTTTTTTTCAAATACTGTGACAAATTCGGATTGGGATCTCTCATTCAATATTGATTCATCCACAAAATCGTCTGTTTTTCGAGTCTTTTCATTATTGTTACAAGGAAATGCGGTGTGTTTCTGGTAGTTGACCTGCTCCATCTGAATACTGCTCGATTTCTGCTTCATTATTCATGAGTAAGGCATTGTGACTGGATTGCTAACAAATAATGAAAATATTCAATTTTATTATTATATAGTATAATACATAAATAGTCCATTCACGAAACTTTAAGCTGTCGTTTTGCGATGACAATTTGGCATATTCCATTGTGTATATTGAAATTTGAGGTTATATTGTTTATTTTCTTGTCAGATTGATACGCAATATTGTCAATTTAACAAAGAGTACTCTGATAACTCGAACTATCGTCGGACGAGGCCGGTTACATTCGGCAACGTTGACATTTTTCATCGTTATGACAGCAAATACTACTTATCTCAGATGAATCAACAAACGCCTACTTTGCGCTCAATAATATGTGAATGAAGTATAGTCAGTCTCATATTTCAAAGAACAATTCTATAAGTTATTTGATCTGATTTCTGATTCAGAACAAATCGAATAACATATGAAATTATTTTTTTAATTCTTTTAATTCATCGAATCAGTAATTATCCGATTATCAAAAAACGTTTTCGAAACATTTTCGTGTAATGATAAATTTCAGTATTGTTGCAAACTTCAGTATGAAATTGAAAGAATCGGTCAAGGAATCAGGAAAAAAGTACTATTCCTTCAGTGACTTTTCGGCTCTCTTATTGAGCCTAAAATGAGAAAAGTCAGAAACAGCAGCGTAATGTACAAACAGAATGATGTAAAAACAAAACTAGGAAAAAGTATAAAGAGTTGAACAATGGATAATAAAAATAGAAATAACAGTTAGGCAAGAACAATCGAATATGGATATTAACTACTCAACTCAAGAATGTGAACAAACAAAATACAATCATAAGATTATATTTCAGAATTGGCAATTAAAAACTCATAATTGAAAAAAAAATGAAAAATTTTTATTTTCTATAAAGAAATCGTCAATGAAGAAATAATTGTTGTACATAATAAGGAAAAAAATATTTATGTACATGAATTCAACACGATCAACACCAGAATGACTACAGCCGAGAGGGAAAAATGAACATAGACGAACACAAAAAATGCCCACACATGACAGACCAAACACGAAACAAACATTCATATGTACAGTGACGGATCGACGATTTGTTGGATCAAATTGGAATAAACGACACTCAACCTTCTAAGAAACATGCGCCTGACAAGCCAGGGCAGTTGATTCTTTCTTGTGTTCTCAATCTCGTGTATGCTGTGCTACTCTTTTTTTTCCAAATATTGACCTGCTTTACCCAAATAACAAGCATCACAATCACTTCAATCTATCCTATACACTACCCCTGAACATTTTAGTCTAAAATCCCTTTATTGAACTCAAGCAAATAAACACAGTACCGTTTCCTTATAATAATTCACAACCTGATTTGTGTACCGTCTCATAATGCCCTTCTTCCTCTCAGACAACTCTCGAACGTAGAGCAACCTACGGAAAATATTCCGCTTATTTCAGCGAAGTCGTATGGTTCATAACTGCTAGATGAGTGGAAAATCTTTTTAACCAGATATTTCTTGTAACTATTCGCTAATTACAAGTATGTTTGTTGCTCAAGATTTTCTTGTGAAAGGACACAACATGTGGTAAATTAAGGATCTTATGTTTTATCGATTTAACAATAGTGACCTTCTGAGATGAAGCATGTGAGGATTCAAAATTTTATAATCTTTCAGTTGAAATGGGTTTCCGGTAAAGGTCTGTTATGATCTTATTGTCCTTCTTAATCAGAAGACATACAGAAACGAAATCACTCCATCAGCCTCCAACTCATGAGTAAAGTTGATATCATCTCCGAAGAAATTAAAAATGTCCAGAACTCATAGAACAGAGACCTCAATGATAGACATTATAACATCATTCTCACACACATAGCCAAACAGGAGATGCTAATCTTGGACAGAACAACTTTTTGTGACTTTTCTCTATTTTCAGCTGAAGAAGGCCCAATGAAGGAGCCGACAAGTCGCTGATGAAATAGTATTCGTTTATTTCGGTTTCTTGACCGGTACTATCAATTTCACATACTTTCGTGGAAGTTTATATTCGGAAGATACATTATTCAAAAAACTTACTTTGTACTCTTCGTGGCAGATGGGATGGTAAATTTTATTGTCATCTCTTAGTGCATTCCTCAGATGCCATTCTTCCTCATCCTCGTGAAAAAATATTTCGAATTTGTCACCACAAACGTTACAAACATCTTCTAATTCCGCAAGTGCTCTAACACTTGGCATCTCTATAACTTTGGCTGCTTTATTTCCACCTCCACCGGCCTGTTGTAGATCAAAAAAGTTTTTCTCTGCAAAAAAGTTTCTATAAAATATCTGAACATAATAGATTTTATTTCATTGAATCCTCCACAATGATTCAATATTTCGGAGTCAGCATAAATGAAGATCAATAATTGACTCGAGTTAGGTAATCATAGAATTTTAAAAGAATATGGGTTGAAAAAAAATTGGTCTGAACAAGCAAGTTAGAAAAAAAATATCTGAACCCCTACCTCTTTCACCGAAATCCTCAATTTCTGCATATGTACACCAATCGCTGAGTGAATAGTACCATTTCCTTCTGCCACCAATCCTTGCATTCTGTTTCGCTTTTCTATTCTGTCGAAAATGCCAGTCTAGATGTTCGCTATAATACGAACTCTTTTCAGGGGGAAATCTCAATCCGCAACTACCACACTGCATCCCATTATACAGCTTTTCGTATATTGCTCCTTGACGAACCCTCAACAGCTCTGGTTTATCGAACGATAATGATTTTAGTGGTGGGTTGTTTTTCGAACTGTTCTAAACCATGTTTGGTTGTTTCTTCAAAATCATTTTCAGAAGTGTTTCGACACGGTAAACTCTGAACCAATCCACATTCTACGAGTTTATTGAACAAATCGTTAATGTTATTTATATTGTATGGATTCATTACATTCTTTGTGTCCTCTTCTATTAAGCTTGATTTTTTCAGTCGGTGAATATTAGACGGTTGCGCTATGGTAGTTTTCAGATTTCTCGAGAAATTTGAATTTTCTGAAAAAAAAAATCATTGAACTATCATCGGACCAAACTACTTTCAATTTCTTAAACATAAAAAGGACATATTGAATTCGTTGAATGATCGAAAATATATTATTTGCTTCTTAATGATATCAAAATATACGTACGATGATTTCGATATGCTCTGATGACACAAGGAGGAATAGGCAATGCAGGTTGGTGAGGATTCTTATTAAGACTTGCGGATTTTATAATTCTGTCGTTGACTATACCAGGGGAGCGTCTATTAATTTGGTCAATATTTCTTCTGATTTTAAGACTCCTGGTGCTTTCTGAAGGCTGAGGAAACCATGGCCTCGAAAGTGGAGCACATCTTCTAACATTCCTTCCAGAACCAGCGAAATAACTTTCAGCCTAGCGAAATAACTTTCAGCCTAGCGAATGCAAAATTGCGAGTAAAAATAGGCACTTTTAGTCCGTATCATATATACTATTTTTTCTCCATCCAAGCGAAAATTAAAATAAATTTGGCGATAGCCAACCATCAAAAAATGTTGACATTTTTGTACTATTTTCAGGTGAAAAAGTCATAAATTCCCTTACCGTACAAAAATTCACTCGTTACTTAGCAACACTTTTAATCCTAGGATTAAAAACGCTACTTTTAATCCTTGGATTAAAAGTAATTGCATTTGACGTCTACTTGACAATCACTGTCATTAGTATGTGTTCAAAATTTATAACCAAATATTAACGATTTTTGACTGAAACCAATTTTATTGTAATTTTGACTTGGTTAGAGAAAAAATAGTATATATTATTCGGACTAAAAGTGCCTATTTTAACTCGCAATTTTGCATTCGCTCGGCTGCGCCTCGCAACTGCAAATATTGCTCGTAAAAAAATATGCACTTTTAATCCTTATAATATAATATACTATTTTACGAATATTTTCATTGCTTCGAATTTCAACGTCTTAGAATATCGAAGCATCTTTTATGAATATTGATGCAAAAGTACTGTAGTTCCATCAATCTAGAAACATAAAGATAAGATTATACCACTGAAATCGGAAAAATGATGTATCGTTTAAAATTATTCATCATTCAATTTGATAATTAACGTGTTTCACATTTTTAGAGAAGATTTTGTTGACACACGCCTGTCTATGGACGCTGAACTAACTATTGAAATATTTCGAAGGGATATTTATCATACACATTAATGTCAAACGAAAAAAAATAAGTTTTCAGATATCGATTGAAATATAATCTGGGAGGATTCTGCATTTCCAGAAAACTTTTGAGGTTTTCACTTCATGTTTCTGAAACAGAAATAATCAAAAGTTAATAAGGAAATTTTTAATTATTTCTGTTCCATAGACTTTTTAGGTTTTCACTCCAAGTCTCTGAACCAGAAATAATTGAAAAATTTAAAACAACAAAAAATTATCGATTTTTTCTGTTTCAGAGACTAGGAGTGAAAACCTAAAAAGTTTTCTTAACCCGGCGGCAGTGTGGTGGGGTATCACATACCCAGTCGTTTTGAAATTGACGCAATTTGGTTAAATTTATATTTGTACCACTGGGGGGTTCAGTATCTTCAAGTCCATACTTGCTTTACCCATTTCAGTCGCTGTTTTGATGTTAAGGTCGACAAGTACCAAGTACCACACTGGTAAGTGTGTATAAAAATGTATTCAAATAGTTATGTTGTGGCTATTGTTTTTCATGGATATTGTCAAAACTTCAACATCTTGTGTACAATTAAACCTAGAAAACTAATAACTTTAGATTTATATCGGGTTTTTTTTTTAATTTTGTTATAGTCGAATCATGAGAACGAGAGCAGGGGCGATAACTGGCACTGTGGAGGGAAGTAGAAAGTTTCAAAGTGTCACAGGGAAGATCAAAATATTCCTCCAAATTTGGCATTCAGAAATATTTTACGTTGGTTTCGTATACTAAAAAAAACGAAATAGTTTTACTGTTATCTACTTTACATATACCAGATATAGATGAATCGATGAAAGTACTGGTGAAAAGACGAAGCTCGAAGTAATCACTTTCTATATTGCTACAAAAAGTTGCGATGATGTTGTTGACAAATTATCGGCATCTTATGATGTATCCCGAAATAGCAAGAGATGGACACTGACAATACTTTATGCTTATGACAAATTTTATGCTGGTATAAATGCAAGGGTGATTTTTCGGCCAAAAATAACAATGTCAAGTAGAAGAGAGAAATCCAAGAGAATTTCAAGCGCCTTGGAGAGACGATCGACAGGATACTGAAGAACCACCAGAAAAAAGACAACAAATGTCTGTCAGATGTGAAATTTGCCCAAAAAGGAAGGTTCGGAAAACACCCAAAAGCAATTTGTCTGGAACATTTTCTGGTGTATTGCGATAGCTGTAACTTCACAAATAATGAATGAAATTAATTCTGGTTTTTTTAATATCAATATTTCATTTTTTCCTTCACAACTAATGAATTTTTAATTCTGTTTTCTTTTTGAGTATTATGCTATAATAATATCAAAAATATATGTATATTTTCTTTGAAAAACCACCAAGTCTAGTTTTTTTTGTAATATTTTAAATAAAAATATTTTCAACGAATTGCAAATGAATACTTTTTTATAAATATATTATTTTAATTAAATAAATCTTGAAATGTTCAAGGGTACAAAAAGATTTGTTTTTGTTGTTTCGCATTTGGGGTAAGTGATACCCCACCACACTGGTCCTGAGTGAAAAACATTGCACACTGCCGCCGGGTTAAAAAAAATGTGTTCATCAAAAATACTTAACTATTTTATTTAGTCAACAATATTGAACTGTGTCACACATTTTGCCGATTCTTCGAAGGAATACTGTAATTAGTCACACATTATGTTACAGAAACAATAACAATTCTAATATTTTATATTACTGAGTGTACTGGAAGCTATCGACTGATCTAAAACAAAGATAGTTAAAAAGCAAAGATGTTGAGTTTCTTGAAATCCTATCGAAAGAGATACAGTTCCAGTTTTGCTATCTGAACTACAATGTGTAAGTACAAATAGGCTGTTTAAAAATAGTGAGAACAATATGGATCTGTTTTCTAACACAACCGTGAAAATGACTAATGATAATAATGAATATGCGACTGCGACATCAATTGAAATTCCAGAGACGACTCGTATGAAACTTTGTCCTCGTAACAGACCAAACCCAATGATGGGATTTAAGTCCCATCTAAGTTTTTCTTTTTACCACAGACTAACGAAGATGCACATTCTTCCAAAGATTCCGAGATAAGGATAAATTCAATTGAAGAAGAATTGAAAAGACAACGGTACTTGGAAGGTGGTGATCAAACCAGAAAATTTGAGACCTCGAGATTCTAAATGGCTGTTCCGTATGAAAGATGAACTTACAGGACCAAGATACAATACCAGACTACGAGCCAGAGGCTATGCCCAAAAGTGTGGTATCAATTAAAATGGAACATTTTCTCCGGCAGTAAGTATGACTCCATCCGCGTACTATTGTCCATTGCAGCTGAAAAACAAATGACTCTTTTACAATTTGATAAAAAACCGCCTAGCTATACGGCGATTTTCAAGAACAAATATACATGAAATCTCCTGAAGGACTCAATGTTGAGGATTATATAGTTTACGAGCTTGTTAAATCCTTATATGGTTTGAAACGAGCAAGTCCGATGTCCGTATGTTTTGGGTTTTTTTCAGATCGAATAAAAATAACACTTTGAAATCCTAGTTTGATGCTGACTGTGCCAACGATCCTCCGACAAGGCGTTCCAATACTGGATATGTCTTTATAAAAAATGGGGTATCTGAAACATGGAGTATTCAAAGACAAACAACAGTCCCGTTATCAACGAACAAGCCTGGGTTCATAATTAATGCCGTGCTACTGAAGAAGCTTTCTCGGTTAGACAGTTTTGTTAGATATGATTGAATAAAAACAAGATTGTATAACACTCAATCTCTATCCCAGGTTGAATTTGACAACATCTCAGAGACAGGTTGAATTTAGATGCCTTAAGATATATAACTCACTACCAATCAATATCAAAACTATAAGAGATGAAAAATTTTTCAAGAGGAGATTATATAAATTTCTCTTAGAACTGGAGCCTTACAGTCTAGAGGAATTTCTAAGTTGATTGTGATTGCACCCATTAGATTTACCTATATTTGTATTTGTTTTTGACACTATTTCACTTCGTCTCCACATAAATTGTTATTTTGGATAGGATTTGAAATGAAGAACCATTATTATTATTATTATTATTATAATATTAAGATTGTGTTATATGTTCAATCAACAATTCAGAATATCATGAAATACATAAACATATCGATAGTAATTATATTTTTGTGGAAGAAAAATATGTCCAAAAAAAATAGATGTAAGGTATATTAGCTATGATAATGTCTCTGTGAAAATAATAACTTTCTGCTAAAGTTTGCTTATAGGGAAAGTGTTGACTTTGAATTTAGCGCCTTGTTATGTTTACATATCTTACTCTTTTATGAAAAATGATAATTCCATAATGACCTTGAAAATTAAGTGACTCTATGGAAGAAGATGTCAAATGTCAGTTGAATACAGTTAAAAATAATTATATTTCCTCGAAATTTAAGTTTCCCACCTGCATAATCAAAAACGACGATTTGGTAGATTCTCTTGCAACTGCTCTTCAACAAGTCCATTTTCTTCATATAATTCCATTTGAATGACTGAATTTGTATGGTGTGAGATTGACAACATTTCATTTCATTGCATCTTGAAGGGTTGAGCACAATTAAAACAGTCATTTGTTCAACGGATTTATTCATTCACCTATTACATCATTAGATTCGAAATGATATAAAAGGAAAAAGGATTTCTATTCGAAAACAACTACATAATCAATATATAATAAACAACTATTATCAATCATTTCTAAATGTCAAAAATTAACACTGATTTATATCAAATTCACTCTCACAAGAAGTTTCTGTGATGATTCGGAATGAATCAATAATAAAATGGAAAAGATAGCTAAGTACGATTGAATACAGGGTAGCTGAGACTAAATAATACTAAATACACTATGCTGCTATTTGGTGGTTTTCATTTTTGTGCGTCAATTTTTCGAAGGCTTGGAGTTTGGTTGATTGTTCACATGTGATAAAAAAAATTCTCCTGAATTAGTTCTTTATAATAAAAATCGTAATGGAATTCAAAAGTTATTTTGTAATTGCTCTGTCTGATTGGTATGGTCGAAAATTCACAAACATCAATAGTTCGTCATCTCCAGCATTTGAAAGCGAATAAAATGTTTGTGTATCGAAACACAAATTGATACAACGAAACTGGTATCTTCGGTTAATGCAACAGAGGAGCTCATGTAAAGCAGCAACATAAAAAAAATGATCCGAGAGGAGAAAATTGCACTCAGTATTCGAACATATTGAAAAATGGACTGAAGACCTACAAGATACAAAAAGTTCAAGTTCTTACAGAGGCACAAAAGAAGTTTGGCTAGAAAGAACAAGAACATTGAATTCCTTGGCCGAACGTGATGAGATTCCTGAAATTGTCTTCTATGATGAGAAAATTCTCACCATTCAACAATATGTGAGTGGCCAAAATGATCGTATGTGGTTAGAGCACAAGTGCAAAGATAATTTACACGCAATAGTGGCCATGCTCAGTCACTGTAGACCAAACCATGACAGAAGATGGACGTAATCTCTGGATTTCAATGAACAGGGAGTCAAGGTAAACCAAGGGGTGAACCGCCAAAAAATCCTTAACGAAGCTTTGATAGCTTGAGCACATAAACACTTCAGTAAGAACCATTGGATATTCTAACAAGACTCGGTACTATCACAAAGAGCTAAAGCGACACAGCAATTTCTACAAAATTGTTTTCAAAGGCTGATTTCGTCGAAAGAACGGCCACCATATTCAACCGACTTGGATGCAATGGATTCCTGCAAACGTTTCATTTTGGAGAGTAAGGTAGTCACTGAAGAATACGAGAGTGTTGATAGATTGAAGTAAGCTCTTGTTCGAGAATGGAATAAAATAATCAAAACCAAAACTGCAGCGTTTTCATTTGGTAACACTTGATCTCAGCCACCCTGTATAAAACTTAATAAATCCTCTTCTCATCACTTCTGCGGAATTTTCAGTCTGAATCGAAAAGTTCTCGAACCAACTTCAGACTTGGGTTTCAGTTCAGAATTTTCATCTCCTTGCCATCGTCGTCTGAAAAAAATCTGCCCTACTGTTTATTCAATTATGATGACATCGTCGTCATTCACAAAATATTCTGATGATTTTTCCTTTTTTTCAAATACTGAGACAAATTCGGATTGGCATCTCTCATTCAATATTGATTCATCCACAAAATCGTCTGTTTTTCGAGTCTTTTCAATATTGTTGCAGGAAATGCGGTGTGTGTGTCTGGTAGTTGACCTGCTCCATCTGAATACTGCTCAATTTCTGCTTCATTATTCATGAGTAAGGCATTGTGACTGGATTGCTAAAAAATAATGAAAACATTCAATTTTATTATTATCCATACTAATATTATAAATGCGAAAGTAACTCTGTCTGTCTGTCTGTCTGTTACTCTTTCACGCCTAAACGGCTGAACGGATTTTGATGAAATTTGGTTATGGTGATAGATGATAACCTAGAAATGGTCATAGGCTATAAATAATCACGCCATCGTTCTTAGGGGGTAGGCAGTAGGCAGATAACTAAATTGAGTAAGTGATTTTAGTCGTTTTTGTTGGGACTTTTGCTCTTTCACGTCTAAAACGGCTGAACAGATTTTGATGAAATTTGGTATGGTGATAGATGATAACCTAGAAATGGTCATAGGATATAAATAATCACGCCATCGTTCTTAGGGTGTAGGCAGTAGGCAGATAACTAAATTGAGTTAGTGATTTTCAGTCGTTTTGTTGGGACTTTTGCTCTTTCACGTCTAAACGGCTGAACAAATTTTGATGTGAAATTTGGTATGGTGATAGATGATAACCTAGAAATGGTCATAGGCTATAAATAATCACGCCATCGTTCTTAGGGGGTAGCCAGTAGGCAGATAACTAAATTGAGTTACTGATTTTTAGTCGTTTTTGTTGAGACTTTTGCTCTTTCACGTCTAAACGGCTGAACAGATTTGATGAAATTTGGTATGGTGATAGATGATAACCTAGAAATGGTCATAGGCTATAAATAATCACGCCATCGTTCTTAGGGGGTAGGCAGTAGGCAGATAACTAAATAAAGTAAGTGATTTTCAGTCGTTTTTGTTGGGACCTTTTGCTCTTTCTTTTCTTTAGGTATGGTGATAGATGATAACTAGAAATGGTCATCCATACTAATATTATAAATGCGAAAGTAACTCTGTCTGTCTGTCTGTCTGTCTGTTACTCTTTCACGTCTAAACGGCTGAACAGATTTTGATGAAAATTTGGTATGGTGATAGATGATAACCTAGAAATGGTCATAGGCTATAAATAATCACGCCATCGTTCTTAGGGGGTAGGCAGTAGGCAGATAACTAAATTGAGTTAGTGATTTTTAGTCGTTTTGTTGGGACTTTTGCTCTTTCACGTATAAACGGCTCTGAACAGATTTTGATGAAATTTGGTATGGTGATAGATGATAACCTAGAAATGGTCATCCATACTAATATTATAAATGCGAAAGTAACTCTGTCTGTCTGTCTGTCTGTCTGTCTGTTACTCTTTCACGCCTAAACGGCTGAACGGATTTGATGAAATTTGGTATGGTGATAGATGATAACCTAGAAATGGTCATAGGCTATAAATAATCACGCCATCGTTCTTAGGGGTAGGCAGTAGGTAGGCATAACTAAATTGAGTTAGTGATTTTCAGTCGTTTTTGTTGCGACTTTTGCTCTTTCACGTCTAAACAGCTGAACAGATTTTGATGAAATTTGGTATGGTGATAGATGATAACCTAGAAATGGTCATAGGCTATAAATAATCACGCCATCGTTCTTAGGGGGTAGGCAGTAGGAGATAACTAAATTGAGTTACTGATTTTAGTCGTTTTGTTGAGACTTTTGCTTTTTCACGTCTAAACGGCTGAACAGATTTTGATGAAATTTGGTACGGTGATAGATGATAACCTAGAAATGGTCATAGGCTATAAATAATCACGCCGTCGTTCTTAGGGGGTAGGCAGTAGGCAGATAACTAAATAAAGTAAGTGATTTTCAGTCGTTTTTGTTGGGACCTTTTGCTCTTTCTTTTTTTTAGGTATGATGATAGATAATAACCTAGAAATGGTTATCCATACTAATATTATAAATGCGAAAGTAACTCTGTCTGTCTGTCTGTCAGTCTGTCTGTTACTCTTTCACGTCTAAACGGCTGAACAGATTTTGATGAAATTTGGTATGGTAATAGATGATAACCTAGAAATGGTCATAGGCTATAAATAATCACGCCATCGTTTTAGGGGGTAGGCAGTAGGCAGATAACTAAATTGAGTTAGTGATTTTAGGCGTTTTTGTTGGGACTTTTGCTCTTTCACGTATAAACGGCTGAACAGATTTTGATGATGAAATTTGTTATGGTGATAGATGATAACTAGAAATGGTCATAGGCTATAAATAATCACGCCATCGTTCTTAGGGGGTAGGCAGTGGGCAGATAACTAAATTGAGTTAGTGATTTCAGTCGTTTTTGTTGGACTTTTGCTCTTTCACGTCTAAACGGTCTGAACAGATTTTGATGAAATTGGTATGGTGATAGATGATAACCTAGAAATGGTCATCGATACTAATATTATAAATGCGAAAGTAACTCTGCCTGTCTGTCTGTCTGTTACTCTTTCACGTTCTAAACGGCTGAACAGATTTTGATGAAATTGGTATGGTGATAGATGATAACTAGAAATGGTCATAGGCTATAAATAATCACGCCCATCGTCTTAGGGGGTAGGCAGTGGGCAGATAACTAAATGAGTTAGTGATTTTTAGGCGTTTTTGTTGGGACTTTTGCTCTTTCACGTATAAACGGCTGAACAGATTTTGATGAAATTGGTATGGTGATAGATGATAACCTAGAAATGGTCATAGGCTATAAATAATCACGCCATCGTTCTTAGGGGGTAGGCAGTAGGCAGATAACTAAATTGAGTAGTGATTTTTAGGCGTTTTTGTTGGGACTTTGCTCTTTCACGTATAAACGGCTGAACAGATTTTGATGAAATTTGTATGGTGATAGATGTGAGATAACTAGAAATGGTCATAGGCTATAAATAATCACGCCATCGTTCTTAGGGGGTAGGCAATAGGCAGATAACTAAATGAGTTAGTGATTTTTAGTCGTTTTGTTGGGACTTTTGCTCTTTCACGTCTAAACGGCTGAACAGATTTTGATGAAATTTGTATGGTGATAGATGATAACTAGAATGGTCATAGTGATAAATAATCACGCCATCTTTCTTAGGGGGTAGGCAGTAGCCAGACAGAAAAAACTAATTGAGTTAGTGATTTTCAGTCGTTTTTGTTTGGTGGGACTTTGCTCTTTCACGTCTAAACGGCTGAACAGATTTTGATGAAATTGGTATGGTGATAGATGATAACCTAGAAATGGTCATAGGCTATAAATAATCACGCCATCGTCTTAGGGGGTAGGCAGTAGGCAGATAACTAAATTGAGTAAGTGATTTTCAGTCGTTTTTTTGGGACTTTTGCTCTTTCACGTATCTAACGGCTGAACAGATTTGATGAAATTTTGGTATGGTGATAGATGATAACCTAGAAATTGTCATAGGCTATAAATAATCACGCCATCGTTCTTAAGGGGTAGGCAGTAGAAGATAACTAAATTGAGTTACTCATTTTTAGTCGTTTTTGTTGGGACTTTTGCTCTTTCACGTCTAAACAGCTGAACAGATTTCGATGAAATTTAGTAAGGTAATAGATGGTTACCTAAAAACGGATATAAGATCAAATGATCACGTATCGTACTTAGGGGGTAGGAAGTAGGCAGAAAACTGAATGAGTTAGTGATTTTTTTATGGTTTTTGCTGGGAGTTTTGCTCTATCATGCCTAAACGGCTGAACGGATTTTGATGAAATTTAGTAAGGTGATAGATACTAACCTAGAAAAGGATATGGGCTATTAATATTCATGCTATCGTACTTAGGCGTAGGCAGTAGGCAGAAAACTAATTAAGTTAGTGCGGACGAAGTCGCGGGTAAAAGCTAGTATAGTATAATACATATAGTCCATTCACGAAAATTTGAGCTGTCGTTTTGCGATGACAATTTGGCATATTCCATTGTGTATATTAAAATTTAAGGTTATATGTTTTATTCTTGTCAGATTGATACGCAATATTGTCAATTTAACAAAGAGTACTCTGATAACTCGAACTATCGTCGGACGAGGCCGGTTACATTCGCAACGTTGACATTTTTCATCGTTATGACAGCAAATACAACTTATCTCAGATGAATCAACAAACGCCTACTTTGCGCTCAATAATATGTGAATGAAGTATAGTCAGTCTCATATTTCAAAGAACAATTCTATAAGTTATTTGATCTGATTTCTGATTCAGAACAAATCGAATAACATATGAAATTATTTTTTTAATTCTTTAATTCATCGAATCAGTAATTATCCGATTATCAAAAAACGTTTTCGAAACATTTTCGTGTAATGATAAATTTCAGTATTGTTGCAAACTTCAGTATGAAATTGAAAGAATCGGTCAAGGAATCAGGATAAAAAGTACTATTCCTTCAGTGACTTTTCGGCTCTCTTATTGAGCCTAAAATGAGAAAAGTCAGAAACAGCAGCGTAATGTACAAACAGAATGATGTAAAACAAAACTAGGAAAAAGTATAAAGAGTTGAACAATGGATAATAAAAATAGAAAAATAATGAGTGAAATGAAATAACAGTTAGGCAAGAACAATCGAATATGGATATAACTACTCAACTCAAGAATGTGAACAAACAAAATACAATCATAAGATTATATTTCAGAATTGGCAATTACCAACTCATAATTGAAAAAAAAAATGAAAAATTTTTATTTTCTATAAAAAAATCGTCAATGAAGAAATAATTGTTGTACATAACAAGGAAAAAATATTTATGTACATGAATTCAACACGATCAACACCAGAATGACTACAGCCGAGAGGGAAAAATGAACATAGACGAACACAAAAAATGCCCACACATGACAGACCAAACACGAAACAAACATTCATATGTACAGTGACGGATCGACGATTTGTTGGATCAAATTGGAATAAACGACACTCAACCTTCTAAGAAACATGCGCCTGACAAGCCAGGGCAGTTGATTATTTCTTGTGTTCTCAATCTCGTGTATGCTGTGCTACTCTTTTTTTCCAAATATTGACCTGCTTTACCCAAATAACAAGCATCACAATCACTTCAATCTATCGTATACACTACCCCTGAACATTTTAGTCTAAAATCCCTTTATTGAACTCTAGCAAATAAACACAGTACCGTTTCCTTATAATAATTCACAACCTGATTTGTGTACCGTCTCATAATGCCCTTCTTCCTCTCAGACAACTCTCGAACGTAGAGCAACCTACGGAAAATATTCCGCTTATTTCAGCGAAGTCGTATGGTTCATAACTGCTAGATGAGTGGAAAATCTTTTTAACCAGATATTTCTTGTAGCTATTCGCTAATTACAAGTATGTTTGTGCTCAAGATTTTTCTTGTGAAAGGACACAACATGTGGCAAATTAAGGATCTTATGTTTTATCGATTTAACAATAGTGACCTTCTGAGATAAGCATGTGAGGATTCAAAATGTTATAATCTTCCAGATGAAATGGGTTTCCGGTAAAGGTCTGTTATGATCTTATTGTCCTTCTTAATCAGAAGACATACAGAAACGAAATCACTCCATCAGCCTCCAACTCATGAGTAAAGTTGATATCATCTCCGAAGAAATTAAAAATGTCCAGAACTCATAGAACAGAGACCTCAATGATAGACATTATAACATCATTCTCACACACATAGCCAAACAGGAGATGCTAATCTTGGACAGAACAACTTTTTGTGACTTTTCTCTATTTTCAGCCTGAAGAAGGCCCAATGAAGGAGCCGACAAGTCGCTGATGAAATAGTATTCGTTTATTTTGGTTTCTTGACCGGTACTATCAATTTCACATACTTTCGTGGAAGTTTATATTCGGAAGATACATTATTCAAAAACTTACTTTGTACTCTTCGTGGCAGATGGGATGGTAAATTTTATTGTCATCTCTTAGTGCATTCCTCAGATGCCATTCTTCCTCATCCTCGTGAAAAAATATTTCGAATTTGTCACCACAAACGTTACAAACATCTCCTAATTCCGCAAGTGCTCTAACACTTGGCATCTCTATAACTTTGGCTGCTTTATTTCCACCTCCACCGGCCTGTTGTAGATCAAAAAAGTTTTTCTCTGCAAAAAAAGTTTCTATAAAATATCTGAACATAATAGATTTTATTTCATTGAATCCTCCACAATGATTCAATATTTCGGAGTCAGCATAAATGAAGATCAATAATTGACTCGAGTTAGGTAATCATAGAATTTTAAAAAATATGGGTTGAAAAAAAATTGGTCTATATAAGCTAACTGAACAAGCAAGTTAGAAAAAAATATCTGAACCCCTACCTCTTTCACCGAAATCCTCAATTTCTGCATATGTACACCAATCGCTGAGTGAATAGTACCATTTCCTTCTGCCACCAATCCTTGCATTCTGTTTCGCTTTTCTATTCTGTCGAAAATGCCAGTCTAGATGTTCGCTATAATACGAACTCTTTTCAGGGGGAAATCTCAATCCGCAACTACCACACTGCATCCCATTATACAGCTTTTCGTATATTGCTCCTTGACGAACCCTCAACAGCTCTGGTTTATCGAACGATAATGATTTTAGTGGTGGGTGTTTTTCGAACTGTTCTAAACCATGTTTGGTTGTTTCTTCAAAATCATTTTCAGAAGTGTTTCGACACGGTAAACTCTGAACCAATCCACATTCTACGAGTTTATTGAACAAATCGTTAATGTTATTTATATTGTATGGATTCATTACATTCTTTGTGTCCTCTTCTATTAAGCTTGATTTTTTCAGTCGGTGAATATTAGACGGTTGCGCTATGGTAGTTTTCAGATTTCTCGAGAAATTTGAATTTTCTGAAAAAAAAATCATTGAACTATCATCGGACCAAACTACTTTCAATTTTCTTAAACATAAAAAGGACATATTGAATTCGTTGAATGATCGAAAATATATTATTTGCTTCTTAATGATATCAAAATATACGTACGATGATTTCGATATGCTCTGATGACACAAGGAGGAATAGGCAATGCAGGTTGGTGAGGATTCTTATTAAGACTTGCGGATTTTATAATTCTGTCGTTGACTATACCAGGGGAGCGTCTGTTAATTTGGTCAATATTTCTTCTGATTTTAAGACTCCTGGTGCTTTCTGAAGGCTGAGGAAACCATGGCCTCGAAAGTGGAGCACATCTTCTAACATTCCTTCCAGAACCAGCGAAATAACTTTCAGGTAATGTGATCTCATTCGATATATCTCTTGAAGATGACAGCATTCTTGAATCTTCGTTGCTGAACAAACTGAAAAATGAGGAAAACGTATATAGAAAAATATCAATAATTTCTCTGAATTATTTTTGTGAACAATACAACCTGTTCATTTCAATTATCAATTCATAAAGGGTACTTACTGATTAACAATTCCAGTTTTCCTCTTTTTATTGGCAGCAACCTGTTCTGTCCCTGAAGATAACCTCTTTTTCTCAATGCCTGAAGGCATATGGCTCACAGCAGCTGAAATCTGAAACGAGAAATCATAATTTTTGTCCGAAAAACTGAAACGATTTTAACGAAAATGCAAAGTTTTTTTCTTAAAATCACTACATTTGTAATGGTGATATTCTTATAGTTTTTAATGATAAAAAACCCTTATGTTACAATTTCAGCAGATATCAAGATATTATGAAACTAAGAGGTTAGTGTGATTTTGCGAGTTTTTTAGAACATTCCAAAATTATGTGTTAATGTCGTGCAAATCGAATGATATGGGATTGCATTTTTCTCAAACCTAATGAGTTTAAATTTTGATACAAATTCCAACAACACGTTTCTGAAAATCCAAGATACTTCAAGTGAGAGTGTTTCGGAATAATTTAAGTGTTTTTTTCCCATGAAATGTTTTTCATCTTTTTCGGGCTGTTCTATTGAAAATTCAAGAAGAGCTCTGAGCAGGAGCTTTTCAGCGCTCCTTTTTTGGTGAAGCAATAATACTACCACCTCAAAATTTTATATTCGAATTGAGATTGATACCAAATATTTGATTGCAGAATTTCAGCAGAATCGAAATAATATTCTGTAAATCATTAAAAATTATATATGTTAGAAATAGGTAAAAAGAACAAAAATCTATGGTTCTAATGATGCGACCTTCTTGAAATCTTGCATGAACAATCAGTATATCAGTATTGAATCTCAAAATGAATTTCTTTCGAATCGGATATCTAGTTATGGAAATATTGAGATTTTTTTTCTCAATACTCCATACTATTTTTATGGTTCTGTTAACACTGTGGCCATAAAACTTCGCATAAACATTCAGTATATAAGTCTGCATTCACACAAAAAAATTCACTGGAATCAGATATCATGTTATGGAAATATAAAGATCCTTCTATTCAATATTTCAATTTAATTTTTATGATTGTAGTAACAGAACAACCAGAGAATTTCGCAACACGCTTCTAATGACTATCTGGAATGTGGTCCTAAAATTTCATTTCGATCGATTTCTTTCTGTCTCATTTCTGCTTCAAATTCATTATTTTCAATGTCTTATACCTTTCCTTATCTGATATAATCTAGCAAATCTGTAGCAAATAATTTTCTTCAGCAATATCACACAAACGAAACAATTTAACTGACCTGAATATCACAAAAATCAAGAAAAATGAAACTAACGTGGAAATTTCGGAATCTCTTTGATTGATCGTCACCGAAATACTTTAACACAAAACCACTTCGCAATATAATGATGCGATTAAGAAACAGTTATGCCTTATTTACAAGATGTTTTCTGTTGGTTTCAGAAATATGTGAGAATCAGCATGAATTGGCTGGGATTTAATAGACCCCAGGGTGTGTAGCGAGGTTGGAATAATCCTTCGTTTTGAACAAACAATGAAATCCGCTTAATTTGTTGTTGTTGGTTTATTGTTGCTAACTAAAAGACTTGAAAATAAATAACTGTTGGAGGCCTATACTTGAGCAACACTCCATCAAAGTGATGTATTACACAAACTAAAATTGGAATTAATTTTCAAGAATTTATATTTCTGTGACTTATTTAATTAAAATTCAAAATTCACTTTGCTAAGATATGAAAATTAAAAATCGACAGGATTGAAAAAACTTTTTTTCTAACCATAAAAAATTCAGTCTCCGGAAACCTGTCATACAATAATATTTGAATAATTGACAAAAATGATCAAACTTACGAAAAGTAAATTTTCCACTCTATATTATTATAAATTGTACTCACCAGTTCTTTTTCACAATTCATTTCTTCACGAAATTAACACTCGTAAACTTTCGAAACAGCTTCTCACTCACAAAGAGCAGTTACACTTGGTATTTGCTTAGAGTCAAAAACACTAATGACACCCCACTACGATGGTTTCAGCTTTTATATACCTGTGAGCCCATCTGACGGAACTTTCTTCCCCTCCTATTCTGGACATTTTAAAATTTCGCATTGTTGAATATTTTTAAGATTTGAAGTTTATAATACCCATCATTTTATTCATTGAAATCAAAGATTCGATTATCTCATTTATGAGATAAGTGTGATGTCCTTGTAATTCAACTGACATATTATATAAAAAATTTCGTTTTCATAACTTGATTTAATTTGACATCATAATTTCTTCATTGATTTTTTGAAAATTTCCAAGGGAAATATTGAAGTATATTATTACAGCGGAGATCGTATGATGAACTGGAACAACACAAAGATCCTAATGACGGAACCTGATAATTATAAAAGAAAAATTAAGGAATCCACATGTATATTATTAGATGAAGTAGATAATTTGGCCAATTGTTCTGTTGGAATAGATCGTATTTGGATTGATTTATTGAAGAAAGAAATGACATCAGGAAATTTAAAAATTAAATAAATCAACATCTCTAGATATTGACAACTTTAATTGTCAATCAGATTGCAAATGAAAAAGCACACAATTCTGAAGATTTTACGAATTTGTCTGAAGAAGGTGTCTAATATAGACAACGAAACGTTACATTATCCTTTTAATTCATTTCTTTTATTCAGTTTTACTGTTAGGCAACAATTTTTTCAAGACCAATTTGCTCCTGACAAATAAGTGCAAAGATTCTCGCTGGAGCACTTCACCTTAATTACAAATTTTTAATTATTTCTGTTTCAGAGACTGGTAGTGAAAACCTATTCTCATTAGTCATATCCTTGAAAAGCAGTTTTTTTTCAAAATAAGACTCAAGTTGAGTTCGATATTCTCGAATGAGGAGCGTTTTTTTCTTGATAATCGAGTAGTATTCGAGTACTCGAGCGATTTTCTGTCAACGTATTTCCAACACTAATTATTTGATTTGTTCAAAAAATTAAATAATTATTTCACCTCCGATCAACCGCAATAATTTTGAAGTATTCCTCAAAGAAATTAGTTATAGTCAAGGTGAATGTTATTTTGTTTGAGACTCATGTTAAATTATTTGCCTCTTCTGTAGCATGGCTGTCTCTTTCTCTATGAAAGTTCAATATTTTTATGATTTAACTACAGGAATACTTCAAAACATGGTAGTACAATGAACGGAAAAGCCAGTTGTTGATATATTTTTCAGAATAGATCATTGTCTTTATCAATTTCAATTCGAGTAAACGACCAGTTCGACCTTTATAAAATGCTGGCTTTTATCACATGACAACATATAAACACCAATCAACTGAGACCCGAACTTAACCAATAAAAAATAATTATATTTGGTTTTTTCATTGGTACCACATATAACATTAATTTTTTAGTCCAATTTTATTTGCGAATTTTATCACTAACCGATGGAATTTCATATCACAAATTTCTTAATTTTTTCGTCACGTTGAGGGGAATGAATTAAAGTTACAAATTTTTTTCTGTTATTTTCTGAAAAATAATTTGGCTATTATATAAAGCGAGTAGTTAGTGACAGTGAGGGCTGTTGAAAAATACATCATTAAAGAAAAAGAGATGCCTTAAATATTTATCATGTGAGATAGTGAATGTTAATGTGATAGTGAATAACAAAATAAGGAATTTGGACTTTCCAAGACAATTTCTGCTGAAATTGATTTCATCATATTTTCAAATAGAAATTGAATGTTTACTCAACACCAAAATTTTTTAACGATGCCTGAAGATCTGATAAAACTTTCAATATAGAAAATGAATGTGTTTTTAAGTTTCTCTCAAAATAACATTGAATAACTTTTATATTGCTTCTCTGCTTCCCCTAAAATTTCAATTGTGTTTTTCGTTGCATTAGACACGTTATCTCAAAATCTTCGAAAACAGTTTTGAAAGTTAATGACCTTTCTGAAATCGATTTCAAAATAAGCGGGAGGCAATTATTTTCTCATAAAGTGGCTTCAGGTATAAAGTTGGAACTACCGGTATTGTTGTGAATTACACTCAGAAATGCATAAAAGTTTCGTCATGATAACTACGATAGGAAATCTGAAAATTTATAATTTGCGGGAGTAACCGCGGGTTCACAGCTTGATTGGGCAATCAAATCGTTGATTTTGATTATGTCTATGGTTTATGTCAAAAATGAACTGAAATTGCACAGAAATATGACATTTCAATAATCAAGCTGATTGGAGTTTTAAACGGCTTAAGACTTTAATTTCTGGTCAGAATATTCAGTTTTGGTTTGTTAGAGGATCGTTGTCATTTTTCAAAGTAACTTATGCAATATTGCCAAAAGTTGAGATATGGAGAGTTGTACCTAAAACGTTGTTCCAAATGAAAATTAAGTTTTGAGAAAAAGCAGTGTTGCTTTCTCCAGAGTTATTTCACGCACAGTCTTCATAGACACAATCGGAAATAATAAAAATTGTTTCTACAGGGTGGTCACATTTCGATGATTTAGTCCTGCGTCGCTTAAATTGAAAGAGATGAAACAAAGGTTTTATATACATGTCATTTTCCTTTCTTCGTGAAAAATTAGTTATTGAATATCGCGAGTTGCTACGGTGATCAGTTTCTGTGCTACAGGGCGATTTTTGATTAGGCCAATACTCATGATTGACTATAACATTCGCAGTTTTGTCACTACGTTTCCTAAATTAAAACATCTTCAGCGATATTCTAATTACCTACCTACATTTCATCTTTGTCACATCTATCGAAATAAAAGTGATACTTGAAAATCAGGAAAAATCAAAAAAGTTCGAATGAAAACGACAGTGTGCTATGTTTTTTTTTCAGAAGACTTTTGAAGACGATTTCAAAATATATGAAATAAATTATAAGATATCATTATATTCAATAATTTCGAATGATTTTTTTCGGTTAACAAATGGAAGAAAGTCTAGATTGTTATTCATTTATTTTCAACTGAGGAGGTCATACAAGTTGATATTTCTCAATTGTGAACTAAGAAATTGATTTTGAAAAGAGTTCTCTCAAGATCATTAATTATTTCATCTCTCATGTTTTCTCATTCAATTTTATAGATTACATTTGTATAATATCAAGTTCTATGAACTACCTACTCATGTTAAAAGATATGAATTAACCGCTTCGGTGGCTGTGGGTCCTAGTTTGAGTCCCGGTGTGGGCATGGATGTTTGTCTTAACAATAAAAATTGTCTTGAGTAGAGAGGTAAGTATGGAAATGAGTGCTTAGTGTTGAAGTATTTTTTAACTGGATTGCAGGGACATGTTTGAAAGCGGATGAATGAATGATGATATGAATTGAAATCAGAAGTTTATTGGTTTTATTGATAATAAAATTTGTTTTCATACTTTTCGTTTTGACATATAGTTAAGGAACCGACACCTACTAGGAGTGCAACGGCGAGGAGCATCTTCCTGGAATCACCGCGGATGTGCAAAAGTGCAATTCCACATAAACATTACTTTTTAGATCTTTAGGAACAATTCAGTTCAGTTACGAATTAGACTTCTGACAGTCACTTTGATTGTAATTCACCTTCCAAACTTAATCTGTATAAGATTAATAATTCTTTATCCTTAGTGTTGCAATTGTTAATCTGAATTAGAAAAAATTCTTTTTAAAAAGCAGACTTTAAGTGCGGAAAACATAATTGGCGCTGCGAACAGGATATCGCAACGGGATTTTAGTTAAAATAAACTGAAATAAGTGTCCATTTCGGAAACGTTACCGTCGTCGAGGAACGCCCGTTGAGTTTCAACTCTTAGTGCGATATCAACCACCATCATCATCGACTTTCGACCAGAAGAAGGAAGGAAGTCCATTCTACCCACTTCAACAGAGAAGAAGGACCTGCTCACTTTAGGATGCAAATCTTGGTGCTGTAAGTCCATCAATCCATCCTTTTTAACCTTTTTATAAGTTTCAATGACAGATAATTCTCAAAAAGAATTGGAAATAGTTGCTGAAGATAGAGAAACTCTAGTTATAGCAAAAATTTTCAAACCAATCAATTAAACAAAGTAGATTTCGCCCATACCCCAAACGGAATATAGCCGAAATGAATAACAGCCAAGCTTCTTCTAACTCAAATGCAGTTGAGCAAATGTCTAGGCAAGACATTCAATTACTTTTAAATTCTCTTCCGAAATACTCCCAGGTGACAACCTGTCAATTTTTATCAACGAAATAGATAATTTAGTTTCTTATCTCGAAGGAAAATTAACACCAGATTTAACGTATGCTGTTAATTTTCTATACGATCAACACTTAAAGGTGAAGCAAGGGATTTCGTTGCTTTCCAAAACGCTCTTAATTGGAGTGAAATTAGGAGAGCGCTCCTACAAAGATATGGAGACCAAAGAAACGAAGATTTATTGGTCTCATGTCTAACACAATGCGTTCAGAAAAAGAACGAAAACTACTTAGATTTTTACGGTAGAATAACTAAAAACTTGAATGACGTTTTGCAACATCTGACTTTAACATGTCAGGATCAAAATTATTTACGATACAAAAAACTTGATTTAGAAAAATTAGCCCTAAAACATTTCAAATTGGACTTATAGAACCCTATAGATCTTATATTAGTAATTTTGAAATAAATTCACTAGAGCAATGCATTAATAAATGTCGATATTACGATAATAGGAAACAAGAATGGCAATATTGTGAATTTCTCCGGAAATCACAAGAAATACCGAAAAAAGCCATTTTATAATCGTACTCCACCTACTTATTCTAATCATAATTATCGTGAATTCCCAAGACCTCAAATACGGAATCAAAATTTTAATCAAAATTTCTCGAGCAATTCTCAAAAGTTTTCCAACCCGGTACCCAATATTCAAAATTTTGTAAGTAATCAAAATTCTAATGATTCTGGAAATCCAACTGGTTTTCCTTATTGTATAAATACCCCAATTCCAAATAGCGGAAGATTTCCCACAAGTCGTGAAGTCTTTGGATCCAAACCAGGCTCCAGTATGACCAAATCGCAACAGAAACCAACGCCAATGTCCATTTCAACTAGAAATACATTCAGGCAACCTACCACCCATATGTCTAATGCGACTAGAACAATTCCACGACAACAACAATCGCGAAATTTTATTTCAGAAGAACTATTTAATGTTCAATCGGAAATTGAAAGTCCTGAAGAATTTGAATCTCAATTTTACGAGTACAATGAAAACGTTAATTCTCGAGAAGAGTTCGAAAATAATTTCGAAGACGAGGAAAATTTTCAGACGGAAGCTTCGAAACTCGAAGAAACTTAGACTTGAACTGTGTGAAAATAAAATCAAAATTGCCTTACATTTACCTACCAGAAGTAGATTAAAAAATTCTCATTGATTCAGGCGCAACAAATTCTGTAATTAATACCAAACCAGCTTTCGAAAAATTTTTCAACTTTTTGTATAAAAAACCTTTCACTGTTTCCGGACTAGGAAATTCTATTGAATCAGACAATAATTTAAAAATACCTATTTTATACGAGCTTGGAATTAACCAAAATATCCACTTGCATGTAATAGATTGGCACTCAAAATTTGACGCACTAATAGGAACTGCAGACTTGCAGAAATTAGGTGCGAAGATTGATTATCAAACCCATACTTTGGAAATAAATAATTTAAAAATTCCTTTTAACCTAGAATATTCCTCCGCCAAATTAAAACCAAGAAAGGTTATAGCAAAAATTTCGTAAAAATACCGGTAACTATCGAAAACGGGGATGTGATCTTACCAAAAATTAATTTCGAAAATTTTCAACCCCTGCATGCATTGCTAAAGCAAAAAATGGATTTGTTCCATACCGATAGCGGAACCAATAGAAAACGATGTGGAAATAAACTTTTCCGAAAGAATTCCTGTGAAATCTTTACATGAAAGTGAAATATCTAATCCACCAGTCGAAAATAAGAACTTAAAATTAAAAATTTAATCAGAACATCTCACATGAATCAGAGGAGAAAAAAGAAATTTTGAACCTTTGTCGAAAATTCAAAATATATTATTTATGATGAAAAACATAAAATCAGAACAAAAGATGATGAACCAGTTTATGTTAAGTCCTTCAGACACCCTCATTCTATGAAAACATAATCCAAGAGCAAATTCAGAAATTACTTGACGATAAAATTATTCGACCATCGATTTCGCCATACAGTGCACCAGTATGGATAGTAGATAAAAAGAAAGATGCATCCGGAAAGAAAAAATACCGAATGGTAATAGATTATAGACGACTTAAACGTAAAAACGGTAGAGGATAAATATCCATTACCACGCATTGAAGAGATTTTAGATAACCTAGGAAAAAGTTGCTACTTTACAACCCTTGATATGGCAAAAGCATTTCACCAATTGAAATGGACCCAGAATCAATTGAAAAAACTGCATTCACTGTTAACAACGGTCATTATGAATATCTCCGAATGCCATACGGATTGAAAAATGGTCCGAGCACATTTCAACGTACAATGGACAATGTTTGAAAGAATACCTCCATAAATTCTGTTTCGTGTTCATGGACGATGTTGTTGTATTCTAATCTTGCAAGAGCATATTTGCCATTTAAAATTAATCTTTCAGAAACTTAAAGAAGTAAATCTCAAAATTGAACTCGATAAATGTGAATTCTTGAGCAAAAAAGTTGAATTTCTTGGTCACTTAATTACTCCAGACCAGAGCTGTGCCGAGCACTGAAGAAAATTGCTTCGAGCACAAAGCACTAAGCCCTATTGAAAAGTGCTCCGGAATCTCGAGCACTAAGCCCTTATTTTTTGAAGAATGCTCGCGATTACTAAGCACTTCTGGAAAGTAATTCGTTTACACGAGCACCGAGCACTAAGCACTTTACAAAATAAACTTAATATTTTCCATCCAAATATCTCTGGTTCGGAATTTTGATGTCTTGATTTTTTCTTTCTAGTGTTATCGTGTTTTGAACTGGACATAATTGAAATTGACAATAGGTTTTTTTCAGCGAGTTGTTTAATAGATATTCAATCAACTAGGTTATTTAAGAGAGCGACTAATGGTCAAGATATTTAAAGCGTTCGCTCCGCTCACGCTTAATAGTTCGAGACCATTGGTCGCTAGATTAATAACTGGATTGATTACAAGATTTTTCCGACGACATCAATATGAATTGTATATAAATTCTTGATTGAAATACACTCTCATTTTTCACAAGACATACATTTACATAATATAAATTTCTATATTTCTATGTTGCTGTTGAGTTCTGAGATTACTCTATCGCTTCTGAATTCTTTATGTTCGGTTGTCCATGGAAATAGCACATTGAAACAGCATCAATTGAACATTAAAATTGGTCATTTTATTTCAATTTTGTATATTTTAAAAAACCTTTTAGGTCGACGAAATAATTATTTTTGATAAATTCCGAATATACAAACAGGTACCATGACGACATACCAAAAAAATATAGAGAAACAGTGACGTGTTGTCAACAAATTAGATGGAAATGTTTCTTATGGTTTCTGAGCTCTATATGGCATTCATTCAGTTAACAAACTGTAACTAAATATTCGCCAATAAATTACTTGAAATCATGATAATAGATGCCTGAAATGTATGTTAAAAAAGGTCGCATTGCTGAAATAGAATTTTCCTAAAAATTCCGCCATAACATCATAACAATCTGTTCTTCTTGTCAAAATAATGAAAACGTACGACTTGTTCCAGAAAGTCCATAACATACAGTGTTTGTAATGCAAGAAAAATGAACAAATTTTATATTTATAGAAGTGAAAACTAAAAAAGAAGTTAGTTCTTTGTCTATTTGAATCACGCGACGGTCTGTCATTTCCATGTTCCAACAAGTCCATGCAGGGCTTAGTTGGTATTCCTGAAAGTGCTTGGAAGCACTTTGGTGCTTGGGAGCACTTTTTTCGAATTACTAAGCACTAAGCCCTTGCGAAAAATTCGCGAAGCACTAAGCACTAAGCACTGGTTCAATCAAGTGCTCGCGAGCACAGTGCTCACGAGCACAAAAGTGCTTCGAGTGCTTTCACGAGGCACTAAGCACAAGGCTTCGGCACAGCTCTGCTCCAGACGGAATATCACCAAATCCTTCAAATTGAATGCAATTGAAAATTATCCGATACCAAAAACAGTCAAAGAAATAAAATCATTTTTAGGTTTAACCGGATATTACCGGCGATTCATAAAAAATTTTGCCCATATTGTATCTCCCTTTACAAAATGTCTCAAAAGGAGCTAAAATAAAACTGGACGACCCAGATATATTTCAGCATTTCAACTCTGTAAGGAATTATTAATGAATGCACCGATATTAGCATATCCAGATTTCGAAAAAACCCTTCAAATAACCACCGATGCTTCGAATGTCGCTATTGGAAGTGTACTGTCACAATCAAATCGTCCTGTAGCATATTATTCGAGAACCCTTAATTCAGCCGAAAGAAATTACTTAACTATCGAAAAAGAATTACTTGCAATTTTGGATTCGACCAAACATTCAGACCATACCTTTTCGGACAAAAGTTTACTATTGAAACAGATCATAACCCTTTGGTTTGGCTTTATAAAATCAAAGAACCGAATTCACGATTGATCCGTTGGAAATTAAAATTAGATGAATTCGATTTCAACATCATACATACTAAAGGCAAAGAAAAAAGTTGCGGACGCACTTTCCCGAATGAAATCAATAATCGAGAAACTGAAAATGATTCATTATTATCGGACGGAGATCTTAATATCGATTTGTCTTCAATTTTACCGAACACAGATGAAATACCGATATTAGAAGACGAAGAAGTAGAAAAACATCCTGAATTCTCAAAAAACCCAAAACTCTAACAACAAATTGAAGATCAAAATCAAGATAATAATTCTGATGCTACAATCCATTCCACTCAGGAAGATAATGGAAAAGTAATACCAATCACAGAATCCTCCGTAAACATTTACCCGAATAGAATAATTCTCAATATAGGAGAGCAATACAATTTAAAATATACGAAAATTTTGGAAAAAATACCTACAATGTAACAATTAGACAAAATCACGTAGAAACAGATCTATCTAATCTTTTCAAAGAAATCTTCAGACCTAATGAAACCTACGGAATTTTCTTTAGAGACAATAAATTACGATTACTTTTGTTAGATTCTGTATAGACTCATTCAATTACTCAGTAAAAATTTTCATCAGTAAAATTTATCTATTAGACGTTAGTTGCGATGAAAGTCAAACAGAAATAATTTGTGAATATCATGATAAAAATCATAACGGTATCTCAGAAACTTATAATCATTTATCAAAAAAGTATTATTGGCCTAAAATGAAACAAAAAATTACACAAATCATTAACCGATGTGAATTATGTTTGCAATCTAAATATGAAAGACATCCTTATAAATTAAAATTTTCCGGTCCACTTTTAGCAAAAAGACCATTTGAAATTATTCACATGGATACCTTTTCTTTTCAAAATTCCAAGTTTCTGACCATAATCGACTTATTCTCTAAATACGCCCAATGCTATCTCGTAAAAGATGGAACTGCATTGACTATCTTGAATAAATTACGCCATTATTTTTCTCATCATAATATACCTCAGAAAATTGTATGTGATGAAGGAAGAGAATTCCATAATAAAACATTCATCGAATTCTGCAAACTCAATAAAATAAATTTACATTTTACCACCGTAAATAACCCAGCTCTAACTCTCCAATAGAACGATTTCACTCAACCATATTAGAAAAACTCAGAATTCTCAAATGAAAAACCCGTATGAAAATCCTTCTAATCTCATGATCACCGATACATTGATTTATAATCAATCGATTCATTCTGCCACTGGCTATTCGCCTTTTAATTTACTTTACGGACCCTATGACAAAATACCAGAATTCGATTTAACCATGACTATCTACGAACAGTACAACGATAAAAGAAAACAGGAAATTTTACCCTTTTCGACAACATCTATCAACGAAATCGTGAGCAAGCACAAAAACGTTCAGATAGAATAAACGAGAATCGAAATGATCCCCCCAATTTAGATCAACAGGAAATTTATGTGAAAGAAATAGACCAAGAAAAACTGACCCACCTTTCGAAAAAATAACTGTTTCCAACCAACAAAAAACAAAATCTTTGGATTAACCCAAAATCCCGCGAAACTACAGCCACATAGGAAAAGTGAAGAGATTAAGAAAACATATTCTCTCTTTTCAGGATACCGATAATGCTCCTGATATTGATCCGAACCTACCAGGCCCTTCAGGTCTACAAATAATAACCAATGGATACTTTGAAGAACCCTTAGGGAAAGCACGAATACTTGACCACCATCACAAATTTCTTTTTCAATTAACCTTACAAAATTAATAATAACTATGATCAGTTGAAATCAAATTTCCAAGAACTTCACGAAAAATATTCCATGATGAACTTCCACATAAAATCTGCGTTCAATTAAATCAAATCTTGCCCAGATTGAACAGATTCTCAGTAAATTTAAAAATAGTAATAAAGTTAAGAGAGGATTGGCTAATTTCATTGGAAAAGGTATTAAATTTGTTACAGGAAATTTAGATGACGATGATTTGAAAACCATAAATGAAAATCTTGACGCATTACATCAAATTAGAAGTAATGAAATAGAAAGAATAGATAAATTAACCTCTTTTGCTGATCATTTGACTAAGAGATATTCAGAAGATGTAACCTTATTAAACGAAAATATTGAACAAACAAAATCACTTTTTGAAGAAATTAAATCAAAAGAAACATTCTTAATTATTGTACAAAATAAAATTTTCAAATCAGAAATCTTACTCAATCACTTACTTATGATTGAAAGAACTATCAGTTTTGCAAGTAAAGAAATACCTAATTTAGAACTTATTCAAGTTGATGAGCTTCAATCTATCGAAAATATCTCCATGAAATTTATAGACCGCAGGAACTATCACCAATTAGCCATCATCCTTATAAAATGCTAGAATTTTCTAAAATGTCTGTCATGGGAACTGATAAAATAATTACCATACTCCTAAAAATTCCTATACTCAAAAACCTAATTGCTAACTATTCCCGAGTATACCCTATACCCAATCACCAAGACATTGCTATCATCCCACCCAAGAAGTACAGGATAACGATCCAGAACGATGAATATTGGACCAACGAAGCTGTCGTATACTAGATAGTTCCATTGTGCTGTGCCTTCAACTACCCGTCAGAGAAGTTTGCACCCTGTCAACACCAGAACACTGTCAAACAACCCTGGTTGAGAACAACTTCAAAATCATCCATGTTTTAAAGAATAAGCAGTATTGACTTTATTCAAGAAAAGTCAGATTGTATTAGAAGACTGTCATGGCATAATTACGAAGAAACCCATTCAAGGAACAAATTTACTGGATTCTCAGTGCAGAATTATTATTGAGAATTCAATATTCGACAACACAATTCCAATTTCGAAATAGAAATACAAAACATCTCTCGAAAATTTCCTTAAATTCAAAACACAAAATTTTCCTTCAATTAGACATCTGAAAAATCCAGACTAATCCTGCAAGAAGCAGAAAAACTTCAGAGCCAACCCATGTATCTACACCCGATAACCCAGCTGACACATTATACCATTAGTGGAATCTTATTCTGTTGCATAATCCTTGGAATTTTCACTATCATAATTAACAGAACCAGAATAAGAGAACTCCTGTTCAACCCAAGAAGAATTATCAGCATCGAACTTGGGAACGACCAAACTGCTGACAACGAGGACGTTGCCAACTTAGAGGGGACGAGTTAAGGAACCGACACCTACTAGGAGTGCAACGGCGAGGAGGCATCTTCCTGGAATCACCGCGGATGTGCAAAAGTGCAATTCCACATAAACATTTACTTTTTAGATCTTTAGGAACAATTCAGTCAGTACGAATTAGACTTCTGACAGTCACTTTGATTTGTAATTCACTTTCCAAACTTCATCTGTATAAGATTAATAATTCTTTATCCTTAGTGTTGCAATTGTTAATCTGAATTAGAAATGAATTCTTTTTAAAAAGCAGACTTTAAGTGCGGAAAACATATTATATAATCGGATGTATTTCATTATACGTATTTCTGAAATTGCGTGCAGAAGTCTATTGAAAAATAATATTGCATACTTAGGTTTTCATTCGGAAAAACGTTTCCTATTTTTACTATTAAATTTGAAGCGACACAAAAATTTCAATAGCACTGGTGAAAGTACTGAAAAACACTTCTAGAGATGTCCTCATTTCAAGAGCCTAGTTGCAATAATTTGAAGATTATAGTCAATTATTATTATCGGAAAAACCGAAAATCGCCCTGCTGCGCAAAAACTAGATACCGTAGTGACTTGCATGATATGTATATCACTGTTGATCGGACTATCCCCTAACTAAGGAGATTTGGTGCCATCGAAACTTAACCACCCAACCAATTTCATATTTTACCAGTGGCATCTATATGGACTTTGCATTCAATGATTCTAGAGAATTCATCAAATTCCACAAAATAAAAGATCTCAGCCAACACATTCCGATCCTGAAATTAAGAGTCGTTATCTCCCAAATTTTTTGTGATTCTCAGATTTTCTTTCTTGGTGATCACGAAACTTCTATATCAGCATTGATTGACGTATATTACAATACATAAAACATCAAACCTCAAAGCATTTTTGGGAAAATATAACCCTAACACTTATATTCAAATGATTTCCTCGAAACGACAGCCGATTTCTCAAATTTTCAAAGAAGAATTAATTATTTACGTGACACTGAAATTTCTAGATAGATTCTGTGCATAAGTAAATGCTTGATGAAGCCCTGAAAATACCTCCTTAATGTATATTTTTTTATATAGTATCATGAAAGATATTTCAGGAGTAGATCGTTCGAAACTTAAGATACCTTACTTATGCCTGCCCAAGTTCTTGACTACACGTAATTATTTTTCATATTATTTTTTTTTATTTATGAATTTTTGAATAATGAGAAATCTTTATGATTACGGATTGAAACAAGCTGAGTATCGACTCCTCGATTGTATCAAAAAATTTATATTTATTTGATGAGGTTATAGGAATAACCTTGAGTATTCAAAGACTTATTGAAAAATCAGGCACTTTTCAGTAAATATAATTTGACGATTGCTTCAATCCATTTATGTGATCGATAACCTTTGAATATGGTCAAAAACAGTGGTTTTGAAAAAACGATACCTTCATTGCAAATGCAATTTATTGAAAACGGAATAACATATGAAAATATACTTGTATTCAAATCAAATTAATGTTCAAACTCTATATAATTCAGAAAATGAACAAACACATAAAATCAAAAACTTAATTTCAATGAAATTGACACATTGAAATAGTAATAGCAAATAAATGCGACATCAAACAGTCAATACGTTATAGAAGATTGTCGATTACATTGTTGAATTGAATTTATTATATCTCATTTTCTGAAATAAATTATTTTTCTTTATTTTTCATACAGAAATTCAAAACCTATTTGAATCAGTACCTAAATGTTTTTCAATAATTTCGAATATTCATAAAATGCTAATAATCTTCAATGAAATGGACAAATTGAAATACTAATAACAAGAAGGTAGACATCAAATTGTTATTGATAATACCTTAGGAAAACTGTCGATTATATTGTTGAAATATGAATTGAATTTATTTTAATTCTTTTCATGAAATAAATCGGAATAATATTTCTGTATTTATCGTACATAAATCATTTCATTGATCAGGGCAGGAAAGTTATTATTTTAACCCCTATTTGAATCAGTAATGTTTTTCGAATTGCTGATGTCATAATATTCGAATATTCATTAAATTGTATTTATATGCATATTATCAATATGCGAAAAAATATTTCAAAAAAGTATTTCCGTAGTGGTAAGCTATTTATTAATACACACACATGTGACAAAGTAGGATAGATACACATATAAAATAAAATCTCACGATAAATATCCATACATATATTACAAAATAAATAAATATAGGAGCTAGCAAAACTACTCCTTGGATTATAACTTCATAAGCGAAAGTGCTAATTCCCAGATGCAGTCTTATATTGCTTGCTCCACCACAAATATTAATACATTGTGAAGAACTATAGAATACTTTTCACTGCTCTTAACTGACTCGATGTCAGAGATTTTTCCTCTTGCATATAATAGAAAGTTCTTCAAAACTACCTTTTTGGAGTCCCAGAACTATGATCGAAATCTTGGCATTTTTCTATAGTTTCTTGGAATCGCATCAGATCCACAATAATTCAAGCCACATGTTGATTCCAGAATACCTTTCTGGAAATTTATCAACCTCTGTTCGTATATTTCTTGGTTCATTACGTGCCCTTCTGGAAGGGTCATATTTCCTGAAAGCAATGAAGTAGAATGAAATAAGTTTTAAGCTTCGTATAAGAATTATTTTTATTATGACAATACAATCAGAGCTGAGATAATAACTTATAAAATGTCAGAAATGAACAAATGAGACTCTAATTCCTTCATATTCAAAGAACAGAGAAGGCAAGATAAACCGACACCAGGTAATCTTTTATTAGTTGCGCAGTTATGCGTAGAGATTCCTTTTTTTCAAGAATCTAACAACATACTGATAATTCGAGTTATAAAGTGCGTTGAGTCAAATAGTTCAAAGGAAATATCTTGACAGCTAGATTTTCCAGCTTATTCCGAAAAATTATTTCATATTAACATGTTTCCGAAAAGACCTCGTTATCAGAATAAGGGGTGTCAAAATTCAAGCAATATAATTTTATATTTCAAACTTGACTATTGCTATTGAATTTTAATTTGTTGTAAGCTGATCCTATCCAGTGTGCTCGTATAAAATTGAGTAGAGATTTACCATTTCAAGATAGAAGCCAGAGATTCGGGTTGTCTTGTTGGATTTTTCCTTCTTTTTCTTACCGGTGTAGCTATTTGGTACATTCAATAGCATTA
Organism: Propylea japonica; assembly: GCA_013421045.1. Taxonomy (NCBI): domain Eukaryota; kingdom Metazoa; phylum Arthropoda; class Insecta; order Coleoptera; family Coccinellidae; genus Propylea; species Propylea japonica. The sequence continues at coordinate 79,795,875 of CM024243.1, forward strand.
ATCATGAAATAGACAGTTGACATTCAAACACATAAATGAGAGATTTACGTAAAAAGTGTTTCAAGACAAAAATATGATAATAATTATGTTTCCTGGTAAAATAAACGAAAACGTGATTAATCTTGAGAGATTGAAGAAAGTTAAACCAATTATTGTTATAAATTTATTCGAATATAAAAAAAATTGTTCAGCGTATAATAAATTTGAATTCAACAGCAAGAGTTACTGTTGAAATATAATATTTTTGATTTCTTGACTTTCTACATCTCAATAATGAAGCCGTTTCGAATTCACGTTCATTAAATTTCATTTTTAAAAAGTGCTGGGAAATCTTCTGTTGGCGTTTGATAACGTTATTCTGAAACATCCCGTAAACTACAGAAACTCTATGAGGTATCATTTCAGATTTTGAAACACCTCAGAATCATTGGGTTCATTCACAAACAGACACTCCTGAATTGATAATTACTTTTTTATGTAGTCACATACTTATTCGTTGCAAAATGGCGAATGCAATTTTCATGATTGTAGAATTAAAAGCAGGTTATGAAAAAATATTTTTACGAATATTTTCATTGCTTCGAATTTCAACGTCTTAGAATATCGAAGCATCTTTTATGAATATTGATGCAAAAGTACTGTAGTTCCATCAATCTAGAAACATACAAGATAAGATTATACCACTGAAATCGGAAAAATGATGTATCGTTTAAAATTATTCATCATTCAATTTGATAATTAACGTGTTTCATATTTTTAGAGAAGATTTTGTTGACACACGCCTGTCTATGGACGCTGAACTAACTATTGAAATATTTCGAAGGGATATTTATCATACACATTAATGTCAAACGAAAACAAATAAGTTTTCAGATATCGATTGAAATATAATCGGGGAGGATTATGCATTTCCAGAAAACTTTTGAGGTTTTCACTTCATGTTTCTGAAACAGAAATAATCAAAATTAATAAGGAAATTTTTAATTATTTCTGTTCCATAGACTTTTTAGGTTTTCACTCCAAGTCCCTGAACCAGAAATAATTGAAAAATTTAAAACAACAAAAAAATTATCGATTTTTTCTGTTTCAGAGACTAGGAGTGAAAACCTAAAAAAGTTTTCTTAACCCGGCGGCAGTTTGGTGGGGTATCACATACCCCAGTCGTTTGAAATTGACGCAATTTGGTTAAATTTATATTTGTACCACTAGGGGGTTCAGTATCTTCAAGTCCATACTTGCTTTACCATTTCAGTCGCTGTTTTGATGTTAAGGTCGACAAGTACCAAGTACCACACTGGTAAGTGTGTATAAAAATGTATTCAAATATGTTATGTTGTGGCTATTGTTTTTCATGGATATTGTCAAAACTTCAACATCTTGTGTACAATTAAACCTAGAAAACTAATATCTTTAGATTTATATCGGGTTTTTTTTTTAATTTTGTTAAAGTCGAATCATGAGAACGAGAGCAGGGGCGATAACTGGCACTGTGGAGGGAAGTAGAAAGTTTCAAAGTGTCACAGGGAAGATCAAAATATTCCTCCAAATTTGGCATTCAGAAATATTTTACGTTGGTTTCGTATACTAAAAAAACGAAATAGTTTTACTGTTATCTACTTTACATATACCAGATATAGATGAATCGATGAAAGTACTGGTGAAAAGACGAAGCTCGAAGTAATCACTTTCTATATTGCTACAAAAAGTTATAATTAATTCTGTTTTTTTAATATCAATATTTAATTTTTTTTCACAACTATAAATTTTTAATTCTGTTTTCTTCTTGACTATTATGCTATAATAATATCAGAAATATATGTATATTTTCTTTGAAAAAAACACCAAGTCTAGTTTTTTTATTGTAATATTTTTAATAAAATATTTTCAACAAATTGCAAATGAATACTTTTTTATAAATAAATTATTTTTAATTAAATAAATCTTGAAATTTCCAAGGGTACAAAAAGATTTGTTTTTGTTGTTTCGCATTTGGGGTAAGTGATACCCCACCACACTGGTCCTGTGTGAAAATATAGCACACTGCCGCGGGTTAAAAAAAATGTGTTCATGTAGGGGTAACGCTCGATGCCTTAAATGCGGTGAGGATCATACGTCTTCGGAATGTAAAAATTCCGAATTACTCTGTGTACATTGTAAAGGCCAACATGCTGCGAACGACAAAATTTGCCCAACATTTGTAACACAACGGAAATAAAAGAGAAAATGGCTGTAGAAAATCTGTCTTATAGAGAAGCATCAATAAGAGTCCAAATAGCTTCGCACATCGGGCCCCCAAAAACACTGAAAATTATACTTCATCTTATATAAACCGTAATACAGATTTTTCCTTTGCTCGGTAGAACGAGCAAAAGAATGTAGAACTAAAAAGGAGACACGCAGAAATTATCAAACCCATTAATTTACATAGCTCAAATGGGATTTGTTTAGGGGATAATGGCGCCCTATCTCCTTCTCCTTTCACATCGGCTCATCCCGATGAGATGTCAATAGTTGACATAATGTCTGGTATAATAATTCAATTTCTCAAAGATTTCAGCGGTTCTACAAACGATTTGAACGAAGAACATATCAAAATTAAATTGAAAGAAATAATTAATGGAAAATAAACTTAAAATACTACAATGGAACTGTCGTTCTTTGTTGGCGAATAAGGCATGTTTTGAATTGTATCTTAGCTATAGTGACGTCGATATTTGCATATTGAGTGAAACCTGGTTCAAACCAAGTACTAGCTTCAACATAACTGGGTATACCTGCTTCAGACAGGACAGGGCAAATGAAAGGGCGGTGTCGCCATAATTGTGAAGAGACTTTATCTAGCTCCAAAATCAGATTCCCTTCAATCTCTGGAGTTGAAGGAACGGCATTGAAAATTGACTTATCGGATAGCCCACCTATATTTATTTACTCCCTATACATCCCCCAAACACCCGGTTAGAGACTGATCAATGGAATAGATTTTTTGATTCCTTGAATGGTAATTTCATCATAGCCGGAGACTTCAACCTACATCATACAGCTTGGGGCTCCTCGCATGGCAATCGTTACGGCGAAAACTTGATCTCAGCTCTCGAAGACCATAATCTGTATATTTTGAACGACGGATCGCCAACTAGATTGACTTACCCAGGACAAACAAATCAGCCGTTGATGTGACCATTGTGAATGGTTCTATTTTATCTTCATTTAACTGGTATATAACTGCAGAAACATTGGGATCTGACCACTTCGTGATAAGATTCGACTATACATGCACCCCAAATCTCAAAACCTACAACAACTCTCCTAAATATAATACGAAAAAAGCTTCTTGGCTGGACTTTTCAACCTACCTCGATGAATATTGCTCTCAAAATCAACCAGAAATAGACTATGCAGGTTTCATGAATGCCTTCGAGCGTGCTTGCGATATATCAATGCCGCTTCATAGTACCAAAGTCAACAGTAACTTTCGCAAGTCTTGGTGGAATGACAGATGCCGTATAGCCGTCAACAACAAGAAGCTGCCTATGAGGCCTACATTCTTTCCCCCACTTTGCTCAATTTCATGAGGTTCAAGAACGATGAAGCGGCTGCAAAGCGTATAATTAAATTTGGAAGAATATAAGAAAAATCCAAAATTGTCACGTCTCTCACGAACCAACAGTGAGGGGAGAATGGACCTACGAATTTTTCGCTAAACTGGCCCCCTCTGCAAACTACGAGAGAGAGCTACCTTTGGTATCAGACAACGATGAATTTATGACCAGACCATTCGACATCAGCGAACTAAATTTAGCACTCAAGAAAACATCAATACAGCCCCCGGATACGATCAAGTCCAGTACATTATGCTTCATAATCTCCCTTCCTCGGCTAAGCGGACTCTACTGAATATATTTAACAATATACTGAAAACTGGCGAAATCCCATCGGAATGGAAAAAATACATTGTAATCCCAGTATTGAAACCTAACAAAGATCCTAATCGAGCTGATTCCTACCGCCCCCATCTCCCTGGCATCTTGCGTCATCATTCGAAAGAATGCTCAAATTTCGTTTAGAGTGGTGGCTTGAACACCATGATAAATTTCCAAGAACGCAGCACGGCTTTCGTAAGGGCCACAGCACGTACGACCCTATATGCCAGTTAGTAAGCGACATTTACCTAAGCTTTACAACAAAAAAGTTCTTATGGCTGTTTTTGCGGATATCGTAGGTGCTTACGATGGTGTTTGCTTGAATATATTGTGTGAGGAAATTGTCAAGATTGGACTTGGAAATAACTTTGCGAACATTATCTTCAACATTTTCTCCAATAGAGAGCTCTTCCTTAGAATAGACGGCGTATTGGAAGGCCCAAGAATAACAAGTCTGGGCATACCACAGGGAGGTGTGTTACCAACTATTTTATTCATCATCTACTACCACCGGCCACTTTTAACATCAAAATGCTGCAGTATGCCGATGATATCACCTTTTATTGTATCAACGAGGACATAGAGGCATGCCAACAAGACTTAGACTCAGCAATGAGCGAATTTTCTGGCTTCATATTCTCCCATGGACATATGCTCTCCCCATCCAAAACAGTGGCATGCTCCTTCACCACGAAGAGAATAAATTTCCCAACGCATGTAACACTTGCAAATCTCACCATCAACCATAAGGAAACAGTTCGATTTTTGGGTATTTTATTGGACAGAAGCTCACATGGAGAGACCATATTCAGTACACAAAAAGCACAGTTGATAGGCGCCTGCAAGTGCTACGATACACATGCCATAATAACTGGGGAGCAGATCAGAACACCGCCCTCCTTTTCTATAGAAGTTTCGTCAGATCAAAACTAGATTATGGTAGTTTTTTGTATGGGAGCGCATCAGATCACCTACTGGATAGCTTGGACGTACTACAAAGGAAAGCCCTCAAACTATGCATCGGATTTCTTAGGAGCACCCCGAATGACGTCGTACACTCAGAATGTGCCGAACCCCCGTTAAAGTTCAGAAGGAAAATATTGGCCAGTAAATTTCTTCTATCAAGGCTTTCTATATCCAGTCCTCTTTTTGATAACTTACATGATCTTCATCTCAAAACTCTAACTCACCGATTCTGGACCGTAAGGAAAGACCCCGTTATAATCTCGGCATATTCTCATGTCTTGGAAAAATTGACCATCTGAACACGTCTGAAAAACCTCCATTTTTCACTGTTGCTTACGAAACGCTTTTCCCCACATTATCAATCTGTATACCGAAATATAGCGAATTCTTCGAAAGACAGGAATTCTTGCATATCATCAACAAGCACTACCATGACAGCTATCCAATCTATACAGACTCATCCAAATCTGGGATTCTGCAGTTGGGGCCTCAATCTACGACCCCCATCTAAACGAGTACTGTTCATCTACCCTGCACCATCACTTCTCAACTTTTTCCGGGGAACTGTTCGCCACCTATTTAGCTTTGAATTATCAAAACCAATATAAGCAGAATAACACATAAAAAATTCCTAAGTCACAGACTGTCAAAGTGTGCTTTATCCCTTGGACACTTGAGGTTTGATCTCTCATTCTCCTTCATCCATAGAGATATAGTGAGCATTATAGCATTTCTACAGGGAAAAGGCCTGCAAATCCATTCCTGTGGGCTAAGGGACATGTCGGTATCGATGGAAACGAACAAGCCGATCAATTAGCGAAAGCTGCTGTAAGAAATGAAGTAGAGGTTATAAAGTGCACACATACTGATGTTTTCACAGCAATCAGGGAAAGAACTGTCGACGAGTGGCGCAAATTCTACCAATCCGGTAAAAAAGGTAATTTCTACAAGTCCATACAGCCTATACTTCCGAAAATACCCTGGTTTAAAGACCCCGAAGCCATAGATCGTAAGTTTGTCCGCACTATTTGTAGGCTCAGAAGTAGTCACGCCCTCTGTCCTCATATTTAAATAAAATTGGTCTCAAGGAAAACCCTTATTGTCATTGTGGCGAGATAGGATCTCTTGACCACATATTATTCTACTGTAGCAGACTCCATCAACAACTTGGAACGTTCACGAGGGAACTTGCTGAAAAAACTAGTTACAATCAGCCTTCAATTTGAACTTTCTACTTTCCAGAAGCATTGAAGTGAATAAGGTCATCTATAAACTCACGATGTCTCTAGACCTAAAAATGTAACACAATCAGCGTTGTAAACCTACTCCTCTGTTCTCATTTGTTCACCCTTCCGAGGCTCAGTGTTGTATGTGTATGAAGAACAAAAGTCGCCATGACGGGCCCTTTGGCGCGTAGTGTCCCAGTCTTTATGTTTTCCTCTCCTGATTTCTTTATATATCTGCTGGTCAATGACTAACGTCAAGACCATTCAAGGGAGAAAAAAAAAGTATCGACTGATCTAAAACAAAGATAGTTAAAAAGCAAAGATGTTGAGTTTCTTGAAATCCTATCGAAAGAGATACAGTTCCAGTTTTGCTATCTGAACTACAATGTGAAGTACAAATAGGCTGTTTAAAATAGTGAGAACAATATGGATCTGTTTTCTAACACAACCGTGAAAATGACTAATGATAATAATGAATATGCGACTGCGACATCAATTGAAATTCCAGAGACGACTCGTATGAAACTTTGTCCTCGTAACAGACCAAACCCAATGATGGGATTTAAGTCCCTTCTCAGTTTTTTCTATTTACCACAGACTAACGAAGATGCACATTCTTCCAAAGATTCCGAGATAAGGATAATTCAATTGAAGAAGAATTGAAAACACAACGGTACTTGGAAGGTGGTGATCAAACCAGAAAATTTAGGACCTTGAGCTAACAGGACCAATACAATTCCAGACTCCGTGCCAGAGGCTATGCCCAAAAGTGTGGTATCAATAAAATGGAACATTTTCTCCGGCAGTAAGTATGACTCCATCCGCGTACTATTGTCCATTGCAGCTGAAAAACAAATGACTCTTTTACAATTTGATATAAAAACCGCCTAGCTATACGGCGATTTGCAAGAACAAATATACATGAAATCTCCTGAAGGACTCAATGTTGAGGATTATATAGTTTACGAGCTTGTTAAATCCTTATATGGTTTGAAACGAGCAAGTCCGATGTCCGTATGTTTTAGGTTTTTTTCAGATCGAATAAAATAACACTTTGAAATCCTAGTTTGATGCTGACTGTGCCAACGATCCTCCGACAAGGCGTTCCAATACTGGATATGTCTTTATAAAAAATGGATTATCTGAAACATGGAGTATTCAAAGACAAACAACAGTCCCGTTATCAACGAACAAGCCTGGGTTCATAATTAATGCCGTGCTACTGAAGAACTTTCTCGGTTAGACAGTTATTGTTAGATATGATTGAATAAAAACAAGATTGTATAACACTCAATCTCTATCCCAGGTTGAATTTGACAACATCTCAGAGACAGGTTGAATTTAGATGCCTTAAGATATATAACTCACTACCAATCAATATCAAAACTATAAGAGATGATAAATTTTTCAAGAGGAGATTATATAAATTTCTCTTAGAACTGGAGCCTTACAGTCTAGAGGAATTTCTAAGTTGATTGTGATTGCACCCATTAGAGAGAGAGAGAGAGAATGTTCTTTATTGTCTAAGACAATGAGCTATTGACCTTTGGTCCTTCCGCTCGTGTACATTTTTTTAACACTTTGTATAATAAAAAAAAATTAACAGTAATCGTAATTTACATAATCATTGTTCACTTATTATGATGAAGTTAATTTATATTTGTACTTCGTAATTATCTTTCAGCTGTTGTATTATAGTTCCTCCTGGAAATCTTCTTGTTGTTTCTGCTGGTATGTTTTGATGGAAAAGTTGTAAAGTATCTGGTATTCCTTGTAGTTTTTTGTAAAAGTTGTAACTCAGTTTTTTTAACCTTGTTCTTATCGGTTCTATATTCGTTTTTTATAAAGTAGTTCATTTGGTGGATTGTGTAGCCTGTTGTTCGGGTGTCTAATGTGGGTTATACTCCTCAGAGCTGTTCTCTCTGCCACCTCCAAATTAGTTATCGCTGGTTTTCTGCAGTTGATATAAATAGGGTGTGCATACTCTAATATTGGTCTGCATATTGTTTTGTACACTTTTGCCGCATTATTTATGGACAATCCTTGATTCCGGATTATTAGCTTGGAAAGATGTTTTGCTCTGGATATTGCTGTTTTTTTTCATTGCCTTGGTGTGTTGGTTGAAATTCATTTTGCTGTCAATGTTCACTCCTATTTAGTATTTTTATAGTCTTTATAGTTTATAGTATATTTATATTTTATAGTATCTACAGGTTGTTTCACTTGGTTGTTAATTGTGACAGTTGGAGAAGTGGCAGATATTCTGTGATTGAAGATGACATATTTAGACTTGGTTGGATTGGTTTTCAAGCGCCAGGTACGAAACCAGCTTTCGGTGTCATTCATTATTTCTTGTAAAATCTCTATACACTTTTTAGGTTTTTCTCGTGGGCGATTAGTAGAGTATCATCTGCATATTGTAATAAATATTTTCTGAGATCTTTTTGTGTGAATATATCGCTGCAGTAAATGTTGTAAAGAAGCGGAGACAGTGGTGACCCTTGTGGTGTGCCCTGTTTTTGGTGAAATGTGACCGACGTTGATGTATTAACTCTTACTAGCAGTTTTCTTTCTTCTAGGAATTCTTTGATTATTCTGATCAGGAATCTTGGTGTTTTCATAAGAAATAATTTATACAGAAGTCCCTTGTGCCATATGCTGTCGAAGGCTTTGTTGATGTCAAGACTGATAGCAGTTTTTGTATTTCTTCATTGTGGCGTTTTGTGTATTTGACATCAAGATGGTTAATGGATGTACGGTACTTTTTTTTTCTTGGAACCCAAACTGATGGTGTGGAATCTTTCTTTTATGTGTTGGTCTTGATTATTTTTTCATATATTTTCCCTAATACTGGTAAGAGTGTAATAGGTCGATAGTTTTTTGCTTTAGATTGGTCTGTGTTTGTTTTAGGGATTGTTATTATTGTGCCCTTTTTCCATACATCTGGGATATTTCTTTGTTGAGACAGAACTCATAGATTTTTATCAGGTGTTCATGTACTTCCTCATTTAATTGTTTGATTATCTTCCAAGCCGGGTGCGCTATTTTTAGATTTGTTTATTATTTCAAAGTATGTTTCTTTATCGATTTTTTCTTTGTTTTCGTCCCCCTTTTTCTGATCTGCTGAAATATTTTTGATACCATTGTTCTACTTTAGTTTCCTGGGCTTTGTCAAAATCATTGTCCTTGTCATATCTGAATACCTTTTCATAATGCTTGGCAAATAGTTCGGCTTTCTCATTATCATTCGTGTACAGTTTGTCATTTTCTTCTAAGGTTGGTATTTTATTCTGTTGTTTGTATTTGGAAGCTTTTTGATTTCTTGGTAAAAATGTCTCCCTTTGGATTCGTTGACTTTTTGACATGCTTGTATCCATGTATGCTCTCTGTATGGTGGATCATATTTTGTAGATTTTATTATATTCATTAAGTTTTCGTTTAAAGTTGGGATTTTTATTTTTGCAATATTCTCTGTACATCTTACGTTTATTTTTGATTAGTCGTATATATATGCTGGTAATTCATGGACGAAAATTTATGTTTCCTTGCTGGGGTATTCATTTTTATGGAATTTGATAAGGCTTCGTTAAATGATTCAATGTATTCTTTGGTAATTTGCTGTTTCTCATTCTGCTTTATATAATCGATTATTTCTTCATTAACTTTTTTGGTATTGCATTTGTTATAATCAAGGGTTACATCTTCGGGTTCTTCTTGTGGTTGTTTTTCCATATCCAGTTCAAAAAGTATTGCCAGGTGATCAGAGCCCAAGTCTGGAAGGAGTTCTACTTTGGTAATATTATTTTCTAAGTTGGCCGTGTGTAATATAATATCTGGGGTGCTGTCTGGATTATTATCCATCAAGAAGGTGGGAGGTGTTGTTATTTTTTTGAATTGCTTGTTAAGTGTGAAATTGGATATTGCTTTCTTTTTGCTTTGTTGACATTAAAATCACCTATTATGATCGCATATTTGTACTGCGACGCTTTTGTAAAAATGGTTTCTTCTATTTTAGACCATGGATGGATATATATCAGAAATATGTGTAGCTTTTCGTCTTTAAATGGTATCGTAAAATGTATGACTTCGTTTTATAGTTATTTATTTTCGGTGGATTTCCTTTACCCATTTTCAGGCGTAGGTGACATTTCACCAAGCTTCCTCCTCTCACTCTTATATCTTTCTTTCCATCTTGTTTTAATATATTCCAGTTTCTGTATTTAATTTCTTGGTTGTCTTGTGTTTTTGTTTCCACAAACATGGCACAGTCTATTTTGTTATTTTCTATAAAATTGTTTATCAAGTGTCTCTTCGGTATGTAGCTGTTTATGTTATTATAATATTTTTTACTTATCTTTCATCTTGCCTATTATTATTGCCGCTGATGGGTTCTGTGGGTGAAATGGCATCAGGGTCCTCCATGTCAAACATCAATACGTAAATTCTGTTCCTGAGAATACTGCTGTTGTGTCTATTCTGTACTGATTCATAATCGTTTCTTCAGTTTTTGTAAAAGTTCTTCTCTGTTTATATTTTTATGTTTGTTAATTTTTCTTATATATGTGTTGATAACGTCGTCATGAATTGTTATTGAAGAGTGAATTCTTGTTTGTTTTTTTGTAGTTCTTCTATTTCTCTGGATTTTTTATTGAGCAGTTTAATGTTCACATTTGGAATTCCCTCATTGGTTTTTTTGGATGCTTAGGACATTTTATTGACCAGGCTTGATGATCCTCTGCACCGCATGATGTACACTTTGGTGTTTCTTTAGATTTACACATAGTGGTTTTGTGCATACCTTGACATTTTGTACATTGAGGCATGTTAATGCATCTATCTGTTGTGTGGTCGAATTTAAAGCAGTTGTTACATGGCACTGGTGTGGGTACTGGTGGGTTACTAGGATATACTGCATAGTGTCTATTTCTATAGAATAATCCATTGTTGAGAAGTTCTTCAGATGTTTTAATTTGGCCAGTTATTACTCTGATGTAACCTGTTGGTGTTTAAAATTTCCTTGAAATTATTCTTTTGCAGTACCTGTGTGTGTAGTTCATTTTTGTTTAGAAATTTGCTCAGTTCTTCATCGCTTATATTTTTTTCCATCCCTGAAATAACAATGGAGTACGTTTGCTGTGGTTCTGTTTTTTTTTGTTTGTGAGTTTCTTGCTTTTGTTTCGCTGAATGAAAGTATTTTTCCGTTTTTCGTAGATCTTCTAGTGCCCCTGTATTTTTTCTTTCTGGTTATTTGATTTTATTAAAATCCCAATTTAGTTTTCAATATAACATCCTTGTTATTGGGGATTTTCGTGTTCCACACATCTGACATTTTAAGTCTGTCGTTTATATTCCACCATTATATAAAATAGATTGGCAAATTCGCTGTTTTGAATTTCCTTCATTTTTGCGGAAAAATTTTGTTGATTGTTTTGTTTGTGGAACATTTTCTTGTAGTGGTATTTTGTGTGGGTAGTGTATTTAAGGAATGTTTATGTTGATCAGCTGTTTGTTTTGTTTGTGTCACAGGTGTTTGAACTTTTCTTCTGGTACGGCAGACTGTGATAAATTCGCGATTGTTTTTATCTTCGACATCTGGACTTTTTGCTCGAATTTTTTTAGTGAATCCTAGCAATTCTTCAATTTCATCATCCGACAGATCCTGTAACGTGCCCACTATTCCGCTTCACTGGCAGTTCTTTATATTTCTTCCTCCGGGGTCCCCTCCATTTCCATGATTTTTTAAAATTTTCCG